>VXBP01010644.1:27441-38678 GCA_013400115.1 Rhinopomastus cyanomelas | reverse complement strand
AGGGGGAGGGAGCGGCCCGCCGGTTGCGGGGGGGGGGGGGGGGGGGGGGGGGGGGGGGGGGGGGGGGCATGATGGCAAATCTGCACCAGTCTTGCTTCTCTGTTCCAGGGCTGCGGCGGCATCTGTGGCCTCAGCAAGTCACGGCATCGGGACCGCTTCAGGGCCACGGTGGCTTAGGAAGCCGCAGCAGTTCATGGTCCTCTGGGAGCCGCGTTTCCCACCCCCCCCACCGCCCTGGGAACGGGTGGGGGGTGCTCGATTCAGGGCTGCAGCCCTCGAACAGAGCGAACAAAGAGTGTGTTCTGCTTTTTATAGGCTGACCTAGCCAGACCCTTCTGGGGCAGGTTCCCCGGGACAAGCCCTTCCAGGGAAGGTNCCTGGCCACGTGCGGGATCCAAGATGGAGACCGACCGCATGGCTGCTCTCCCCTCCTGTCCCTCTCACTGCAATGCTGAAAGCTGCNACAACTTCTGCACATCTGGAAATTCTGGTAATTCTCGAACTGCAACACAGATAAATGCTCTAACACAAGGCGAAGCCTGCAAGATCTTTTGTCTGGATGCTGAAAACAGCCAGGACATCCTTCAGGGATAAGTTCTTACTCTTTGATTTTTTTTATATGAGTAACCTCCATTTGTGTGGTGGATTGAGCCCTAATGCCAGATTTAGTCTCCCACCAGATCAAACAAGGCTTACAATGACCAAGTATAGGAAAGCAGAGAAGTTAAAAAAAAATCCCAGAACATCAAGAGATTTGTAAACCTCAGTCTCTTAGTTATTATTTCATATCACTGTTATTAGTGAGCATCCTCAAAAGCAGTGCACAAAAGTTAACTAATTCCTCTCATGCCATCAAGAGGCCTTCAGGAGTACTTGGCAGTACTGCTTAGAAGTTAAGAGGGCTCCTGCATCTACAACCTGGAAGTATATCATAGCTGAAAGTTGAATATCACAGAATCATAGCATCATTAGGGATTGGAAGGGACCTCACAAGATCATCTAGTACAATCCCCCTGCCACAGCAGGATCACCTAGACCAAGTCACACAAGAACATATCCAGGCAGGTTTTAAACATCATCAAAGAAGGAGAATCCACAACTCCCCTGGGCAGCCTGTTCCAGTGCTCCATCAACTTCACCGTGAAGGAGTTCCTTCTCATATTTATATGGAACCTCCTATGTTCCAGCTAACATACATTGTCCCTTGTTGTATCACTAGATGACATTGAGAAGAGCCTGGCTCCATTCTCCTGACACCCACCCTTCACATATTTATAGACATTAATGAGGTCACCCCTCAGTCTCCTTTTCTCCAAGCTAAAGAGACCCAGGTCCCTCAGCCTTTCCTCATAAGGGAGGTGATCCACCTCCTTCATCATCTTTGTTGCTCTGTGCTGGACTCCCTCCAGCAACTCTTTGTCTTTCTTGAACTGAGGGGCCCAGAACTGGACACAATACTCCAGATGTGGTCTCACCAGGGCAGAGTAGAGGGGGAGAATCACCTCTCTCGATCTGCTAACCACACCTGTTCTGATCCACCCCAGGATGCTGTTGGCCCTCTTGGCCACGAGAACACATTGCTGGCTTGTGGTGTCCACATGGATCCCAAGGTCCCTTTCCCCTACATTGCTCTCCAACAGGTCAGTCGCCAACCTATACTGGTACCTGGGGTTGTTCTTGCACATGTGCAACACTCTACACTTACTGTTGTTGTACTTCATTACATTTCTCCCTGCTCAGGTCTCGCTGAATGGCAGCACAGTCTGCAGGGGTGTCGAGAACACTGCCCAGCTTTGTGTCATCAGCAAATTTGCTGACAGTGCACCCTAATCCCTCACCCAAGTCATTAATGAATAGATTGAATAGTAACAGTCCCAGTACCAACCCTTGGGGCACTCCACTAGATACAGACCTCCAACTAGACTCTGTCCCATTGACCACTATTCTCTGTCTTCTATCCTGCAGCCAGTTCACCATCCACCTCACTACCCGATCATCCAGTGCACACTGCCTCCGTTTGGCTGCGAGGATGCTGTTTGAGACCGTGTCAAATGCCTTAGTCAAGTCAAGATAAGCCACATCCACTGCTCTGCCATCATCTATATTAGGTTTCTGTAAATCCAAAGCACTGTTGAACATTTACCACAGAACGCTCTGTCCCAAAACTATAAAAGAAGAAAAAGAACAAGGAAAACAAGGAAAGATCTGGATAGTGCCAGACTGTAATCGTCCTCCACACTCAGCCACTTGTATGTTCTCCTTGGATAGACTCAGCATTGGGAGAATAAAGTACAGCTCCAAAATGAAAGCAAGTCTGGAGTTTGGCTGAGTCTGCACAGCTTCTAACCAGACATTATCAGTGAAATCACTGAGTAAGTAAAATTATGAGAATCTGAACTACATGCTGGTAGGTGTCAGCACACAGAACACAAGGCTTTACTGTAGGAAGTCACACAGGAACATTGCTAAATACATTGGTGTTAAAAGAAATTGCAGAAGAAAATAGGTCAGAGCTTCAGTGGTATGCTGTTTCTAATATAGACATTGTTTTGCTCACTTGTTAGATCATGTTAAAGGAAAATGAAAAATCTGCCCACCAGGGCCATGAGGATAAGCATAACAAGGAGGACAAACAAAACAACCTCTGCGGTACTGCCTAAAAACAAGAGTTCTTCCAGACAATACCAAAAAGACTTTTAGTACTGAAATCTGCTGTATTTGCTAATTAGAAAATATTGAAAAAACCTGCCATTGAAAAAAATAATCATAATGATCCCAAGTCACAACTATCACCATGAGAACATAAAGGACAAAGTAACACTTGTATGGTATTTTCATTTATGTCACACATCGTACAATATTGTAGTACAAGAGCATTTCTATTCAGGAAATGTACTGAAACCCACTTCTCCTTCATGATTCTGTCATCTCAAGCTTAAGTGCAAGTGATTTAATCAAGAATTCATTAATATGCCACAAGTCTGCAGAGGCAAAACATGAGAGAGCATCTGAAAATACAGGAGTTAAGAAAATTACCTGTCAAGACAATGTATATCCTTGTGGATGACTGAAAGGAACAAACCCCTGAGCTCCAGAAATGGTTTTACAGAGCAAACCTTTGCCTGGATTAGAAGCCTCTTCAAGAGCCCAGCTACCTGGCATTTGAGTTTCCTGGTCTGCTGTACATTTTCAAACCACTGTACAACATGCAGCATATCTTAAGCATTTTGCTGCACTAATGCTACTTTCCACCCTTCGGGACAAGTTCTCAATGTGACTGTATTCTTTTTGACAGTTTTCCCGTCATATTAGATGATGATGGCTTGGGCTGAGTCACAGCAACAGCCTAACTGCAGAACAGAGGCAGCCCTTCCCCATGCACCATACAGAGCACTAGCAGATGAAGATGAAGAGAGCACAGCTGTCTGTCTTGTTTGGGGAACAGCTCTCAAGTAATGAAGAGATGATGGAGGGAGAGAAAAAGAATCCAAACATAAAAACCACAGAGAAATTACTTCTGGTCAACACACCAACCAGTAGCAAAATATCTAAGTAGATAGCCCCATTTTCACAAAGCAACCTGAAGCTGTACATATAATACTCACTATTTTAATAAGGAAATTGCTGAAAGGTTTCTGAAGTGTTTCAACCCTAGCAAGCATCAAAATCAGTATTCATGTAGGCAGTATGTAGCTCAAACTCTACAATGCAACAATGCATAATGAAGAAAAGCAGCATCATTAGAATTTGATTATTGCTCATAAACTCTGTCTGAGATCACCAGGAGGTTCTAGTTTAGATCTCGCTAAATTAAAAGAAAAAAAAATGTACTTTTGTTCGTGGATACCACTATAGAAAATCAGAGTTATGACAAATTATTGCAACCTTACTAAAAAACCATCCAAACCTAAACTAGATTGTCACTCTCACTCTGAATGGAAGAAAACGGGTGGGAGGGCTGTTTCCCGAAGAAATTAAATATATCCAAAATGAGATAAAACAACAACATCTCTCAATTTTTATATAAATCAAAAATAAAGAAGAGATACTATCAACATAAAAATAAATTTTCTAAGAATATTTTAAGATTCTGTATGATCCCAGGATAACATTCAGAGTTTGATATGGGCAAGTGTAGCTTGCTAATCAGTCTAGGAATAGTAATATACACAAATGTGCGTGTGTGTTTGTGTGTCTGTATAAGTATGTATATGTTAATACTATAAAGATGGCTACAAAATTGACATATAATACACATTCACATTTTAGATACAAGACTAGTTTGCCTTGAAGGCCTCTTTGCTTACCCGAAAACAAGCACTTGAAATGCTGAACTATGACTTTAAGATTCCTAGTTTCTCTCCCCATCAGACTTCCTGTATGACATCAAGGCAATCACAAGACTCAAACCCAACAATGCAACAACTCACCTTTCTCTGAACTTCAGTGAAATTTGAACACTTAAATACCGGGGACAATTTGTGATTCCATGCCATTACATTCAAGTGCAATGGAAAAAGTGCTTCTCTGCAGCAAATCTTTCAGGTTTTATATTATCGTTAAAGTAATATGCACCACAGATTATTTTATAAATATATACCAGCCCACTATGTGATACTGTCGTCTCTATACTGTGGACTCAGATTTCATATGGGACTCAGCTTTTATTTTTCATCATTTATATTCATTTACATACACTAGAAAGCTGGCCTACAGATTCTCTTTGATGAACATATGCAAAGTTAGAGTAAGCAGTACCAATGACCTACAGTAAGTGACTGACCCAAGTGGCACCACTACAGTAACAACAATATGTACCTCACAACATTGTTAAGCTGCTCCCCTTCCAGCTTCCCTAGCACACTAGTTTGACAAAGGCCATACCTTAAGAATAGCTCCATGGACTCATTTATTTTGTTTTCACTTTTGGCTGTATGATGAAAATGTTCTACACAAATCTTAGTGAAAGGAAAAAGGATTCTTAAGTCTTCAGTTTCTTTAAAAGAAAAAAAAATTAATACTGTTTTTTGCATGTTGTTTAACATGTTGTTGTATTAGATGTCCATGTACCCATCATTTGTGCTCCAACAGTGCTGATAAAATTTGGGAAGAGTCCGTTACAATTCTTCCTTAACAATCACAGCTAATTTAAAGTCCAATATTACAATAATCACTAACTTACCCTTTCTGTTTGCAGTGTTCTGCACTTCTTTTCTCCCTCATGCAACAATTAATTCTCCATTACTGCTTCATGAATGATAAGAGTTTAAAGGGACCTCTGGAGATCACTTAGTCCAATCTCCCTGCCACAACAGAATCACCTAGAGTCCATGCAAGAGCATGTCCAGGCTGATTCTGAATGCCTCCAGAAAACGAGAGTCCACCATCTCTTTCTCACTCTTTCTACTTACATGCAAGTTGGACTATGTGGAATACTGTCCTTTTGGAAGACTTCAAAATTTATAACCTGCATAACCATTTATGCATATGTTGAACAACCCATAAACCAGCACAGACTCCTAATAGTGGATTCCCTTCAACAAGAAAATCACTTACATGTTTCTTATTTCTGTTCTAGACTATTACCAATCTACATGAGGAACTCTCTTAATCCATGGCATTTTTCTTTCCTACTGCTTGATACGACAATTCTATGATCTGCTTTTAAAGACCTAGCTATGTTTTACTGATTATATTCACCTTGCCTTCCTGCTTTGATTCCTTTAAAAATATAAATAATTTTCAAGGCAGGTCTTTCCTTTGATGAGTCTGTGTCAAACTTACTTCCCCAGTATATTGCATTTAAAATTTTAAAAAGCTCTAACAACTTTGTTAAGACTACATAGCCTATAGCTTTCTACCTGTTGTGGTTGGAATTTGAGCAGGTTTCTTTCCTGAGGCTTTGGGAAGTCACTATGGCAACTTGCCATGTTCACTTGGAATTCCAAGCTGTTTTGTTGGGGATTTTTTTTCCCCAACTCTGCAGAAACCAGTGCAACTCGTTTGGAGTTTCCCGTTTCACTTCACTTTTGTCTTTGGGGTCCATGGCACTGTAGTGAACATGACAGCCTCAGACCGTGGTGAATAGAGTAAAACCTCAGACCAGCAGAAGAAAAGTTTCACCTACAATCTATTTTGTGCTGAAACAGAGAGTCTTTTCTTCATTCGTGGTTTGTAGAAATCAGCGCAGTGGACATGAAAAACTGGCTATGAAGCACATAGAACAGGAAACAGGACTTTAAATGGACTGCTGATCTTGAGGGATGTATGCACTGACTGAATGGACTGAAGGGTTTTTTTTTCCTTTGAGGGGATATTCATAGCAGCTTGGCCAAGTTGTAATTAATCTCTGTATGTCTTTGTGTTGTGTTTTTATGTTGTGCAACTTGAGTGGGTCCTCTCGGTTTTTGACCCAAATCAAGTCAGTTTTTGGGTTTGCCTGCAAACTATAAGTGGTTTTTGAAGCCTCCTTGTTTTATGTTTCAGTCCATTAGCACATTAACTAAATTAATTGGTTAATTTAATCTCAGACCTGTCAACTGATCAGCCAATGACACTACCTTAGTTCTTTAAAACAACATAACCCCATGACATTAAGTACCCAAAGAAAAATCTAAATCAACATAAGCAAAATGTTACAGACAGCATAATTTCTCCAAGTAATTACACATCCATTTTCATTTATAACTCTTGAAGGAATCTCATCCATGGCTAGCAATTCACTAGAATTCAGTGGACTAGATCTGATTTATTTTTTTTTTCTTTTGATTAGTTATTGAGGCTGGGCAGATGATAGAGGAGCCTACAAGAAAAGGCCAAGTAGAGAGGTCCTCCTGTTCAGCCTTTTAACAAAAGTCTACTTCAAGCGAGTCTTTTTCTATAGTTTCCTGTGTTGCTGGTGCTTCTCATGTTGTTACAGCTGCAGCTCCTGTTTCCTATGCCAAACTAGTGAGGGAGCACCTTCCCTGGAAGCTCCCAACCATGGCATGTACCTTTCACCTATTAGCTTCACAAACTGCATTCAAATTGGTGAGACCAAGCTAACCCTAACAAGCTGCAAATATACTTCTCTCATTCATCAGTCACATTAAGTCATAATATTTAAGGCTTCATAAAATGACTGTATGTGGCACAATAGCTTCTCCCACATACAACTCCACTCTTAATCAGTGCTAATTAAGAATATGCATGATATAAATTGACGATAATGTAGAAGCTGAAGCAGAGTTTAAAGTGTAAATAATAATGAGATAAAATAGATCTTTTGAGAAAATCAATGTATCAAATACTGATTACATATAATGACTATCACAATTTAATGGCATTTTGTGCTGGAAAGGAAATTTAACTGTGTCTATCTTTAGTGGGCCAGCCTGATGCAAACACTATCTTCAAGCATACTGCAGTACCCATAGACATGAGATGTGAAGATGCAATATTGTGGCCAAGATTCAAACATTTATGCTTTTACATGTGCTGTACTGAAAGTAACAGCGTTAAGAAAGGCTCGAGAGGGGTCTGCTACCCCATGGTGCAAACAACTCCACACCTACTTGTGGTTACCATCGGTATATATAAGGTGTGGCAATGTAAAAAACAAGCCATGATTACAGGGTTAAAGGGAAGGCCGATGAAGAATTAATAAAACACCTTTGCTCCCACACACTCGATAAGCAGCAAATCACGACAGAATAAAAGAAAGCATAGAGAATTTCTGAGTGCTCTGAAGCTTCCTGTGTATTTGAAGATGCTTCTGTTTTATGGCTAGCTCAAAAGAGGAATCCATTCTGTCCATCAGCACAGCTTTAGCTAGCAGCAGGTTTTCAGCCACCAGTAAGGTCACTGACTTGAACAGGTTTCTTGATAGTAAGTATTTCTACAACTAGCATTTCCCAGGGGATCAAAGTTTAATAATAACAATAATATCCCTTACTGGCAGAATTGTTGAGAAGAGAGTTAAAAAATTAAAAACAGAACAAAGTAGAAATACTTGAATGTCATCATCATGAAGTCTGGAATTTCTCACTGCACTGTATCATCTGTGAAGGTGTTCAACCACCTGTTACATTGGAACAATTAAATTAATGGCCAAGTGTACAATTGCTGATAACATAAGGATTATTTTGCTAGATCAAACTAACAACCCACTTGCAGTGCTACATTGCTGGAGATGACAATGCAAGGTACCACAGACACATAAGTGCATAACCATCACCCCCCACACAAAGACCTTAACCCTATTTCCTCTCTCTAGCTAAACCACAGGGGGATTGAAAATTAATATTCCCTACGTAATTTATTTGCATTAGCTACAACAACTGAAGATATGGTGGCTACCAGCAGAGAATGTCACTTCCTCTTTGGTTGTTCTAAGGTTGCCAGATTTAAACTAAAAATAAAACACAAAAATCAAATAATATGCACCAAACCAAACTATCTCTTCCTGTATTCTATTTAGTTCACATCCAGATTTTCCTGGTTCAAAATACTCTCAATTAAACATTCCCAGATAAATTTGTCAGGCACTATATCATATAAGCAGCTAGTTTAGCAATCTTTTCAGCAAAATTGTGAACGTTTTGGTCTGCTTTATTATTCCATGGTGCAACTGATTCCTTGGCTTAAGCCTGTGCTTATTTTTAATGTCCTGTTTCTACTATGCCATTGATCTGTTATGTTTAATCAAGACAACAAAAAATAGAGTAACAAGTAGGGTAAGCTTCAAGTACTCCACATTTAATTACATGAAGGACTCTGTGGGCAAGAAAGGGATAAATTGACCTTTGTATCAGTTTTCATGAGCTTAGATGTCCTTTTTAGTCTCCCAGAATGTAACCCTGAAAGAAGAGAAATCTAGTAGTTCTATGTTTGAATTAAAGAAACAGCCACCCTGAGAAATAGTCTTATTTTTGTGCATGATTTTTTTAGACTGTTATTGGCCAATAAAAAAAATTAATAAAAATTGTATAAATACAGGCAACTGTGGAAAAGCAGAACAAAAGCAACAGCAGCAAGCAAGTATTTTTAGTTTTTTCTAGTAAATGATTCACCAGCACAGCACCTCCCCATCCTCAACAAGATGCTCAGACACACAAAAATATAATAACTATTTTTCACATTCTTGAAAACAGACACTTTCTTCCAGATTCCTTCCTTTATATCAGTAGTAATAATCAAATGAAATAGATCTGGTGGGGGGAAACAAGCAAACAAATCATGTCGCACAGCTCACAAGAGCTGCACCAAACTCAGTATTTTAGCTAAGTGCTCTATTAAAGGCACAGTTATTTACATATTTTTAAACGAGAGCAAATAAATATCAGATCACTACTAGAACTACTTTTTGTAGTTCCTAGCAACTTATGCTCAGATGATGTCACGTGTCTCTTCATCTGAAATATTAAATTTGGAGAATCAATCTTAGATGTAAAAATACTAAAAAGGAGCCAAATGAAAGTAGTCCAAATTTCCCAGTGATACCTGTGCAAGCAGGATAAGTTCTGTAAATCATCTGTATTTTGCTGACATGTAAATACAGTTTTACAGCATGCAATAATCACCATTGGTGTTGCTTATACAGCTGAAATTTATTTTTATACTGATGGCAAGCACAGGTAGCATTTGTAACAGAAAGAAAAGATATACCTAGACAGTCGACTTGCTTGTCACAATACTAACAAAACAGCAGGTTCAGCAATATCCTCTCAACACTCTGCAAATGTTATACAGACTTTCTACAAAACATATGGGCTTTAACGTTCAATAGAGTGGTAGGACGTGTCATATAGTGATAGGACGAGGGGCAATGGCTGTAAGCTGGAACATAGAAGGTTCCACATCAACCTGAGAAGGACCTTCTTCACGGTGAGGGTGACGGAGCTCTGGAACAGGCTGCCCAGGGGGGTTGTGGAGTCTCCTTCACTGGAGATATTCAAAACCCACCTGAATGAGTTCCTGTGTGACTTGGTTTAGGTGATCCTGCTGTTGCAGGTGGATTGGACTAGATGATATTTTGGGGTCCCTTCCAATCCATGGTGATTCTATGATTCTATGACTTTCCATTAACCATGGAAAGGCCAAGAACATATGTGATGACAAGGACAAAATAAAAGACACAAATCTATTAAAAATCTTAATTTGTTTCTTTACTATAGACTTTTATTAAATAAATTGTCTTTATAGAACAGTATTTTATTATTGTAAAACAAGAAGGACATAGACTGTTTGAGCAGGTCTAGAGGTGGGCCATGAAGATGATCAAAGGGATGGCACTCCTCTCCATGTGGACAGGCTGTGAGAGTTGAAACTATTCAGCCTAGAGAAGAGGATGCCCTGGAGGAACCTTATAGTCTTCAAGTATCTGAAAGAGGTCTAAAAGAAAGCTGGGAAAAGGTCTTTTCCAAAAACGTGTAGTGGTAGAAGGAGAAATGGCTTTAAACTGGAAGAGGGTAGATTTAAGTTCAATATTAGGAGGAAATTATTTACATTGAGAGCTGCGAGACACTGGAACATGTTGCCCAGGGAAGCTGGGGATGCATTGTACCTGGAAGTCTTAAAGGCCAGGCTAGATGTGGCCTTGAGCAAACTACATTGCTAAAGACCCAGATTAATTCAGGGTTCACTGAAGTCAGGTGGGAGTTCTGCCATTGATTTCCAAATGATAACTAAACACTAGTGTATTTCCTTGACACTTATTTTCCTCACTCTTTGGAATATGCATGCTATTTCCTTTTCTGCCAAGATCCAAGAGCAAGCCTTCCATCTGCAGTCAGACTCTGACTAGTCTCCTTCACTTGCACACCATAGAATCACACAATCATTTGGGATTGGAAGGGACCCCAAAAAATCATCTAGTCCAATCCCCCTGACACAGCAGGATCACTTCACTGGAGAAGTTATAGAATCAGAATCAGCCAGGGTTGGAAGCGACCACAGGATCATCCAGTTTCAGCCCCCCTGTCATGGGCAGGGACACCCCACCCTAGATCAGGCCGGCCACAGCCTCATCCAGCCCAGCCTTAAACACCTCCAGGGATGGGGCCCCAACCACCTCCCTGGACAACTCATTCCAGGCTCTCAACACTCTCACAGTGAAGAACTTCCTCCTCACATCCACTCTAAATCTACCCATCTCCAGCTTTGCTCCATTACCCCATGTCCTGTCACTACCTGACATCTTAAAAAGTCCCTCCCCAGCCTTTTTGTAGGCCCCCTTCAGATACTGGAAGGCCACAATA
>VXBP01010644.1:411-27049 GCA_013400115.1 Rhinopomastus cyanomelas | reverse complement strand
ACCTGTTCATAGAAGGCCACCAGGTTTGTCAGGCAGGTTTTGCCCTTGGTGAAGCCATGCTGATTGTACCAAATCACCTCTTGACTATTCTCCTGTCTCAGTAGTGCCTCCAGGAGTATTTGCTCCATGATCTTATCGGGCATAGAGGTGAGACTGACTGGCCTGTAGTTCCCTGGGTCCTCCTTCCTAACGTTTTTGAAACTAGGAATTATGTTTCCCCTTTCCAGTCAGTGGGGACTTCACCAGACCACCATGAGTCTTGAGATATAATAGAGAGGGGTTTAGCAACCTCATCTGCCAGTTCTCTCAGTACCTGTGGGTGTATCCTGTCTGGTCCCATGGACTTGAACACTTTCAGGTCCTTCAGGTGATCATGAACCAGATCTTCACTTATTGATTTGGAAACTAGTTCATGATGCTGAGTGCAAGAAGTTTTGTTCTTACTGCTCCCTGCTCCTTCCTGTCCTGGAAACACCAGTAGACTATTGAGGGTTCCTAAGCAGAGAAGAACAAGCAAGAACTGTTTTACATAGTACACTAAACACGGCCAGCAATCCTATCCAGAGGCACTGCCTTCTCAGAGAGCTACCAGAAAGGGATCCACTTCCCAGCCAGTTTTAACTCCATCGTTTCTGATGCATTCAAGAATAAATCTTCAGAAGCTCAGATTTGTGATTTTTTTTCCAATGTAGAGTCAATATAAACTACCATTTTTCACACAAAATAAATTACTTTGAAGAAATACCTAATGCTTTTTAAGAAAGACAGTAGCTTTTAAATATGCATTTTTTACAAATAGATAATTCTTGAAAGATATGTATTGTCTACATGGAACATACACATAGCTGACACTTAAATGCTTTGTTATTGTTGAAGTTTGACTTCCTCCATTTCTGAGGAAGTCAAACTTTTTCCCGTCTTAATATTTCACTGTGTACAACTTCCTCAATCCTTTCTGGAATAATAAGGAGAACATGCTTTGATGCCAAACAAAGGGAAGAAAATAAGTCTACACATATTATAGTTTTACTAACTTTAGTGGGAATTAGGCAAATAAATGATTTGCTGAGAAAGGAAATTGAGGGACTGCCATCAGATTTGTTAAGAATTTAATCAATACAGTACTTGAGGGACCAACGAGAGGCAGAGTGGAGAAACACAAAAAAGAAAAAAAAAAAAAACCACACAATACATTTCTTGTTCCAATTAAAAGACAAGACCAAGTGACCCAGGAGATAAAGAACAGAAACTAGGCCCAGAACCTTAAAATATAAAGCACTATTTGTATCCAGCCATAAGAAAGAAACAAATACAAAGCCAAAAAACGGTGGGATTTTAAAACGCTGCAGCTCACCTGGTTTTAAAGCCAGAAAGCAGGAGCTATTTTTGTGTCTCTAAAACCCCCTAATGCATTTTCTAGAGGTTCATATTCTAGCACTGTGCTTTTTGTGTGCTGTACTTCAAGTGACTCCACTTAAATAATAAGGTCTTGAACTGACCTTGTAAAAGTCTTCCTTTAGAAATGCACAAATAGAAATGAACTTTAAAAGGTCAGCCTTATAGGAGAGTTAAAAATCTGGTTTCCAAGCTGGAGCTTATATGTGCAGGTTGGGGGTGGGTGGGGGTTGGCAAAGACTGTGTTGTTTGCAAATGAGAACTATAAAATGGAAGCAGACTGATTTCCATCTTAGTTAAGGAAACGTAAACTAAAAGTCCTAATAGGCTTCTTATCTATTTGCCATAGGCATTACTAAACAAATAGTTCACTGGAAGCACACATCTCAGCCAAATCAATCATTTCAGATTCACATATAGAGCTGTTGTAGACTTAACGAGACAGTGGTAAGTGCACCTTCCTTCCAAAAACCCAAATCTTATCCTGCGCATCACTCAAGGAGATTCCTACAGCAGTATCTATGCCAAACTTTTCCATGCTCAAAAGGGCTCAGTACTACACGTCAGTTCTTTCAATGCACAGTACAAAAAAGGCTTGAAAGCAAGTACAAAGCTTTTGTCCTGCAGGCCACAGGCTGCACAAGGTACATGTGTTTTTCTGTACCTCACATATTAGTTGGTGGTGGGATCACCACCAGCAGAAAGGGTGCCAGTGTAGTGGCTGGAAGGATGGAGAACCACTGTGGCTTTTCCACGCCTTCCTCATCCAGCGCCAGATCCCTCCTCCTCTCAAATGTCATTGGCCCAATTGAGGAGAAAAAGAATTAGTTTCACTCTACTTCCTGCTAATTACAGATTGTATAATCTGCCAAATGATGTACACGCTCATGTTGGCTGTGGCCTGCTGCCTCCCCCTGCTATCACAGGCATACTCACTCTGAGGCAGGCAGAGAATGGCTTACCAGTGACAGCTGGCAAACCAGCCTCTGGGAATAAAACATTTTAGCACTTCATAAATTTCTAACAAGGTTTCAAATTGCTTCAGTTTCCCTCCTCTCGGCTCTGTCAGCCTAGGAAAGGAGTTAGGGGAGACGGAGGTGAACGCTAATTAAATCTGCAGCAGAAAAGTACAACTAGTAAGATAGTTCATTATTTTTAATAAGTAGCAATTAGACCACAACTCCAAGGAAAGTTGGAGTCTTCCTGCAATTCATGGCAGCATGGAAAAAAAATATTCTTCTGCCTCAAATTTTTAACATAAGAACAAGTAAAGCACTTTACAGGGCAGCGGCATGACATGTTTAAACTTAATAGAAGATGACACTCAACACACTAAAAACTTGAAAGGAACATGCAGCAAAGCTGGCATTAACATCGTGGTTTCGTATCACTGTTCAGGTAACACATGATTTCCAAATTCTTCCATGAAGCAACCACCTGTATTATTATTATTACTGATTAGACAACATACTGCATTACATTGAATCTGATGTCCTGCCCACAGGAAAATAACTAGAATAAAAATAATAAGATGCAAGCAGCTATTCGTCACATTTATAGCACATTACCTCACAGGTGTAAGCCAGCAACATTCCTTTCAGTATGAATATAAAACTGAGGGACCAATTTAGAGGTCAAATGCACCAGCAAAGCAGATATTTATGTGTTTGACAGTACAGAAAATTGTAAAAGGTAGAGACGTTGCATGAAGAACAGGATTATAGGAAAGAGGCAAGTAGAAATATATACTGGGAGAAAAAAAAGAATAAATGTGTTTAATATCAAGCAAACACCACAAAAAATGTGCCAGACTGTTAGAACTGTACTTCTCCTTTGGCCAAAATTGACCCTTAGTACATGTGACCTCATTTTACTGGTAGTAGAAACAAAAAGCCAGCATCTATCTGCAAACAGGTTCGTTTTCATTATATTTAGCTCTCCAAAGGGCAGTGCTGCTTTCAACATGAGAGATTAAAAAGAGCAGAAGCAGCAGAAAGGTACTGAATCTAGGCTGTGTCACACATAAAAATCTTCAAGTACAGTGCAAAACCCTGCAGGAGGGAACTGCAGACAAACAGACACTCAAAACCATAATGAATGTTCAGGAGAGCAGACAAGTTTATTTTGCAAGAAGAAATAATTTGTCAACAGGACCACCACTTGCTGCACTGTTTTCTCTGCAAAATCACTAAAACATAAATGTCTCTTCCATAAAAATATATTTGCATTATATGTTTATTTTTCAAAGTAAGATGAATATTGAGTAAAAAATTCTGTCAAATATTGTAGCATCTTCATTAGAAAAGGTTGAGGCACTGAATCACTTCTTTGCCTCAGTCTTCTCTAGTAAGACCAGCCTTTAGGAATCCTAAACTCCAGAGACTGAGGGGAAAGGCTGGAGCAAGGGATCATAGAATCGTATAATGCATTGGGTTGGAAGGGAACTTTAAAGGTCACATAGTCCATCCCCAAGAAGATTTACCATTGCACTGTGAAATTACACCTGATGATCTCCAATAGGTCATGGCCATTGGGAAACGTAACTGACAAATAGAACTTCCTCCTCACGTCCACTCTAAATCTACCCATCTCCCGTTTTGCTCCATTCCCCCTATTCCTGTCACTACATGCCATCCTAAAAAGTCCCTCCTCAGCCTTTTTTGTAGGCCCCTTTCAGATACTGGAAGGCCACAATGAGGTCACCTCAGAGCCTCCTCTTCTTCAGACTCCTGCCCTCAAGAACGGAAAAGGCCACTTAGCCTTCATCTCTGGTAAGATGATGGAATAACTAAACCTGGAAGTCATGTCCAGACATGAGCGGCAAGAAAATGATCAGGAATACTCAGCACGAAATTATCAATAGTAGGTGAGGGTTGTGCTGCCACCCAGAGGACCCTTGACAGGCTGGAGAAATCATCTGACAGGAACCTCACAAAATTCATCAAGAGGAGCAGCAAAGTCCAAGAGGACTTTGGAAGAACAAGCACCAGAATCTGCTGAGGGCTGCCCAGATGGAAAGCAGTTTTGTGCAGCGACTACATACAGTTCCAGCGCCCACTTCTGGGAAAAGGAAAGAGCTGTGGAGAAATTCTGACTGAGGAAAAACTTAACTCTTCTTAAGTTCAAACCTTTTAGGCCTAACTTTAAGACAATATTCAAAATACATTTTATTATTATGCTTTGTCTGTAAATTAACGTAATGTCCTTTTTTAACTCTAAAGTTGATCCACAAAAAACAAATACCATTTTCTTCCTAATTTCTAGCATTTAAATTACTACAATCCAATTTTATCCTGTTGCTGCCTCAGTAGACAGATACAAGCAGGTCGGGAGAAGTGATAAAAATGGAATAAGAGTATAGTTATGAAAATTAACATAACATTTCTACCAGGTTAATTATGAAAGAGGTCAAAATTCCAAGCTTAGGCCAACTGAACTAAATGCAAACCCTTTACTTCATGATCTTTTCTCAGATGTGGACAGAATAGTCCTCAAAAAGACACTTTTTGAAAAAACAAGACCACATGAAGCATGACCTTACCATTTGGCTTTACAAATGAATAGCAAATGTATTTTCATCTCACTTGCTCCCAGTTTGTCATCTTATCCAAAGACTGCTTGAAGACTTTCAGTCAATAATGTCTGCCTGAGTAAATCAGGCCACTAATAACCGTTAGTTGTACAGAGGGGGGCAAAATTATAAAAAACAATACTCAGGAGAGCTAGATCTGCTGAGGAAATAAATCCATGTTATTAAACAGCAAAAGAGTCCGCAACAATTCTTAAATGACACTTTGTCCCCAAATGAGGGCATGAAGGAAATTTTGCTCTGAGATAAAAAAACCCCCAAAAGTAGAAATGAAGTTCTGGTGGCACACTGGAGCCCACTAACTTAAAGGATTCTTAAATCCTAAGAGTTCATATGCATTCATTTCTGTTGCACTTGTAAAGAGTGATATAAAAAAAGAAATCTAACTAACGTGACTCAATATGTTGTTTAATTCTAACCATACTTGTAATGTAGAAAACTATTTTAACAAGCTACATCTGGAGAAAGTCTCAATATCAAATACAATGAACAAAAAAGTGATCGTGTTAAAAGTTAAAAGAGAAAAAGGACATTTCCAGTTTGATTCAACAAGGACAGGGTTTTCTTCTCAAACTCTATTTTATAATTACTAAACTAAAAAACCCAAATCAACACAAAATTAAAAGAAAGCAAAAAGTACCCCTTGCACCCCTAAGAACATGAGGACATCTCAGCAGTTCCACTGGTACCCAGCTCACAGCCCACCAAGAAATCTCCACATATATGTACATGCTTACTTCATCACTCTATGCTCATCTCATAGCATCAGCTTCTAAGCACAAAGGTTGAACGCCTTTGTGGCAACTCTCCTCATCTATCACTGTCTTTCTAATCACTGTCATCTTCTGCAGCCAGCTCTTCACATCGCCAACTCAGATGCCCTTATGTGTATGTTACACAGCAAGGAACTGTCATGCCATATCACTGTGCACTCTAGTGTGACGCATACCCCACTTCGGGCATCTTTAACCTAATTCAAGGGCACAGGCTACATTAATCATTACAGCTTGCATTACCTCTGCTCTGTATTAAAAATGAACAAATATACATATTGATAGCACTTCTCTTTCAACCTATGGACTTTCCGTTTTAGAAACAAGATTTCACTCTGGAGAGTTTGTTCTCTTACTAGAGGTCAGTAGAGACATCACAGGTTAACAACAGCCAAAGTTCACCTTTACCTAAATTCTCTTATCACTGGTTAAGGTCATGATAAACTATTTCTAGGTCAGTCCAAAGCTTTATATTTATCCTGGAACACATGCTGCTTCTAATCCCTGGTCTCATTATGGCCAACGACACATACATAGGCTTAAGTAACCTACATTACATAATGCGAGAGATACTGTCCTGGCAATTTTCTGCAGAAGCACCAAGGAAACGTGTCCACTATATCGTTGCATCATCAGAGCTAATTAAATAGCAGGACAAATGGGTAATTGGCAATGTTTTGTACAGCAAAGCCAGCACAAAAATATAATTGTGTCACTCTTGCCTAGGGCAAGTAAAAATATTTTCTGGTGCAAGCGCCATGTACACTAGGGTGACCTGAGACTTTCAGTGCTCCCACAGCAAGTTTGATGTTCATCTTGAACGGGGAGCAAGGCTGAACAGATTGACAGGTCAGTTTGTGGGCTGCCGGGTTGCTGGTGCTGCCTGCATGTGAGTGCTGGCCCACGGGACCCCCTACCCATCTTTTTCCTCCACACTCCCCCCACCTTTGCTCTTTTTTCCCAACCTGTACTGGCACAACACTGAGGCCCGGTACATCTCTCAGCTCATCTCTGCCACATCCCACCCAGCAGCTAACGTCTCCTAGGCCCACGAGACGTGATAGGGAGGAAAAGGAAGGGTGAAAGGCAGCTAGCCTGGATATCCAGCATATGTACATGCAAGTAAGATCAAGGTGCTTAGCTGCAGTGCTTAAAGTACCTCTACTCTGGTTTTACGTACATAATTGCTCACCACGATGACAAAATATTGTTGGAAGAACACAGTGTGACCAGTGCATGACAGTAACACTACAGGTGTCAGTCTGAGATCAGCTATTGCACCTAAAGGCAGAAACAAACTCTGAATGTACCTCATGCTTGCCTTATGTGGAAACCAGTTTCTTTGCTGGTTGCTTTTTTAATGTCAAAGCCCACATTTATTTCTTCTCCTGTGTGCTTTGCCTTTCCTATGCCGTGCCCTGAGAGAAATTCCTCTCCACTGTGTAATGCTGTATCCCATCTGTTCATTATTGCCTACAATAATCCTTTAATTCTTTGACCTTTCCTTAACCTAAATTTTCCAGATCCCAAATCTAATGTCTTGCAAATCATTAACTTAGAGTATATAACCATCAAAAATACTAACAGATCTTACTGCTAGCTGTTAAAACTTGTTCAGTGCGCAGCTTCAAGCAATAAACTAAAATATGCAGTCTTAAAGTTTTGCTAAAGAAACTGCAACACCCTAACTTTTTCTTATACTTTTCACTAAATGAAATCTAAAAGTTTCAACTCATGCCAGCATCACATACAAGCTATCAGAGTATGAAATGGAGCATTTAATAATTTTCATAAAGTTCGAGCTAGTTATGGGCAGTTCCCTTCTAAGGGATATGGTTGTCTCAACACCTCTGCCTTTACACTTATCAAGCTTCAGCTAAAGTACTTGGAACACAAATCTTTAAGCCCAGATGAACCTTTTGTGAATTCCATAAGTCTACCTAAGGCTTTCACTACACCATCAAATATTAATAAATGCTTTTAGGTTGTTACAAGTGCAGAGACAACAATTTAGAAGTATAAAACTACCAGAAGTTGTTCATTTGAAAAGCTTTTATTCCACGTGTTTTATTACACATGAATTCTTGCCACTTGGAGGAACTCGGGACTAAATGCCTATCTAAACCACAAGCCTAAGCAACCTTAAAAACATGGGCCTTAAAAATGCCTTCAAACTCCATGGACAAACCCAGCAAAGTACAGACCCATGAATGAACACTGAAGATGTGCAGTGACAGAAATTTGATTACCAGGGAAAAGGACACATATATAGGTCAACTAGAATCTCATATGTCATCAGAAATACTCGCACAGACAGAAAAAGTCATCATTCAGTTCATATACAAATGTTAGAATGTTCTAGATGCCTTATTATGATTTATAAAACAATATACAATTTTTTTCACCTTCATAATGCATGTTACTTTATGATATGATGAGTATGCAATATGCCTGATACCTCAATAGTTTTAATAAGCCCTTTACTTTGAATGGCCAAGTTTCACTAATGTTTGAATAATATAATTAACAGGAAAATGTAACAAAATTCAGCTTCTGCTCCATGCAGGTATAGGTATGGTGGTCTCAGAAAGTTGGATGTATTTGCCTAGTGAGGCTGGAGGATTTGACCTTAGGCCTTGGAGCCAGCAGACAGAACTGTGGAATCTTACAAAAAGGGAAGTAGTTGCACAAATGGACTGAAAAACAACATGTGTTTTTGGATGAGCTAAGAGTGTGGTTTTAGCAAATATAGACCTAGACAGTCACTCTGAAAAAATACAAAGATGAGATATTTTATTAACAGCTGAGCTAGCTGTTTCTAAATTGAATTGTAACACCTCTAGGTAACCTCCAAATATGCTATACACAAAAGCAATTGGTTGTGAACTGTTACTTAGCTATTGCTAATGAACATTCTGTGATATATAAGCCTCACTATTTCGTTGAATAAACAACTTCTGATGCATCACCACCAGTTTTCCCCGCCTCGTGAATCCCAACATGCAGGATGTGGGCAAAAATTGCTGGAGCAACAAAAATACCCGACAAGAACATACAATAGTTACCAGTCTTAAATCGCTATTAAGTCTTTTCATATTCATTTAAGTAGAATTTAAATCTTTTTTTTCCTGGATATTAACACCCAGTGCTAGAAATGTTTTAGGGTGTTATATTTTATCCTGACGAATACATACATTAAAGGCTTGATTTTAAAAGAGATATTAACATATTTACTACTATTTTAAAATTTGAGACACAGGAGAATGGGGAAGGATGGGGGCATGTTGCCAAGATCTAAAATAGTCTTAGCAGAATAGCTGTTGAGCTATTTTATGACATCATTTTAAGACAATTTTATTTTTCCTCAAGAACATTTCCACAGACTCCTGCAGCATCTATGAATTTTACAGGATGGAAGGCAAAGGAAGACAGAAGCTGTTGCAGGTTCTCTCATTGTATAACAAACGATCTTTCTGGAAACTGTGCAGCTACAAGCAGTAGAGGGCTGAAAAAGGAACTAATGTAGATGCAGTGTTGGGGATGTTGTAGGATAAAAATCAACCACTACCTTAACACGCACTGATGAACTGCTTATATGATTACAATGTCAGACGCTAAAGTGACACAGGCAAATTTTCCACCCTATTTCCTGAGGTTATATATTAATTCCTGCACTAAGAAGGTGAACCCCAAAGCCAGGATAAGCACTAGAATCATTAGCAGTGCACTGATACATCACCTTCTAAACCAAAACAAACCAAGTTTGTTTTACATATTACTAAACGAAATGAGTGCCTGTGCATTTTGGAACAGTTGTTTAAAAAGGGATGTTAACTGTTATCAAGGTGTGATTGAAAAAAAAAATAAAGCAGAGAATAGTCTTTCAATATTGTATTCAACAAAATTAAATGTCAAAAGGTGCCAGGCAAAATCCACACAAAACTAAAAATAAAATGTTTAATTCATTTTTTTTATCTAATTTTCTTCCAAAGTGTATCATAATCTCATTTTCATCTATTATGTTTGTATTTGATTTCTAATGCACAAAAGTCAATGGAGACAGAATTATGCTTGAGGGAGGATAGCGTTTGTATCAGAGAGATGCACATTGAAGTGGGAGATGTATAAGTTGAAGCATTATATTGACAGAAGAGTAAAGATGGTAGCGAAAATATTTGGAGTGGAAATTAGAAGACTGTTTTAAAGCAAAAATAAACCACAAAAACTAAATTCAAGAAGATTACATAACGATGATACAATTGCCTGTGTCAAAAGAATCTCCAGTTTCACGTTCTCACAAATATTACACAAGACTATGACACCAGTCACAACTGAAACAAACACACCTTGAGGGGTGGGTGTCGGGAGGATGGAGCTGGACTATTCTCAGTGTTATGTAGTGATAGGACGAGGGGCAATGGTTGTAAGCTGGAACATAGGAGGTTCCACATCAACCTGAGAAGGAACTTCTTCACAGTGAGGGTGATAGAGGATCAGGTTGCCCAGGGTGGTTGTGGAGTCTCCTTCACTAGAGATGGTCAAGGCACGCCTGGATGTGTTTCTGTATGACTTGGTCTAGGTGATCCTGCTGTGTCTGGAGGATTGGACTGGATGATCTTTCGAGGTCCCTTCCAATCTGTAATGATTCTATGATTCTAAATCTAACCTGTACATTTGAATTGAACAAAGGAATCATTCCAAGTAAGCCCAAGGTGGAAAAGTTCTGGTTTAGGGGCATAGTCCATACTACTCTGTGTAGGAAGTAAGCTACATTCAGACAAAAATTTCGCTACCAGAAGAACTAAACCATGAGTATACCAACATAATTCCCTGAAGCAAAACAAAGCAAGTGAACAAACAAAGGGAAAACAGGCAATGAATCTATTACAACCTCCCAAGGTCCCAAAAGCATAATGGGGTCTGGCCAATGCTGAATTTATGTCTGAATATGCAATAGCTTCCAGTCAATATACAATGGCCTTGTAGGTTGCAGTCAGAACCTGCAGAACTACTGCTGGAAATATGCCTGACATACAACAACCTCACATCAAAGCTGTGAATAAGACCATTATAAGAACACCAAAAGCAACCTCTCCAAGCATTTGTTATGCTGCAGATACTGAGGTTGAGCACAGAAGGACTAACATATCACCCTTAAGTAGTATTTAGCAGGTAATCACAGAATCACAAAATATCTTTGGTTGGAAGAGACTTTTAAGACTATCAAGTCCAGCCTTCAACACAGCACTGTCAGCTCACTCCTAAACCATGTCCCCTCAGCACTACACCCGTATGCCTTTTAAATGTCTTAATGAATGGTGATTCTACCACTGCCTTGAGTAGTCTATTCCAATCCTTTAGGTGAAGAAATTCTTCCTAACATGCAGCACAGACCTCCCCTGGAGCTGCTTTCTTGCTCTGCTTCTGTTGCTTGCCACAAGGTACAAGAGACTGTCTCCTTACTCCAGCTTTGTTTCAGCTAGTTGTAAGGAGCAGTAAAAGCCTCCTCTCAGCCTTCTTTTCTCTAGGCTAAACAACCCAGTTCCCTCAACCACTTCTTGTAAGACTTGTGCTTCAAACCCTTCACAAGCCTTGTTGTCCTTCTCTGGATACACTGCAGCAATTCTATGTCTTTGTTGTAGTGGGGGGCCCAGAACTGAACACAGTATTTGAGGTGAGTCCTCACTAGTACGCACTGCAGGGGCACGATCACCTCCCTACTTGCCACACTGTTTCTGATACAAGCCAGGATGCTGTTGGCCTTTTTGGTCACCTGGGCATACTGCTGGCTCATTGACAGCCAACAGTCAGTCAATACCCTCAAATGTTTGTCTAACATGCAGCCTTCCAAACACACATCCTCAAGTCTGTAGCCTATCACAGGATTGTTATGATCCAAGTGTAGGACCCAACACTTGGCCTTGTTGAACCTCATGTGCAGTAAACCTTGGCCCATCAATCCAGCCTGTAACATCTTACTACACAGTGAAGATCAGAGCAGAAATCATTACTATAATTCAGTTTTTCTCCCATGCAGTAATACCATCTACCTTCATATTACAGTTAGCTCCCACTCTTCAGTCCAACAGTAACCAGTCCAACTGCAACCACTGCAGACGATATTCACCTCTACCCCTTAGGGAAAAGTCCAGTTCAATACAATTTTACCATATTACTCAAAGGTCACCTTACCTCTCCATAACAGAATATGTTTTTAAGGAAAAAAAAACATAATGGGGACAGAAGTCATAGCAGCTATTAGAAGCTTTGGCATAGACTTTAACAAAGGTCTCCAGTATCTCCCAGGCATTCAGGGTTTTATGTACACAGTTCTTGAACCACACTAAATGGGTAAGGTGATAAAATAAAACATAAAATATTCTTGTTTGTATATAAATTCTGATATCTCTCTACATTCTGTTTATTCCCATGCCTATCTCCAGCCTCTCAAGAACTTTTATTTAATGTAGTCAAATCTTCATTGGTTTTTATTTTATCCATTCCATTTGAAGCTTTGTATAGAAAAGATTTCAGCTTAGAAGAATCAATCTGTTCACTTTCTTCAGAACTCCTTTAGTCCATTTCCTTTCCAGTGCTTTCTGCTTTCTGTCCTGATCTGACAGTTTATCCTAATGTAACCAGCATTGCTTGCTCTCTCTCTCTTTCAGTCTGCTGGAAGATTATCCTATCAAATTTAGTAATATGCCAGTGCTTCTTATTAATAGCAAGATCTCAGCATGCAACTACTAATCACAAGTTACACCACTTTTAGAAATATTCCACTTGGAGACATGCCATATTAGCACCACTTGACTAGATTTGCAAGACTGATGAGCATTAGTTTATGTAAAATACCAGCTGAATCTCATTTTCAAATAGAGCTAATCAGAAATTATTGTTGAACCAAAAAGTGAAGAGACCAGTTTTGTAACCGAGGTGCAAACAAATTCAGAACAAACAGTCCGGCTATATGGTTTTGTATACTGTGTAGATTATTTTTCCGTGAAAATTTTTCATCCTTTATTTTTCCTCATTACAAAAACAAACAAAAAAAACCCCTCACACAAACAATGCTTCCCATCATGCAATTGGAAGAGTTATTATTCTGGGGAAAATATTCCCCAACCAGCTTATCACTAATGAAAACAGCACCACAGTGCAGACTGCTTGTATAGAGGCCCTTGAACAGAAGGACTGAAGTGGTACTACCTCTCAAGAGATGCTTTTCACGCGCTACCTAGTAATAGGGGCTAATGCGAATGTCAGAGGGCATTTAAGCATCTGTGGAACTAGATAAACATACAAGGTAACTTACCATAAGTGACATTTGTTTTATGAGCCACAAAACAAAATATTTGTATCATTAACAGGTGATCTCAAAGTCTGTAATACAGCCTTTTAAAAAAGCTAATATCTCAAACCTGAGTAACAAAATAAGCCCTTGGAATTAAAAGTCTGAACAGATCAGATAAGAGTGGAAAGAAGCCTAAAAGCTTTAGCACTTCTCTAGTATACCTCTAGCCTAAAGTTAATTCTAAAACCTTGTTCCTTCCCAACCCCCATTCCCTGATTCTTTCATAAGCTTTTGATTCTAATGATTCTTTCATTAGGCTTTTCAGATCTGCACAAAAATGTACTTTGAATGAGAAAGGGTGCATGTGTGTGTAAATCACAATCATTTTCCATCAAACGCTTCATCAGAAATGCATACTCATGAGCTTTTCTCAGGAAATTCAGAAAAGAAGGTGGAAAAGGCTTACAAATCATTAAACATAGATGTGCACATCTGGCCTGTGCATTTTCAGGACTTCCATGTATCTTGAAGAGACAGCACAAGACTTAAGTCAAATGGAAGCTGCAACACTCAAAACTTTTGCACCAAGTCTTTTGTTTCTAAGAGTTATAGTAAAATGATCACAAAATTATGTTAAGGATGCTGAAACTCCTCAAAATTCATATGCAGGTCTTAGTATTTGGTAAGGTCAAATGGAACAGAATGAAGTAGTGGCTGACGTATTCGCTCTTGCTGCTAAACTCTCATTCCCAGAAAGCAATGCATAGCTGATCTGGTACTACACCTGCAGAAGCACTGACTGCGAAGTTAAAAGATTTATTTGGAATATCAGTGACTAGTTAGTCACTAATGAGACCTCTAGAAACCAAAAAAACAATTTTGTGACCTCAGTTTCCAATACCAGAAAGCAGGCTAGGAGCAAGCGAGGTCTTTCTCTCAAGTTTATCTCAGGTGAGCTGGTACCAAAAATACTACTTTAATATTAGAACCTACACTATCTTTTAAAGTTTTTAATTCAATCTGTGATTAATCCAAGAGTTTAACTCCCATTGTGGCCTGTTGACTATTAGCTTCTCCAGTGCATGTATGGAGAGACGTGGCAGAGCTCTTCAATGCTGGAGAAGGAAAGACAGGAAAAAGAATTCAGCTACCTAAAGGTTATCATCTAGTGCTCTATGACATACTGACACAGAGCTGTCTCTTAGTTAAAGGACATCCAGGATGACCCATCTTTTCCAAGCCAGCTGCTCCTGCTGAGGTGGGATATGCCACAGAACTCAAAGGAACACTCAAAGGCATAGACCTAACTGAATATCCAGCTGAAGATCTACCTGAGGGTGAGCTGAGTAGCTCTCTGGTCCCAACTGGCTGCAATGGCTAGTTGTCCAGAAAATATAGTTAGAGCTTGTTACCTAACCACCTAGCAAGTAAACAGTCATGTATTGATGGACACCTTAATATTTATCTTTTCATTTTTATCCGAGATTGACTATCTTACTGTAGGTTCCATTTAACCAAAACACTGTCACCAAATACTGTACAGAACCTCTTACCCACTTCTTAAATATAACATTAAATAGAAAGATAGACAGAAATGGCTAAGGGTCTTCCTGCCAGTAACCTTACAGAAAGATGTTCAACCTTCTGCAAAGTGATAGAAAAAACTGTTGCCTATTTATCTAGTGCTAAATTTTCACTTGACGTGCACATCTGTGTGCTAATCACTCATTGCCCTTAAGAGCATTGGATAATTTCATCTTGCTTTCCTAGGTATCATAGTTAAGCATACCCTCCTGTTAAATAATGGTCATCAGATTCTGTCTCTGCTAATTTTGGTCTCTTCTTGGGATTATCCCAATCAAGTTCAAACAAAATCTTTATTTTGTACCACATTCAATATACCTCATGCTTGCCACTATCCACAGATGTGAGCATGCATGTATTTTTCATATACTACAGTGATGGTTCCCAGTGAACAGGAAAATTGCATAGCAGAAACTGAAAAACAAAGCAGGAGACTATTTACTGAAAGGAAAAGCAGTAATTTGAAGCAATTAGGCCACATTTTGTGCTTGAGAAGAGAGTCATCAGCATACAAATACTACATACACCTCTTTAGCCATAGGGAAAATAAATAGAAAGGCATAAGACACAGACTTAAGGAGAAATATGTTAGTCCCAACAGTAGTGCTCTTGTTGTTATTAAAAGCAAGACATGGGAGTAGGCAAGTGGTTAAAAAAAAAAAAAAAATCAACATTAACTATAAAAAATAGTGCTGATATCCCTATAGATATATTTCAGACTTCAAGATCTTCCAGTAAGGCTCAGGTAAGCTCAGGTCTGGTTGGGTATTGAAAGTGGTGTACAAAGTACACCAAGTACAGGTGACACAAGCTTGCTGGTTTTTAACCTTAATCTGCCCAGTTCCCACTGCATTCATCATGACCAAGTCCAATAAATATTCACAAGATCAAAAATGAATGGAGAAAATCCTCACTGGTAATAGCAAGGAAGGAGTTAGGGCCAGAGGAGAAGAATGAATCATCTTTCATTACTCTTGAGGAAATGGAATATTTTAATTAATGGGGAAAACAGCATGTATTTCCTGCATATATCATGAATGCTAAGGGAATCAAGACATTTTTGACAAATTAGACATCACACATAACATACTTATTAATTCATAAATTAAATACATTATGTTACCCTATCAAAGAAAACTTTGCTTGTTTCTGTCACTCAGCATTTTTTTTTCTTCCTTATCACCCAAGTTATAAAAAAGTTCACATTCTTGAAGGAAAATCATAAAGGACTTCACATTTATCTTGAACCATCATGCCTCTGCATTTCAGATTGAGTTGAAATTTCTAATTTAAATGATTTTTTCATGACTTAAACTATAAAGGAGAAATAAGTGATACATTTAAATTATGTATTCATCTTATTTATAATTAATTAGGTTTTTCTCTGAGCACAGTCAGGCCATACTAGAGTGTTTGATTTTTAAAAACTTCTCTATCATCAGGCAACAATGGATGACTACTTTTCTCATGTCACCAGTTTTAGTTTGCTCTGGGGACTCCGATGACTCTCATTCACATCTTGGTCAGATTTAATGCATTAACCCTTTCAAGTCACAAAGTACTTTTCAGTGAGAGGCATTAGGTAGACCTATGTGCCAGCATGCAATCTGCTTTAGGTGGAGAGGTCAGGAAGACAAATCTGGGCTCAATCCCAGTTAAATGTCATTCCTCCACTGAAGGACAAGAGGAGAAAGTTGTACCTAGGTGAAAAGAGAGCAGGACACTTCAAGATTTCAGCAAAATGAGATTTTTTTTTTCCTTCCTCTAAAGAGCAAGAGTAGAAGACACAAAATTTTGTTATAAAAAGCAGGGAAGCAAGAACTTCTGAAGAAAAATAGGAATAAAATCTTCCAGGCTGTTCTTCTACTCAAGCAGTGCTCTGGGAACAGCTCTATCCCACGTTGTACATAATGTGAGAAGCAGTAGAACTTTCCTGTGTGGTACAGACAGGCCAGAGAAGCTGATGCTAGGAGCTGCTCCTTGCAAGTGCTTGCACCAAAGCATCTTCAGCACAGCCCAAACACTAGATACTATCTGTGACGGCTGTTTTATTGTGTTTGTCCTAGTTGGAAGGAAATACAGAAGATTCATAGAACACCAGTGATTGGAAGGGACTTTGAAAGATCATGTAGTCCAGGGGTCCTCAAACTTTTTAAACAGGGGCTGGTTCACTTTCCCTCAGACACTGTCGGGGACCAGGCTATAGTTGGGAAAAAAATGAACAAATTCCTATGCACAGTGCACGTATTTTATTTGTAGTAGTACACAAAAAACAGGAAAAAGAATGCAGTATTTAAAATTAAGAACAATTGTAACCAACAAAAACAAATAATATTTCAATGTGGACTACAGGCCTGCTTTTGGCTAATGAGATGGTCAAAGTTAGGTTCCATATTTGTCACTGCTAGTCATAGCAAGTGATTCAAGTGTTCATCAGTTAGTCCCACTGATGCTGGCTGGCTTGCGCTGCCTGGCTTGTCCTGCCTAGGAGCTGGAGGGACGGAGTGAGAAACAGGGGAAGATGCCCACATTGCTGACGTCCCCGCCCCCTCCTCAGCCCAGTCCTGCAGTCAGCAGGAAGTCATCTTCTCGGTTTCAGCCCACCAACCCCCAGCAGGGGGGAAGGGGTCGTGGGGGTTCTGTAAATACCAGCAGGCCACATTGGAGCCCCTGGGGGGCTGTATCCGACCCACAGGCCATGGTTTGAAGATGCCTGATCTAGTCCAAAGCTCCCCCTGCCACAGCAAGATCACCTACGCCAAGTCCAGGTGGGTTGTCATCATCTCCAGAGAAGATGACTCCACAACCCCCATGGGCAGCCTGTTCCAGGGCTCTGACACCCTCACTGTGAAAAAGTTTCTTCTGATTTATACCGAACCTCCTGTTTTCCAGCTCGCACCCATAACTCACAGAACCACAGAACATTAGGGACTGGAAGGCACCACGAAAGATCATCCAGTCCAATCCCCATGCCACAGCCGGATGCCCCAGATCAAGTCGCACAGGAATGCATCCAGGCGGGCTCCAAACCTCTCCAGAGAAGGCAACTCCACAAACGCCCTGGGCAGCCCCCTCCAGTGCCTCGTCACTCTCACTAGGAAGAAGTTATAGAATCATAGAATCAGCCAGGGTTGGAAGCGACCACAGGATCATCCACTTTCAGCCCCCCTGTCATGGGCAGGGACACCCCTGGCCAGAGCCTCATCCAGCCCCACCTTAACCACCTCCAGAAATGGGGCCTCCACCACCGTCCTGGGCAACCAATTCCAGGCTCTCACCACTCTCACACTGAAGAACTTCCTCCTCACATCCAGTCTAAATTCACCAATCTCCAGCTTTGCTCCATTCCCCCTATTCCTGTCACTACCTGACATCCTAAAAAGTCCCTCCCAAGCTTTTTTGTAGGCTCACTTCAGATATTGGAAGGCCACACACAATGAGGTCACCTGGGAGCCTCCTCTTCTCCACACTGAACTGCTCCAACTTTCTCAGTCTGTCCTCATAGGAGAGATGCTCCAGCCCACTGATCATCCTCGTGGCCCTCCTCTGGAAAGCCTACAGCACCCAGTACTCCCAGGACGTCTCCTATCCAAGTACTAACCTGGGCCAACCGTGCTTAGCTTCTGAGGTCAGACGAGATCGGGCATTCTCAGGGTGGCCTGAGGCCATGAAGTTTTATTGCACACCCGTGTTGAGACAATAAATAGGGGAGGGTGGTGATACTAATTCCAGGAGGGCCATCTTAATAAAAGTAAAGAATTGTAAAGTGTTTCCTACTTTGCCTAGTTAAAAAGAGTAGCTTTATAATAATATTTAAAAGGACTGAACATTTTTATACTCAAAACCAAGATACCATGTTTTTAAGATCTGCTGCCTGGTCTCAAGGGGCAGAAACATCCACTGAGTTTTTGGGGGAGGTGAATCCAGATTTTATGATAACCATTAAAAAATTATGACAAAGAAGCAATCTTACAGAAGCTAGAGATTTAGATTTCTCTAGTCTCAAGAAATACCAAGTTTTACAAAAAAGCATAAGTAGCTCTGGCCATAGCAAAGAGAAAACAGGAAGGAAAGAGAAGGTGTGGGTGTTCATTGCTGCTTGCAGGGCTGCTATTGCCCTCTTTACCCCAGGAGGTGGACTATGCATGCTTCTGGAAAGGAAATGAGTTTGCCAGTCACACAAGGCTAATGCAAAATTACTGTATGGGCTGGGATAGAAGACAATTCCCTGTCTTGTAAGTAGGTGGTGAAGAATTTAGCTGGTGCACTGTATGCTCTGGCCAGCAAACACAACTGTAATGCACAGAAGATGGTTGTACAACTGCAACAAAGAGAGAGAACATTGAGCTTCTTGATCCTAAATCAGCTGAGCAGACGGAAAAGTGGCAGCAACCTCGTGCACTCCCAGGAATATTTCATGCTGTAGGCAGGCTGTGTAGCTGGAAGGCATCCATTCATAGCCCAAAACAGCACAATGAGCTCTGGAGGACTGTGATTTACATGGGAAGTGTGAAAAGCAGTGTTTGGTTCGGTAGACTTGGCTTCATATTCACCCAGCTGGCAGCCAGCCCAGAGGGACCCTGGCAGTGCAAACCCAGCAGACAGCCATGATAACTTGAGCACTTCCCATACTGTCCCGGAGATCCCCTCAAACTACTCTGCCCTGTGAGCAAGTCACTCTTCTTCCATCTGCTAGATTCAAGCATTAGTTACACCTACCACTTCTGCACCGACTCCATGAAACCATACACCCCAGTCTTTATCTTTGCCATATCAGACATCATTCTTCTAAAACGGTGGTCACCCCAGGACCTGAAATAATAGGAAGCACTTCACAACAAACCTGCAGCTTCTTCTCTCACTGCCTGACATACAGCTCACCAGAACATCAGAGCTCATACAGGTGCTCTTCATGGGAGCCTCAGCACTCCCCAGCATCAGGGATTCCTGAGTTCTCATGAGTTTGAAAGTCCTGATTGTTGCTTCCCACAAAAGCTCACTGAACAAAGCCTACACCCAGGAAAAAAGAAGTACAAACCACACACCTCCCCAAAACAGAGACAGGCTGCTCAGCTCTACATTGCTTTTTTAATATAGCTCCCAAACATATCCTGTAAGTAGAGTGAATCAGTCAAGTGTCAGGATGCTAAAGGTCAGCAGCCAAACCAAATATAAAATGAAGGACAATGAAAATAAATCACTTCAGCTATGGAGGTCGATCTTTTCTCCACATATTTTAAAGGTACAGCTAGCTCAAAATTTTTATCAACCATGAAAACATGAAGGGGGTACAACTCTGTTGAAAAACTAAACCTAAACCCAAAGATAAGCAATACGCCATACTGCCATACATGAGATGCAGGAACAATTCCATTCTTCTAAAACAATATTATAATTTATACTCCTTCTATGCACAGCTGCTATATCATATTGTTTATTCGTAATGTGACTGTGCTATAGAATTGCACATAGTTCTTCATCCCCTTAGGGGGGCTGTATTTCACCTTTTGATGTAATCTTGTTTGATGTTCCCCTCACCGTATTAGAAATGTTTTCGAAGCCGACAATCTCCTATTGAATCTTCTTCCTAAAATAAAGGCTTATTACAGTTGGTGCTTTATGTAGGTCAAGAACAGTCTTACAGATCCTCATGTAAATAAGGCTTGAAGCAAACAACCCATAGGAATTCCTGTGCCCTCAGGTGCTACAGTGTTTTAATTTGGTTGGTTACATAAATGCTACCTTTCCAAAAGCAATTTTTGTTTTTCTTTGTTACAAGCATCAACTTTCTTGCTTCATGGCCTGAGGGGTTCTTTTGTTTGTTTGTTTAGTTAAAAAGCTGTGGGTTTGGCAGCCTGCCTGGTTACGCTGTACAACACTAGAGGGATTTCAAGTACTCTCCTATCATTTGCAGGTTTGGTTTTGTTTTTTTTGTGTTGCCACAGAGTTAGAGTTTGAATTTGAACCTCTGATTTCTGCTATAGCTGTAGGAGCCACTGAAACATTGAAGAGCACCCTTGTTGAGGAAAACTTTCACTTCACTCTTTCACAGTGACTCCTTGGCAAGCAGTCCCACACAGTGTATTTAAGTTTTACATTTACTTGTACGTGACATGTGCAATCCAGTTGGCTACAAGGGGACAACCCAAGGTGAAACAGATTAAAATAACATTGTGCAACTGAATAATCATAAACACTGGGAGACTCCCTGTACACTGCCTTCCAGTGTCCAAATAGCTGAAGGCATCTTTGAAACTCAGAGAGCATTCAATCAATATGTGCACTAAACTGGGGGAAGATGAAGTACTGTCTAATGACTACACTATCCAATGGATTGCTGTTGTTTATTTTTAAGAAGTCTTGAAGATGATTATATGGAATAGAACTACTCTCTGAATGTTTGTCTCAGACTCTTATCAAGACATTCCCACTCTAAGACATAAAAAATTTTCTTTGGGTAAGGGGATAAGGGCAGGGGTAGAAGTCAATGTCATTTTTATCAGAAGATGAAGGCTTAACAGCATCATTAGCTCTTTTGTATACTTAACAAAAACCTCTGTCTGTTCGTAGCTTGGTATTTTGTTTAATTAGATCATACAGTTGATTTGCAGTCCAAACAGATACAGATGGGACCACAAATGGCGGTTTTTAAGTCTTCTCACTGACTCTTAAGTGGTGGGGGGAAAAGTGAGGTTCTTCATATTAGCTCAAATTCTATAGTTTTAAGGAAAAGGGGAAAAGTGAGGTTCTTCATATTAGCTCAAATTCTATAGTTTTAAGGAAAAGGAGAGGAAAGTAAGTGGAATACATGAAGGAAGTCCCTTCCCAACAAAAGCTGATATCTCTTCAGATCCTTCCTCCCAAGCATATCCAAAATATCACACCACTTTGATGAGTCTTTTTTTTCTTTCCTCTACTTAAGAATTCAAATCTCCACAGCTTAAAAGCCCAGCAACAACACTTAAAGCAAATCAATCAAGGTTTCTTTGAAGGGACAATGTGATGCAAGCACCTGTGATGCAATCATACAAGAGACATCTTAGGCTTCCTTAGGCTGGTCAAGACCCAAATTGCTTAGCGAAAAGAGGTATTTTGCTATAACAAGGGAAAATGTCCCTCATGTCCTACAGTTTAGGATGTACCCACAAAGGCACACAAACTACAGGCTGGATGAAGACCACAAATAAGGATGTATAGTAGCTTTCATCACACTAACAACAAGGTTATAAAGAATCACCTATTGAAAGAATTAATTGGCAGTATATCACTGGCTCCAGAAAAATAACTGTGGTGGGTTCAGTACCAAAACTAAAGATAAAGGAAAAGAAAACAAAGCAGTTAGGTCGCACAGTATCACAGTAATGATAAGGTTGGAAAAGACCTCAAACATCATCCAGTCCAACCTAAATCCAAAAAAACCCAGTAATCCTAACATCTAACATCTAGATCATGCCACTCAGCACCTCATCCAGCCTACCCTTGAACACCTCCAGGGATAGTGACTCAACCACCTCTGTGGGCAGCCCATTCCAAAACCGGATCACTCTTGCAGTGAAAAATATTTTCCTAATGTCAAGTCTAAACCTCCCCTGATGGAGCTTATGACTATGACCTCTTGTCCTGTCTCCAGTGGCCAGGGAGAGAAGACCCACCCCTGTCTGAGTACAACCAACTTTCAGATAGTTATAGACAGCGATAAGGTCGCCCCTGAGCCTCCTCTTTTCCAGACTAAACAAACCCAGCTCCCTCATCCTCTCCTCGTAGGGCTTATCTTCCAGCCCCTTTACCATTCGAGTTGCCCTTCTCTGGACTCATTCCAGCACCTCGACATCCCTCTTAAACTGAGGGCCCCAGAACTGAACACAATACTCCAGGTGTGGTCTAACCAGTGCCAAATACAGGGGAAGGATAACCTCCCTTGACCTGCAGGCCACACCATTCTTAATGCAGGCCAGGATTCCATTGGCCCTCTTGGCACACTGCTGACTCATGTTAAATTTGCTGTCTGCTAGTGCCCCCAAGTCTCTCTCCACCTGAGAACTCTCTAAGAACCCCATTCCCAGCCTATAGTTCTGCCTGGGATTGTTATAACCNTTGCCCGGAACTGAGGTGAGGCTAACAGGTCTGTAGTTTCCTGGATCATCCTTCTGACCTTTCTTGTGTATGGGGGTCACATTTGCCAACTTCCAATCATCCGGGACCTCTCCTGTGATCCACGACTTCTGGTAAATTATGGAGAGTGGTTTAGCAAGCTCACCTGCCAGCTCTCTCATCACTCCGGGGTGAATCCCATCCGGTCCCATGGACCTATGGGGATCCAAATGGATCAACAGGTCTCTAACCAGTACCTCTTGGATAGCAGGGGAACTACACTGCACCCTGTCCCTGTCTGCCAGTTTAGATAACCAGTAATCCTGAAGACAGTCTACCCTGTTGTTGAAGACAAAGGCAAAGGAGGCATTAAGTACCTCTGCCTTATCCTCATCTCTAGTTACTAAATTTCCCTCCATATCCAGTAAGGAGTGGAGACTATTGCTACCCCTCTTTTTTCCATTGATGTATTCGTAAAAGCTCTTCCTATTGTCATTAACAGAAGTGGCCAGCCTGAGTTCGAGTTGGGCTTTTGCCTCTCTAATTTTCCTCCTGGGTCATAGCCAGCACTGTCAGGCCAGGGTCAGAGCCACGGAGCCACGTCGAGGGCAGCAAGGCTGCCGCTCCCAACCTCACCATCTACACCAGCACAGCGGACCTGCCACGTCCCCTCTGTCCTGTCTCCAATGGGAAAATGGAGCTGGGGGCAGCAGAGCTGTGGCAAGCTGCAGCTAATCATCTTCCTCACCTCCACACCCCGGAAGTGGGATTGGAGGGGAATGAGCTGCAGTGAAGCTAAACTCCTCTCTGGGTGAAAAGCCCTCAGCAAAAAGAGGCAGGGCCACGATGATGAGCCCCTTTTATCTTATAACCTAACCCGCAGCCGCCCAGGGCAAGTATCTGGGACAATTCTCTTAAAGCAAAGTGCACCTTTTTCCTCATGAAAGCACAGATCTATACATCTGAGAATTCTGGCAATTTTCAGACTGCAACAATCATCCATCCCTCCTTCACCCTGTAATTTTAACATGGTACCCCCTCTACAAGTAATGTAGATTTAAAACATTAGATTATTTAAATATATAAAACATATACTGTTCTTCCACTGATAAATGAATTTCGCTTATCGAGATCAATAAAAGCTTCAGGCAACAGAGTCACAGAATATATATAATTTGTATTAGCCAACAGAAATACTACTGTGAATCAAAAGTACAATTTAGCTTTATCCCTGTATTCTTCTTCTCTCTGCAGCCACCCACACATGCCTTTTTGCTATATTTTGAGACTGGGAAGCTCCAAAGAATTTTTACTAGTATAAACTTCAGGTATCATAAAAAACTGTAATTGAGCTGACATTACAGCTGACAAGCAAGAAAAATCATCAGTGACATCTAATATAGCCCAGCCCCATCTGAAGACTTCCATGCAAATAAAAAAAATTAAAACTAGACTTTCTAAAACATTCAATCAAGAAATGGATTCAGAAATCTATTTGATTTTTCCTCTCTGTCACAGTGTTTTTCTGCATAAGTAATGTATCCAGAATTCTGAACTCTAAAAAATATGTTTCTCCCCTTTCATTTTCCTCGCATTAGAAATATTTTGCTTAACTTTTCAAACTGGACGTAGGCATTCATGGAAGATGAATACCTATGTCAAACTATCTCCTAAAGTCTTCTACCTTTTCAAACAAGCTACAGCACTACGTTAAGATGCATCAGAGGCTGCTGTGATCATGAGATGTTGCTACTGAATTAACAGTATTGAACACAGATCCATTAATTGCACAAGTGATAACTCAGAAGGGGCATAAATCTTAGTACCAAACACCATTTCTGAGCAAACGCAGATTCAGTAAAGGGTTTATAAACCTCAAGAAATGGCACTGGCTTCAGACTTGACAGAACACCGTGTGCAAGTCAACCATGAATTCTCTCATAGTGGCGTCTCAGCAATGGGAGAAACTTCGTTCTGTGCTGCAAACATTTGAAGTCATAGCCTCCTGCTCATTTCTTAATTATGTATAAACCTATTTAATGCTTATGTTCAGTGTGCTGTTTTCGTCTGGCAGGTTTTAAACGTCTCCAGAGATGACGACTCCATAACCTCTCTGGGAAGCCTGTTCCAGTGCTCTGTCACCCTCACTGTGAAGAAGTTCCTTCTCATATTTATATGGAACCTCCTATATTCCTGCTTACACCCATTGCTCCTCATCCTATCACCAGATGACACTGAGAAAAGCTTGGCTCCATCCTTCTGACACCCACCCCTCACATATTTGTAGATATTAATGAGGTTACCCCTCAGTCTCTTTTTCTCCAAGCTAAAGAGACACAGCTCCCTCAGCCTTTCCTCATAAGGGAGGTGTTCTACTTCCTTCATCATATTCATTGCTCTATGCTGGACTCCCTCCAGCAGTTCTGTGTACTTCTTGAACTGAGTGGCCCAGAACTAGACACACTACTCCAGATGTGCTCTCACCAGTGCAGAGTAAAGGGGGAGAAGAACCTCTCTCCATCTGCTAACCATCCCCCTTTTGATCCACCCTAGGATGCTGTTGGCCCTCTTGGTCATAAGAGTACATTGTTGGCTCATGGTCATCCTGATGTCCATGTCATTTAATCTTTGGCTACTATTTGCAAGTCACTCATTGCCAGTCTGAGTATCACACACAAATAGTAGCACCTTCCACAGTGTTTAGACTGAATGCTAACATGGAATGTTCGGCTTTTTTTTCTAGCATACATTTCTACCAAATCTTGTAAACAATAATACAGATCACCCAGCACTGGAAACATACTGTACCTCATTATGCATTGTAACTCTTTTCTCTTTTGATGCACAGAGAAAAAATATCTAGTATAGGCTCATTCTTATTTAGATTTAATATACAAAACCGCAGCATTTTTATAAATATTTTATGGCATCATGGTTCTGTAAGGACAAATAAAAACAGAATAGCTTTTTGTAAAACTATTAACTACCATCGCCTTGTTCCAACTCCTGTAGAAGTTGACAGAAAGAATCCTGTGAGTTCAATTTGGCTGAGACCAAAGTAACAAGGCATCTATGTTGATTGTGCTCAAATTTGAGTAAGCAGCACAATACAACCTAGTTGTATTTTCTTCTCAAATCTCCTTACAGTCTCAAAACACTATCTCGAAACAGCAAGGACATGGTGAAGAAGATTCATGGCTACAGAACTGGTGTCATCAACAGGGGTTTGGATTCTACAATCACAGCTCCATTTACAAGGCACCAGAGCTTCAAACAACCAATGGGATGCACTTGTCCCAGAGGGGGAAAAGGATCCTGGGGCAGGAATTGGCAGAGCTCATTGATAGGGCTTTAAACTGGGTTTGAAAGAGGAAGGGGTAAATAGTCTCCTCCTGGCTGGTGACAAACAGTGGGGCAGCTCATCAGTGGCAGAGGGATGGAGAGCCAGTGAGGGTCCTCAACTTGCCCTGGGGCAAGCCAGGGATGAAGCACCGGAACAGTCTGTGGAAATCAAGGGCAATTGGCACAAGACGAGGACAGGGCCAGCCCAGCTGAAGTGCCTCTATGCAAATGCACAGAACTTGGGCAACAAACAGGATGAATTAAGGGCCACTGTGCTGCTGGGATGCCATGACATAGTGGCTATTACTGAAACTTGGTGGGATGATTCCTACGACTGGAATGTAGGGATAGATGGGTACAAGCTCTTTTGGAAGGACAGGCAGGGAAGGAGAGGAGGAGGTGTTGCCCTCTATATCAGTGACCAGCAGTGAAGCTCCACCTGGGGAGGGATGATGAGCTGGTTGAGAGTGTGTGGGTTATAATTAAAGGGAAGACAGGGGAGGGTGATGCTACTGTAGGGGTCTGCTACAGGCTACCTGACCAGCAGAAGCAAGCAGATGAGGCCCTTCA
>VXBP01010643.1:55566-99210 GCA_013400115.1 Rhinopomastus cyanomelas | reverse complement strand
ATGATCCTGTTAGCCTACTCCTGTTAGCCGTGCTCTGGAGTCACCATGCTCCCCTGGATGCTCTTACTCTTAAATACTGGAAGGAAAGTTGCGCAGAGACTCCTCCCTTCCGGCCGCTGCAAAGCTCCTCGGGAAATCAGCTCATTCATCTCCCATATCTTTAAAATTATTTCATTTGCATTTTGTTTGTTTAAGAGCTGAGTCATTCCCTTGCAGCCTGCCATGGATAAACAACAGAGCCAGGCCCTTCATACTGCAGAACAGGAGCGCATGCATGTGAAAAACCATCCAGGTGTCTGGGATTGATAGAGTTAAATTCAGTTGTGACCTGTCACAAGTAGTGTTCTCCAGGGCTCACTACTGAAACTAGTCTTGTTTAACACCTTTATCAGTGATTTCAATGTAGGGATGGAGTACACCCTCAGTAAGTTTGAAGGTGGCACCAAGTTGTTCATGACAGTCGATACACTTGAGGGTAGGGAGGCTCTACAGAGAAACCTATGCTGGACTGATGAGTCATGGCAAGTTGTCAGAGGTTCAACAAGCCCAAATGCCAGGGCATGCACATGAGTCACAACAAACTTATGCATTGATACAGGCTTGGAGAAGAGTGGTTGGAAGATTCCTTGTGGAAAGGACCTGAGGGTATTGGCCAACATCTGGATGAATATGAGCCAGCAGTGTGCCCAGGTGGCCAAGAAGAGCAACAGCATCCTGGCTTATCAAAATATTGCGGCCAGCAGGAGCAGGGAAGAATTGTTTCCCTGTACTTGGTTCTGGTGGTATTTGTGGTACTTGTACTTGCTACTTGTACTTAGTACTGGTGAGGTTGCACCTTGAGTACTGTGTTCAGCTTTGGGCACCTCAGTACAAGAAAGATATTGAGGTGCTAGAGTATATCCAAAGAAAGGCAACGTAGCTGGTCTAGAGCACAAGTCCTGTGAGGAGAAGTTAAAGGAACTGGGATTCAGTCTGAAGACAACGGGGCTCACGGGTGGTAGGGAGGTGAGTTTCAGATCCTTCTCCCAAGTAACAAGTGATAGGACAAGAGGAAATGGCCTCAATTTTGCCAGTGGAGGTTTAGTTTGGATATTAGGGAATATTTCTTCACCAAAAGGGTTGTTGAGCACGGAATAGCCTGATCAGGGAAATGATGGAATCACCACCATTCTTGGAAATGTTTTAAAGATGTGCATATGTGACTCTGAGTGAGAAGGTTTAGTGGGTGAAGTTGGAAGTATTTACTGGTTGGACTTTAAATTCTTGAAAGATTTTTCCAACATAAATGATTCTAGGTTGCATCTGTGTATGTATGTATGTTCACACTCTTTTGTGGCAAAGGTCAATCAGTCAATGGGTTCTTAGATCTTTCTTCAGGTTTTAGGACTAGATTGCAAACTTTCTATGTTCCTTATTGCAGTAGTGTCAGGGTAGTTTATTGTCTTTGCTTGGCTTCTGTGAGATGATGTGAGATCCAAGACTACTCGAGTGAGGAGCAGGGAATTAAGGGCAGGCTTTGAGCAGCATTTAAGGGTGGCTCATGCTGCTGAAACAACTGTGTTAAATCTCTTCCTGACAGGGCTCCTATTCAAACATAGACTGTGACCAAGGTGTGATTGCATTTTCACTTTGTGTTAACTTGAGAAAATGGTCAAGATTTATGTCCCTTTCACTCTGGATGAACTGGACAAATCACAAGAACTGGATGAACACTCTGAAGGATACACACACTTCCAAAGCTTTCTTACTATTTCCCATCTTATCCCTGTGGCAGGCTGAGCTGCTGAGCACATTACTGATTTGTTTCAGTTTTATAACTGAAGAGACTAGACACACCTTTCCTTTTCGTTTACTTTTCCTGATAATGACAGCTTTTTTGGATCAGGGGTTTGGGGTTGTTTGTTTCTGTGACAGTGAATTGCCTAACATACAGACAACAGTCTGTTTCCAGGTCAGTTCTGATGGAACAGTACATTGGAACTTGGTGTGTGAACACAGTATTGGGTACCACAGCTGGAGAAACATGGGATGTTTCTAAAGTCTTAGGAAGTGTCTGGGCAGGTCAGATAAGTTAAGAAGCTTGAACTAAGGAAGGAACCCACTGCAAAGTCATCCCCATGGGCAGGGAGTATTACTGCTAACTAGAATGCAGAGCAGGGTGTTGACTCAGTTATCCCTTCCTTTTTGAATCTTGACACTAGTAAACCTGAAATCTGCCAAACTGTTTGGTTGTTTCCAGAGGTTCCTGTGTAACAAATTATAGTATTGGCTGAACCTTGATGGTTGTCCTGTCTGCACGTGCCTTTAGGGGTGAAAGCTGCTTTTAAAAATGGTCCTCAGCCCTAGGTTGCGCCTGTTCAGTATTTGATTTACTGCATGTATTTATTCTGTCTACTGTGTTGATGAGTACACACGTGCCTTGAGTTGTAGTGTGAAAGGTAGTTTGCAAGTTCCAAACTTGGGGGATCTTTGCGCGGAAGAAGGCTTCAGGTCACCTTACATTCCTCTGGGCTGGATCATCAAGTTTAGTAGCTTATGCTTTCATGTATAGAAGGGACTGCAGGTGTCTCAACAGAAGTAAGTAGAAATAATTATTCAGAAGAAATCTGTGGAAGTGAGCATTAGACACTGGTTGGCATATAGGCTTTGCTTTGTTAGCATGAGTGTAGCAGATACGCAAGGCTGCTGCCTCGCTATAGCTTTCTTTTACCACCATTGCTGCTATAGTGCCCAGAGGTGCGTGCTCACAGAAGAGAAGGTAGGGATTATCAGGTCATTCTGCACGGATGGTTAGAGGAACCCTTTGATCTTGGCTTTTAGCACTGTACAAACGTGCCAAGTACTTGTAGCTAGTTCCCCCTGTCCACTGAACATCCTAGTTTGTCACCTTAGAGTGTTGTCCGTTTGCTTTGGAAGGTTGCTGCAAACCACAGGTTTTGTGTATCCTGGCTATCAAGAGGTCTATGAAAATAGGCGTCGTGCTCTGCAATACGTTGTCATAGGTGCCACCTAGTGCCGAAGCTGTTCTACGCAGAGGAAATGGCCTCAAAATCAGCACAGCAGAATTAAGTGGAAGCTTTTTAGAGAAGCCAAAACACCTCTAATAATTAGATCGCCATTAGATCGCCAAAAATGAATTAATCATAAAAAGTCATTAGTACCCAGTGCTTGGCTCCACCATGACTAAATGATGACTATTTCCACAGAAATCACGGAGACCTTCTGTCATGTGCAGTTTTAAACTAATGCAGCAGCTGCTTATCAAGGCAAGAACGAGTATTTCTGCTTTTTTTGACCAAAATGTTCCTAATCATATTGTGAAGGAAGTGTGAATGTAATTATGCTCCTCACTTATAGATGCAAGTAATAACGGAGGTCGGACAGAGCCTGTGTTTTTAGTTCTGGATTAAATTTGGTAGATGGATTTCCACTGCAGGGGTTGCCATCCAATTCCGACACTTATTGCAAATTTCAAGTAGTAAAGTTTTGCTTGTGGATATATAAGCCATGCACCAGGCTTCACTAGCCCTGCAGAGTTAAGGAGAAGTATTGTAATGTGGGCATCCATCAGTCAATGAATACATTTTAATCCCTAGCTTCCCAGTCTTGTTTAGGCAGCTTTTCTTTTAGTTGGCTTTGGATCAAATATCACTCCCTCTGATGTGCACATCTTTCAACAGCAATGACCTGTCCTGAAGGCCAAGTGTACCAGCAGTGTGGAACACCATGCAACCAGACCTGCAGATCACTGTCCTACCCGGATGAGGACTGTGATGAGCTCTGTGTGGAAGGATGCTACTGTCCCTCTGGCCACTACTTGGATGAGCATGAGCAGTGTGTGTCAAAATCCCACTGTTCTTGCTATTATGATGGTGAGATCTTCCAGCCAGAGGATATCTTTTCAGATCATTACACCATGTGGTAAGTGCAAAGTTTGTAACTCACCCCTACATGCTCTCACTCAAATTTTTGGACAGCCTGAGAAGTGAACTGTTTCAGTTCTTTGGTTCTGTTACTTGTATTGGAGCAAGTATAAAAGAGGGCAATATTTTGCCTCCAACAAACCAAATGGTGAATTTTGCTGTTGTATCGTTACTTGTACAATTTCAAATGCCACCTTATAAGAAGACTAAGGACTTATAAAGGGACTAAAGACTCATACAAGTTGCTTAGACCTTGTACTTTGAACAGTTCCTGCTGGTTTGAAATGATGTTTAAATTCTGACTAGGTACCTCCTAGGCTTTTAAAATGCCACTTTAATGTATTGAGATATGCTTCTTAAACACTAAAACCAAATCACCTCTATCAAAGACATAAATAGTAAAAAGCATTTCTAGTTGTTAAATGCAGTAGCAGTATGCTGAGAGTAGAGCAACTCCTAGCAAGCCCAGTTTTGGAGACAATGTCTTTTGCTTTTCTTCTCAATCACAGAAGTCTTAAGATGCAGGCACTAAGTGGTCTGTCACCTCTTTCTGCAGCAGACCCAAAAACTACCTTTCTCAGCTTCCTGCCTGTGCAGATATGTTGGATGCACGACCTAGCCAGCATGCAGCCGGGTTGCCATGGTGGTGTATCACTGCAACTACCTTCCAGAAAGTTTGTCCTTAAGGCTGATACGCACAGTGGATGTGCAGAAACAGATCAGCCTCAATGAGAGGTGTAATTTTGGTGCTCTGACAAGATCCCTGTGGGCCTGTCTGAAAACAGTGTGAGTGAAAGCTAAATGTCATTTTGTTAAATATAAGCTCTATTTGTGTTTCCTAGCTATTGCGAAGATGGTTTCATGCACTGCAGCACAAGTCGAGTTCCGGGTGCCTTCCTACCAGATGTTTTTGCTGATAACAGGCCATCTGCCAGAAGTTAGTATGCCTTAAAGAATTCTTAATTTCTTCTGATTTTTTTCCCTTTTTTCCTCCCCTCTTCAATCTCTTCATAATCCTCATGATCTAGAACAGGGAAGCAGGCCTAAAGGTTACAGTGGCTGGTGAGGTTGTGAATCTTTCTCCAAACTTCTTTTTTTGGTCACAGGATAGAAACAAAACTTTTGCATAGGAGGGTGCAAGGGTTATTGTGTTTCACCTCTTAAAACTATAGTTTTCCCCTGCAGCCTGTCTTTAGTTGAAGATGTGAAGCCCCCAGTTGCTATTTGAGGATCACAAAGCATGAGCAACTATCCAACTTTATACCCCCAGCTTCAGACTAGCAGATCGCAAGCTTTTGTTTCTGGCATGTTGAAGCTTTTTGTGGTTTGAAAATTGGAGTGCTGCTGGGCACTGAGAGTGCCTTCCAGCCAACAGGCATGCCGTATATCTTCCAAAACACTGACAGATGCAGTTAAACACTTGCAGATCTGGAGGCCACACTGGAAAAATAGGTTATCAGTGCTCTGTGATTTTATTGGATTCCCAGACAATATATAGTTTGGATTATGATGGAAAAGGGGGCCTTGGTAGACCACCAGTAGTGGTATCACTGGTTGGCCTCACTGTCCTTCAGGTGAACAAAACCTTTTCACCAAACTCTTCCTTGATGTTATTAAAACATAATTTTCCTGACACTAGTGCATTAAGACATATAAAACCTCACAGCGTCATAGTTTTAGCATTGCTTCTTGGAACATCCTGATCTTCTGTCAGAACCTATCTGTAACTGAACCATCGCATAGTTCTGCTCAGTTCCATATTAGAATACATGCTTTTATGATCGCTGAGTTCAGGTCATGTCATGGGAAGTGGGGTTTCTTAACTTCATGCATATTGGTATAGTGGCACTGTTCTAGCCTGTATTCTGAATTAGTTTTCTAATCAAAATGTTGAGCCATCCTTTAGAAAAATACTGTGCTAACAATACTTGAGTTCTAAATGAAATTTTTGTTAAATTTATTATGTAAAGTAAAAAGAAGCTTGACATGCAGATCCCCCATGGAAAGATTTGTCTGTCCTGCAAACAACCCAAGAGCTGAAGGTCTGGAGTGTGCCAAGACTTGCCAGAATTATGACCTGGAGTGTATCAGCCATGGTTGCATATCTGGATGTCTCTGCCCAAAGGGGATGGTAAGCAGGCTCCTCTTTGTTTTCTTGCCTTCATTTTTCCTACCTGTAATCTTTCTGTGGCTTGGAAATATGTGGTTGTGAATTATTGACTTTGCCAACTTCTGATTGGTTTTAAGTATGTATATCTGCATAATAGATGAAGCGTAGCTCATAGTAATAACTGATAATCAAAAAGTCAAACCCCAGTTTTTGCAGATTAATTTATATCTTAGCAAACAGTTATTTGCGAAGTCAGTGACTGTGAATTCAATGCCAGTTTCAAGCCCTGATAAAAAGAACATGGAGTAGACTGGTAGTGTGATAAGTCAACTTTGAAAAGGTCATGTACCTGTAAAGTTCCAAGAGCTTCAGTGTCAATAGGTCTTTCTGTAACAATCAGATCCCTGATTTGCTGAAGGGTCTTGAGATTGGTATTCAGTTCCAAGATACAGTAACAGTACACTACAGTGCTATAATACTTTAAAACTAATTATGTTAACTACTAAACATGGGGAGAAAAGAGGGGCACCCCACCCAAGATCCTCTAAATCAGCTTGCATACAAGTCTTGCCTGAAGAAAAAGTCTGTTGGAATTAGAAACTCCAGTTGACTCTGCAGTGATGTGAAACTTGCTTTTGAAGCCATTAAGATGATTGTCAGGTTTTTGATTGAGGATCAGACCTAGTGTTTATTTGTTTATTTAAATATTAAAATGAGTGCTTTGTCCACTAGATGACAGTATGGTTCAATAGTCCAGTTAACTCAGTGTGTTCATTCTCACTGGCTTTCCATTCAGCAGGCAATGAAACTGGTGAGATTAGAGTTTTTCAAAATCATGATGGAAGAAGCAAGTATAGAGATTATTTTGTTGTAACAATGGCCATTCAAAGGGCAGGATCCATCTCAGTTCTTCCATTATTTGAGTGCCCCTTTTTCATGCCCTAAACTCCTGGTGTGTGGTTCCTTGTGACCTACCAGCTTGTAGTCAACAAGCAGTTTCCTATGCCTCACCCCTAACCAGGATGATCTGAGGCTTATTTCTGCATTCTGCAACATGGTCCCAGTATTAGTTACCAAAGATGGAATGATTTAGGACAGTAACCAGGTTAAAAGAGGAAACTGAAGGGAGACCTTATTGCTTGGACTTGCTGATCTTGAAGGTCTCTTCCAGATGAAACTGTTCTATGATTCTATGATCCTGCCTCCCTGCCTTAAAGACTCTGGGCATACTGAAGGAAAGCAATACAAAGTCACTAAGTCTGTGCTTTCCAAACTTGTACCACCAGAACTGAGAGATACAGACACTGGAAAAAAGGTTTTACTCTTTCTTTTACTGGTCAGTCTCTCTTGGTAAAAGAGGGTGCTTAATTTGCAAGCACTCAGGATGGTGAGGTACAGTTTGAAGGAACATCTGCGGGAAGTGACAGATTACTGAGCATTTATGGGAATAAATATCTGCATATATCAGCACTCTGGAGTAAATCATGCTGTTTTATTGAAGAATTCTTTCTTTTGTGGTACAGTAGTATGTAAGAATTATTAATAGTGCTGAATTAGCAGCAAAGGAATCTATCATCTTGCTTGTCTAAAATCATAGAATCATAGCATCATAAAACAGTTTCAGCTGGAAGACACTGTCAGGATCATAGAGTCCAATCTTTTCCTAACCATATCAGCACCACTAAACCATGTGACATCTACACCTTCTCTTCAACATCTCCAGGGATGGGAACTCAAGCTTCTCCCTGGGCAGTCTGTTCCAATGGCTGAGAAACTTTTCAGTAAAGGGATTCCTCCTGACATCCAACCTGAACCTCCCCTGGTGCGGCCTAAGACCATTTCCCTGGCCATACCTAAGGCCATACCACTGGCTACTAGGGATAACCCCCAACTCTCTACAACCTTCTTTCAAGTAGCTGTAGAGGTCTCCCTCTACAACTCAGTGAGGTCTCCCCTCACTCTCCACTTCTCCAGGCTAAACTACCCCAGATCCCTCAGCTGTTCCTCACATGACATATGGTCCAAATCCTTTACTAGCTTGGATTTCTAGATTTACCATCCCCTTTCCAGCCCTTCAATGTTCCTCTTATAGTGAGAGGTGCAAAACTGGACACAGGACTTGAGGTGTGGCCTCATCAAAACTGAGTAGAGGGGAATGATCACCTCCCTGCTGCTGTTGACGCCATCGTTCATACCATCTTGAAACACAAAGATAATGTAGTTTACATAAACATCTCTCTAATGCAATTTTCAGGTGTATATATATATATATATATATAAAAAAGTTCATATGCAATTACATAAAGTCGTATCCCTATCTACATAAACAGAAGTTTACAGAGCTGTTAGTCGAGTTACCTCCATCTTGGAGAAATCTGTACTCTTGTCTGCCATGTTTGAACTTCTTGTCTGAAAAGCAATAAAAGCCGCAAAGGTTGTTCATAGACACAATGCTACTAGATTTGCATTGGAAAACTTCCTAGAGTGAGAAACTGCCAATCATTCCATCAATCAGTCAATCAATCTGTCATTTCCCCAGTCAGAAAATGGAGATGAAATCTGATTTCTTTCAACTGAAAAATAACTTATCCAGTTCATCTTGACTTTAACATTTCATCTGTTTTGGATTTCTTGAGAACAGAAACATTTGATATGTCATGAAAAGTAGTTCTTCTTTTTCTGTGTTTGATCAAGCAGAGAGTGGGAAATTCTCCATACTTTTCACCCTTTTGCAGAGCAGAAAAGATAAATAATAACATATGTGCAGAAGTGTGGGGGGAAATATGACTTCTCAGATTAGTTTACTACACTCCAGGTTTTCCCCATTGGATAATATTAATAAATATCCAAATGGAGTGTTAACCACCTTTCTGGGGAAAAAGAGGAACAGAACAATAAGAAAGAAAAAAAAAACAGAGACTTCAAACTAGAACACTAATTTATTTCAATGTTTGACATCTGAAGCAAAACAAAGATTTAAAATATAAGTGAAATATTTTATTGGATTTGTGTTAGTGAAATAAAACTCTTTCTAAAATGGATACGTTAGTAGAAAAAGAAAAACAACAACCAAACAACCCTAAACATTTAAATCAGAAAACTTTGAAAGGTTTTTTTTCTTTGAAACTCTTTTGGACATCAACTTCCTGGAGTGATATCCTGATTTTCTTGCTAGTTCTGATGTATACTCTTCAGTGCAGACTTATCCTATATGGCAGACTTCACATGGAGGTGGATGCCAACTTTCTGGTGTGTCCATCTGCCCAAGGATAGTGCTTGATAAAACAAGTATTAGGGGGATAGAGCTAACATAAGAAAGAGAAGTCAGGTGTACACTAGCACCTGTTGAGTCATCTGTCCTAACATGTTTTTGACTGGTCTTTATCTGTGTAGGAGAGGTAACAGGTTGTGTTAAAATGTATCAGCTATTGGGTCAAATCCAAACCCATTCCTCCACTTAATCCCATACCCCTTATACATTTGGCTGACTTTCTACTGAGGCACTCAGGTACCTCAGGAGGAACAGAGTGAAAAATTTGAGTTCTCTTGGTTGTAAGATATTCATCAAAACAAGAGGAATCAAAATTCATTCTCACCAATGCAGAATTTAGGGGAGAAGAATCTGAAATCGGTAGTACTGCCTTTCCTTTTGTAAGATTTGCCAAGGCTTGACAATTAAGGAAACAATGGGCATTTCTGTCTAAATATTCCTCACCCTTCCCCAAAGCAGGCGGGTAATCATCATCGTGTCATGAGATAGTGCAAACAGCAGTTCTGGTTACAAATTGCTGTTTCTTTTTGTAGTTGCATTCCCAATACTCATGTCTCCTGTCACCTCAGGCGCTTCACACCATCAGGTCTCCTGTATTAAATGCTGTTGATGGATTAGGAGACTTCCACAGAAAGTCCAACTGTTTGTGTATACACTGGCCCATAAGTACCACGCAGTACTGTTCTCCAGAGACTTTTAATGAGGCATGGCATCAGGCTGCCATATACATTGCATGTGGTGGTTATATGACCAGTAGATCATGTATTACTATTAGTAAAATCATAATCTGTTGAGTGTTTCAGGCAAAATAATTAGTCTTTTGGCCAAAATCCACTTAGGTTGTATGATTCCAGCTTTCTAAATTCTACCCATTGTGTAACATTCAAAGTAGTCTTTCTTTTTGTCAGTGTATTAACAGTTGCTGCGCTGTAGCTTCATGGTGGCCAGATATCTTGATGGAAATACTAGTACTATTAAGTTTTGAGAACTGGGAATAGGTTATGAGTAGCTTTGTGTCAGTGTTTGAGGAAGTCAACAGAAGAGGTCCTAATTCTTGTTTTAACTAATCACGATTCTAATGCCAAGTCTGCATCCTCAGGTTATCCCTCAAGTGTGTTGTGAAGTGTGTTGCTGAACACTCTGAAAAAATTCAGAAATGTTGCCATGAGTGTGAAGTCATATATTGCTTTTTTCCTGAATGCCACCAGGAAGGAAGGAATTAAACACTCTTGGTAACATACAGTCTTCTCTGGCCTGTTTTCTCCCTATCCTTTGTAGACATTTAGTCTGAGGCAGAGGCCCAGCTCTATGATCAGAAAAGTGTTTCTTTCTTTCCATCTTGCGTCTATTGGTGTGAGATTTTTTGGCATAAGGTATCTTTCCATAAGCCACATATGAATGAAGGGTCTCTGGGCTGTGAAATCCTTTGTATTAGCAGTTCCCTATGGCAGCTCTAGGTCCCCATAGGCAAAGATAGAGCTGTTTCACTTTATTAAACTGGCATTCAGACTACATTGATCTCATTGGTCCATATTTAGTGGTAGAAAATAAACTATTGTAATAACTTTACAGAAAGAGTTTAAAGTGAGAAGGTGATATTTTGTGACTTTTGAAGGAGAAGGCAGGGAAGTGCTTTCCATCTTCGTATTCCATCTAGCAAAAGCTAAATTTACTCCTGGGTTTGCAGAAAAGTGAAAAAGACCAATGTCCAGCCTTGGTTTTGTTTGATTCTTTAGAACAGGAAATGGAAGAAATTGCAAAAAACCAGAGAAAAGGAATAAAGAAACCTGAACTAGTCTAAAGCTTGGGGTTTTTATTTGATTGGGTTTTTTGTGCTTGTTTGTTTTGTGTTGAAGTGGGGCAAATTGTTTACAGTTATACAAAGACAAACTAAAATTAGTAGAGTAAAACTGAGAAAGAAAAAATTGTACACTTGTTTCCAGAGACAAAGCCTGCGAGAGTGGAATTATGTCTCAAGTGGACTGATATTTATACTGCCTTCTAGGAAATAGGGATTTGAAGGAAAGGAGTGACTACTGCAGTTTGCAGAACCAAGTTGACAGAGTGGTGGATTTTGTTTGAGGGGTATTTTCAACGAGAACAGAATCTCCATTTTCACTTGTGCTCTGGCAGTGTGGCTCCTTGTCTCTTCCACAGTGCTCACTCACATTCAGGTTTTCAGTGCAGCTGTGCTTTGTGTCTGGCTGCTTTTCTGGTAGGGCATCCTTCAGTTTGTTGTGTGTGAGAAGCATTTGTTATTCACCTGCTCTCCCTTGTCAGGTCAGCCTAGTTTATCTTCACTGCATACTGCTTTTTCCCAAACTGGGCTTTCTCATCAGACATTGATGTATAATATTATCTGTTCTGCCAGCAGTCTAAACTAGTGCTTAGACCCTGAAGCAAAACTTCAGGTGATTTACATACCCATAGCTCCATTTTACAAAGCAATGCTGTGCCTTTCTTACCTCAGACCATCGTGAATCCTTTCCTTTATTCTTTATCCTCATCTTCTTGTCCTTATTCCTTTTTGTACTGGCACATACCACACACCTGCATGCTGACAGACTCTGTTTTGCTTAGGTGCGACATGAAAATAAGTGTGTTGCTCCCGAGAGATGCCCGTGTTTTCACCATGGAAGGGAATATGCCAAGGGAGAGACAGTGACCAATGACTGCAACACCTGGTGAGCTGCTTGGAACTGCATTGTTTTGTCTTGCTTTAGGGCACCTAACATGTTTCTAATAAAACCAAATACTGTTTGCTTAACTGCTCTATTTTGTCTAAAGTCAGGTTTTCAGTGGAAGTAGCACATACATTGCACGGACCAGCATATTCCCTTTGCACTTTGCCTAAAGACTCGTGCTGAATCTCTACCTGGTACATTTCTGTTCCATATAGCCGCTGGCTAGTGGAACGGCTCCTTGATCTTGCTGCGCAAGACAGCAATTTTGGAACTCTTCTGGGGTGGGAGAAATCAAGCCTCTTCTTTGTCACTAAGCTCTGTCATCATTCTTCCCTTTATTTGCCAGCTGCAGCCCTTCAGATCAGTCTGTTTCAGCCAGATGTAAGCACCAGCAGAAAAGGTGTTATATGCCAAGTATAGGAACTCTTCAGGAAAATATTAAAGAACCAGGCAGAAACAGAACTAACACTGTATCTCAAACGAGTGCTCCCTCCATTGATATCTTTAAAAAAGAGAGAAAAATGGAGAAGTGTTAGTGGTATCCTCTAAGAACACAAGAGTAAGTGTTCCATGGCTTTTGCCCCATCCCTGTCTATCCTGTTTAGTACTTAAAAAATAATATGTAGTTTCAAAAGAAAGTGCAGGGCCGTGAGATTTGCCTGAAGGGATGCCCTCAGCACAGCCTTGGATATGATACAGGGTGTTATTTGCCTGCTTGAAAATTGTTGGCTTCTGTTTGCACATCACGCTAGCTTCAGTGGAGGTGCTTTATTCTCCATGTATGCTTGTGGAGGGAATGGTGGCTCTTTCGTGCTGAGCTCAAGAGTTCAAGGAGCTGGACACCTAGCCACCAGCAATGTGGATACTGAGGGTTTTTTTAATTTAGATTTCAGCATCTCTTTACAGTTTACCTGAAAGGTCCTTGTCCATCTCCATGGCACTCCCAGTATTAATGTTTCTGGTGTTTTCTCTATGACTGGGTGGAGTTGGTTTGGAGACTCAGCACCATTAAAGAGATATTTCAGTTGTCTTTTTTATTCTGCATTGATCTCTAAGCAAGAGTGATTTCAAGTTTTTATTTCAAAATGAGAATCTCTGTTCCTAGCTAGTATAAATTAGACTGGGATATAAGATTTTATGGTCTTATATAGAAATAATTACCTTCCAGTGTATTACTTCATTTTTTTCCTTTTCAATTAAATGTTGTGAACCGTGTGCTGTACTTAGGCACCAGGAAAAGTAGGCATGAAGGGAGGAAGATGGAGAAGTTGATAGTTTTACATATGTACTAGACTATAACTTGCTTCTGTTGTGTCTAGGTAAAAGAGGCTCAGCTGAAAAACAGACAAAATGAAAATTTTCTTGAAACAAGAACAGAAAGGTGCAAAACTCCTAGGTGCTGTTATGAAATTTGCAATGTTCTTCCCAATAACCATGCACAGTCCTTTTATTTCAGTTATTATTCTTGTAATCTTCGGTCCTACAATAGACATTATCATGTTGTCTCATTGTTACTGCCCTTTTATTTCTGGCAATGCCATTATAAACGATGTTTCCTCCTCTACACAGAATTTTCAAGGTCAAGAAAATATTAGTTTATATTTCCTTCATATAAAAATTCCTTTCAAAGTACTTCCTCTCATCTTTGGTATTTTTCTTGAATGTAAAACTAAAATTGGGAACAAGGTCCCTTCAAAAATGTCGCAAGGGTCTTTTTGACCGATGTGACTCTGAAAAGGTTCTCGATAGTTCTCAGCAAATATCAAGTCAAACGCCATGTAGAACATGATGTAGGAAGTTACTGTTGCTTTGAGAATTAATAACAATGGAAAGTCTACATTTTGGAGGTCAGATCTTCCTTTTCTTGATTTTTTGCTTTTGGTACTGCTTTTGCAGGAGTTCTCATTCTCACTTGTTCTTAGCCAGATGTGAACACCTGCAAACGCAATATATGAGCCAGAGGTGTCAGATTTGGCATTTACATTTAACTTGACATATGGGAGACCCTAATTCATGGACAACGGATTGTCTCCAAGTTTAAGTCAGTGGCAAAACTTTTGTTATGCTATGTATTGGGAATTCATTGTAGAGCTCTGTGAAAATTTTGGAATAACATTGATGAAGCAGAACACAGCAGAAATCTGCTATCTGAGTTCTGCTGCACTGCAGACTTTATAATTTCTCTGTGCACAAATATACAACACCTTGGTCTTGCTTTACTTATTAGCAGAGATTTAATAGCAGGGGTTGCAGTAGGCCTCACGTTACCGAGGTTTCATTCTTTGAAGAAAATGTATTGCACAACATTTATTACAATGTGAAGTATTATAAAGATGAAACAATGCTTTTGCTTGGGTTGAGGCATTGCTAGAGAACTTGGTTTAGTACTCAGGTTTTCTTTGGTTAGCAATTCGTTCTTGGGAAAGTACTTCAAATCTTTTAGTTTTTTATCCCTGAATTTTACATCTGTAAAGCAGGGATAGAATTACCCTTTCCCTGCATTTATAGAACTTGATTAAAAAATCCCTAGGGCAGCAATGAAAAGATACAAATATTCTCAGAAATTCAATGATTGATGCCCATTACGGCTGGTTTGGTATCATCAGAAAGACTGCTACTATTTCTCCTTCTTTCTGGTGCACTGGGTTAATTACAAAAAAAAAACAAAAACCAACAACCAAGAAACCAAAAGGCAAAATAGAGGAAAAAGAGTGAAACAAAGACAAGAACACTGTCCCTTTTGTCATTGCATCACTGGTTTTGTACAATAATTAGAGTGCAGCACAACTACTAGAGCAACATGGGTATAATGATATCTAGACATTAACATCATGTTGTAGTGGCTAAAGTAGTGGCTCAGCATGTTGTGGGGCTCCTCAGCCAGAGCCCTACGCATGCCACCACTGCCACCAATGTCGTGGGTCACGGAGCCAGACTATATTTCCACTAAGTGCCCCCATGTAAAGCATCAGACACAAAGGGAGGGTTTAACCAAACTGCTTATGGATTTGCAGGCAATGGCCAACTTAGAAAGGAAGGCCTCAAGGCATTTTAGTTCAGTTGACACCCCCACCACATATCAGTAGAAACCAACATCACAAGATGCAGACACAGAGACTCGGAGTTCCATCACATGCTCTTACAGTGACTGAAACAGAAAATTTTTGAAACGTGCATTGTATGTAGACAGCTCCTACTTCTCTCTCTAAATCAAGGTGGTTCCGCAAAGTCCACACTAAGTTCAGAAATCTCTCCCAGGTGAGTCTTCCCGCTTGCCATAAATTTTCTTCACACTGAGAAGTGATCCAGATGAACATTTTATCTCAGCAGCAAGCTCACACAGCTCTGAAAGTCTAAGATGGACACAGATGCAGATGGTGGTGGAAGTCAACTAATGGGGAGAAGAGGGAGGGGGACTGGGAGGGCAACTACTTTACTTTTCAACTTTTTAAAGCCAAACTTCAAACTTTTCTACAGAAAACACTCAAATTAGCTAAGGTTTTACACGTGTCTGACTGCTCCTCAACATTTCTCTCCCGCTGAACAAACGAGACAGAATCTTGTTTTGCTATGCATATCAGGAAGTTCCCTTTTTTATCTTGCGTATTCTGTGCTTATGAGAAGCTCTAGTTGGTGCCCTTGACAAGAACACTTTGAAGATACACCAGTGGTTCCCTTTCATGGTCAGGAATATTGTCACCTCTTGTCACGTCACCTGTTGCATAAACTGGAATGTATCTTGGACTCCTATTTGTATGTTCAAATTCTCCTGTAGTGCAGATATTTTGGTTTGATCATCATGAGGGACAGTGTCACACCCTAGTACTTTTGTCGGGGGTGTGTGTGTGTGTGTGTGTGTGTATGTTTACCTATGTACAGAAAGTTACATATTTCTACCTAAATACATGTTCCTGTCTGTGTCCTGGTTGCTTGATGTCAGCAGTTTATCACTAGAGTAAGTGCATGTATTTTGATGCTGGGTCAATGAAGTACTAATGGTATTATGAAATATTCTAGTAGGCTCTGTCCAGGCCTTATTTTGTGACAGACAAGTTTGTCTTATTATTGCTCTCTACAACTACTTGAAAGAAGTTTGTAGAGATGCAGAAGTTGGTCTGTTCTCCCTAGTGGCCAGTGGTAGGATGAGGGGAAATGGCCTAAAGCTGCACCAGGTTGGATGTCAGGCGGAATTTCTTTCCTGAAAGGGTTGTCAGGCATTGGAACAGCCTATCCAGGGAGAGGATTGAGCCCATCCCTGGAGGTGTTAAAGAGAAGGGTAGATGTTGCATTAGGGGACATGGTTTAGTGGTGCTGATAGGGCTACGAAAATGTTAGTCTTGATGATCTTGAAGGTCACTACCAGATGAAATTGTTCTATGATTCTGTGATTCTGAAATGCATTCATTTAAGGTATCAAAGCTCTATTTGAATTAATGGCCCCAATGTGGACATATGCTAATTTACATTAGTTGGGAGTCACCTGGTGCACATTTATTATGGAAGTCTACCTAGAGAAGGATTCCAGCAGTTCAGGCATGAAGCTTGCCAAGAATATCTTCTCAAGGCCAAACACAGAGAAGATCTGCTGGTGATATGCCTGTGGACAGACAGCAGTACAGACAACTGCAGAGGTTCCTCACAAAGCTGAAGCTGTTGGCTAGGTTAAGATACACAGAGAGAATGATGCTCTTGTTTGGTCTGCAGTTGGTTATTCCATGACACAGGCCTGAGAAAAAGTAAAAGTATTAGCTTTTCACCACTTTTGTGTCTTTTTTGAGAGTCTTCAGATCCTGAACTCTGGGATGACGAAACTTTTGCTCTGCCTAAAGAACCTTGCATTGTTTTGTTTGTTATATACTTTGGAAGTGATGATAACTGGCACTGGCTTGTTTTCCCTGTTACAGCGTGTGCCACGGTCGAAAGTGGGAGTGCACCAAAAAAACATGTGATGGCACCTGCACTGTTATTGGTACAGCCCATTATTTGACATTTGATGGACTGAAATACAAGTTTCCAGGAAACTGTCAGTATGTATTAGTTCAGGTAAGACCACGTCAAATGCTTCATTTGCCCAATAATATATAAAGTATTTCTTACCAGGAGAGTACCACAACATTTGTGTAAATCACGCTTAAATATGCTCAGTTACTAAGACAGATGCATGGTAGAGAAGAGCAGAACTTACTAATTACTTCAAAGATACCTTGAGAACTTTGAAAATCGCATTATTTCTGTAGAGATGAGTTTTGTTGTCATGCATCTAGCTGGCAATCCTAAAACGTATGTTAGTAGCATGGTACAGAGAGGGGCTGTGTGAATCTTGTCTCACACAAGGAATTTTAGATATCCATAAACTAACTTTTCCTCATTCTCCATTAGTCTTTTTATCCTGTTGCTTACTGTCTGCCTGAGAGAGACCAGGATTGCTTGGTGAATCTTCTCTAAATGCATCCAGGGCACAGTCTGCGTGTTCACTTTGGCTGCTCCATGCAGGGACCTTTTTGGAGCTGATTGAAAACAGCCATTTTCTTCACAGCAAAAAGAAGATGTGATTAAAGGCTTGATGGTAGCATTTGTGGGACAAACAAGAAATTTAAAGTTAAATGAGATGAAGTCTCGTGTGGCAATCACTGTGTATTTAAAAGTGTAGGTACAAAAGAAGAAGGGTTTTTCTGATAATTTGGTCTAACACTAGATTGATCAACTTCTAATTGATAACAACAATCTTCTGCACTTAAAGTGACATGTTTCTTGGGTGGGCTTCTATTTTGCCCACAGATCCCTTTCATGAGGCACATTCCTCCATGCAGTTCTCCTTGGGCAGGAAAGTGTCAGCAGTGTGTCTCTGTCTAGGTGTTTGTAAGATGCTTCCACCTAGACACCAGCTGGATTACTTCAGAAGGATTGTTCCGATACCAGTGAGATCTTTATGTAAAGGTCTTATAGGCAGTAATAGCATACAAAATTACTTAAAATGAAGACAACATCGCTTTTTCTCAAACAACAAGCACGCAGAACTAGAGACAAGGCCATTTTTTCATCAAAGATGTCTACTGAAAACAGAGATTTCAGAAAAGCAAAAAACTGAAAGGGCTGAGAGTAATGATTTACCACATGAATGTGGTGCGAAGTCTCCAGGCATTTAACAACTGCTTGATTTAAAAGAAAAGCAATACAATAGACTTACATAATTTCTTCCCAATAAATAAGTTGATGTTACTGTAGTTATTATTATTGTGTGCAGAAAAGCATGAGCTTCAAACTTTTTGCTCAAGACTGTGAAGGAAGTTTCTTTCTAACCTTTTCTCTAATCTAACCTTCTAGGTTTGTATTTTTGTTTTAGGTCTAAAGCTGCAGGCTTGTATTCACGAATAAGTTAGTACCTCTGCATTAAGATGAGCACTGTGCCCACTATAGATCTTGAATACGTCACCGATAAGGTAGTAGCATGGGCTCTTCCTGCCAAAGAAGTACTGGGGCCAGATCTGAGCCCCTCACTTCAAGAAAGGTGTTGAGGTGCTGGAGTGAGTCCAGAGGAGCAATGAGACTGGGGAAGGGACTGAAAGGAAAGTCTGATGAGGAGAGGCTGAGGGAGCTGGGGATGTTTAGCCTGGAGAAGAGGAGATTTTTGAGGGTGGCTTATACTCTCTACAACTCCCAGAAGGGAGGTTGCAGTCAGGTGGGGCTTGGGCTCTTCTCCCAGGCAACTAGTGACAGAACAAGTGGCAGGGCCTGAAGCTGCGCCGGGGGAGGGTTAGGGTGGATGTTATAAAGCCCTTCCTCACAGAAAGGCTGATCAGACACTGGAATGGATTGCCCAGGGCAGTGGTGGAGTCCCCATACCTGGAGTGCCATGGTCCAGCTGATGTGGTGGTGTCAGGTTCTAGGCTGGACTTGATGGTCTCAGAGGTCTTTTCCGTCCTCAATAATTCTGAAATTCTGCATGTTACGTCACTGGCAGAATGTACCTCGTTCTTTAAGAAGTATTAATATCAATACTAATCACAATATAAACTAATATGAGTTTCTGGATGTATCTTCCAGCCATATACTGTGAAGTGTATTCTCTGAGGTTTCCCTTTTCTCCTCAGATCTGTGTGTGTTTTTTTTAAGTGCTCCATTTAATAATTTATTTTCTTCTGATAGGATTTTTGTAAGACTGACTCTGGAACATTCAGGATAATGATTTCCAATGAAGGCTGTGGATTCTCTGGAGAAAAGTGCACCAAAAAAGTTATCATTCTGTATCAAAGTGGGGAAATAGAGTTGTTTAATGGAAATGTACGTACACTTATCTTCTCTTCCTTTGCATTACTTTGGACAATAATTTCAGGTTGTTTAGTAAGGTGACTTCAGGCTCTATGGTTCTTGAAAATTAGATCACAGAATAAAAGAATTAGCTGATTAACAACTGTGCTTTCTGCTTCCAGAGCTATAACACCGGTTTGTTGTTTCTGGCTGATGCCAATAAATTTCTTTCTCATAAGAGAGGTGTTCAGTCCAAGCTCGTATGAGAAATGTCTGTTCTAATCAAGAAAGGTTATATGTAAAGAAGAAAAGTGGTTGTCCCATGACTAGGTAAAAGTAAAAGCTTCAGGCCTAATTAGACATCTAATTTAGCTGTTTGAAGGACTGAGAGCACAGGAAGTAAGTCATGGATGGAACAAGCTGGTACTGCAGAAGGAAATATCACTATTGTTTCCCCTCTTAAACCAACATATGGAAAAATTTACATGATTGGATTCTTTCTTCTCCCTTATTTCTTACCAATAAGCACTGAAGAGTTAATGAAGAATCACTGCCATCCCCCATGTCCCTCCATGGCAGTAAATGAGGTTTCCAAAGGGCAGAGTTCAGCTCTTTGCCTTGGACACTCCAACAGTTAAGATGAAATGTGTGTTCAAACATTACAGAGCTACAGAGGTGGATTGTTGAGTTTCAGTTGCTCATTTTTCAGAAGTACTGTGCTCTGAAATGGTGTCTGGACCAGAGATTTGTAAAACTGTTCGCAGAGAAATGTGAAACTACCCTGCATTTGCTTTGTTTTGGGCTCACAGACAAAGCTCTGCCAGGTTTTTCACAGTCTGCAGATTGCCTGCAGATTTCTGCATGCCACTTACACTTGACAGGAGCATGCAAAACACAACTGTTTCTATTAGTGTCTGTGCAGTGACTCTTGACAGTGTATGGTCCATGTAGGCTTTTTGTTGCTGAAGGAAGGAACACAGGACATACTGCTTGCTGAAACAAATTCGTTATTTCTGCTGCTAAAGAATCTTCTGCCTGGTGGGAGAATGGAGAGTGGTGTTGGAATCTTTCCATAGAGCCAGGCTTTGTCTGAAAGCTTCTTTAGGTGACATATTTTCAGAAGAGCTGTGATTCCTTTTGGACACCTAAAAGGCCAGAGAAGACAGAAGACTTTTAGAATAATCCAGCAACAAAGGATGTCTTGTTCCTGGGAGTGTGTGTATCCTTGCAAGATCTAGGTCTGTGTCACAGTGCTGACCACACCTTGGAATTTTTATCTGTCTTTCTAGAGTACGGTGGGTTTTCTTAGGAATAGCAGCAACTGAAGGTGAGATTAAGGAAAGACAACTGATATAAACACTCAGGCAAGTTGTCACCTACTGATAGCTTCCTACTCTCTTTCCCACAATCCCTAGAAGCAAATAGGACAATGAAGATTTTTTTTCTGTTAAAATGTTTCCAAGGAGCATTTTTTTAAGTTTATATTGCTTTGAAAGCAGCTTCTGGTTTTGGGTAAATGGAAGCTTCACTGAAGACCCGCGTGTTACATTGTCATGAGACAATTTTTGCTGTTCTAAAACCACAAATCTGCTGGTCTGCAAGGTCAAAAGTTCATGACTTCATGGTTGGGCAAAAGGCACAGAAATTTTGTAAGTTAGGAGAGTGTCCCAGCTCAGCTTTGTCCTTCTCTCTTTGTTCCTGGAGTGCAGAACGATGTAAATTAATGTATTTAGAAATTAAGTGACCAAGTGTGACTTGACTGCATAGTAATACCTTGGACAGAGGAGACAATGAAAAAGCTTATAATTCATAAAATGTCTTTTAGCGTATTCTTTCCTAAAGACAGTGAAAGGCCTCTGTAGGAGATCTTTGGAAGAGGTGAACTGTTATAATAACTCAGAGATTAATAAATTTGAATTACAGTGCTGAGCTTTTATTGAAATGAGCAAGAAAGAAGAGCGAGAGTAAGAAATATTTTGCTCTTAAACTAGGGAACGGGCGAATGATTTGTGGGGTCCTCTTTCTTCTTTCCTTTGATCACTCTTTGTACTGATTTAAAATTTTCATCTGCATCTTACACAATTAAGCAGTTTTCAGTTAATGTGTAATGGTGCTCCAAGAAACAGTCATGCCAGCCCTTTCTTTCCCAATGTGGTTAATAATCCTATTAGAGTTCATATTGAAAAGGAATTATGGTGTGAAAAAAGGCATTTTAAATTGAACTCTTAAATTCTTAGTATCTGGAGGCAGTGAATTTGCAGCCAGATGGGTGGAGAGAGAAGCACACAAGGGAAGGGAAAGCGATGCAAAAATGAAGAGACACTAAAAGGAATCTCTCAGAATTTTTCCCTGTTATTGTAGCTGGTTGCAAATAATGTCCTTCCTGACTTCAGAGTTAGGCTCTGGTCCTTCAGAGACCACTGGTACATGTGGTTCTCTTAGCTCACATTATACTTAATCCTAGCCAGCCCTTTTGTTGTTACCTCCCTCAATAGCACAGAATTGTTAGTTTCCTAGAAAAATTTAAATAAAAATAAAATGTAGTTATTCAGTGTACCGTTGACCGAATGCTTAGGTGCCCATTATTGTGGTATACTCTCTCCTCTTCATCAGCCCCCCTTCTGGACAGCAGTCATCGCTTTATGTGTCAGCATTTGTGGTGAGCGGGAGTACAGGGGACACTACCACATTCAGAATTCTAGAAATGCGAGATTGAAAGGCTGCACTCATATCGCATGTTGCTGTTCAGAAGCATTGCATCTAAGGCAATAGTTCAGCCACAGCAAGTTCTCAGTGTAGAGCATGCCTGTAACAATTTCCTTACCCGTGCCTTACTTAGGGTTTTGCAAGTGCTCTGGAGCATCTCTTGTTCCAAGAACAGCATATTTGAGAATAGCTGCTAACCTGTGACCATGTGCCCTACTGGGAAATTTCTCTACAGGAAATAGTGTTTAGAGACATGGTTGATGGAACAATATACTTTTCTTTTTCAGGTAAATATTAAGGTCCCTCCTAAAGACAACAATGATTTAGAAGTAATGAAGTCTGGCCGTTACTACATCGTTTTACTGGGCAAAAGCATCACTGTGACCTGGGATCTGACTATGGGAGTCTCAGTTATCTTAAAAGGCAACTACAAAGTAAGTGTTTTTTTTGCTTTACTACTGATTCTCACTAGAGAGTGCACTTTGTCTTTGGGGAGCAGCATTGATTTTTATGCAGACATGCTGATAGATTTCCAAGGGGTGTTAGGCATGTGCTTGAAAATGAAGAGGTTTTTTTTGGTAATGCTGCAAGGTTTGCTTACTTTCCCAGTAGTTTCAACTGTAAGGGATAAATCCTGGTCATTAGACATGAACTATGACAGAAACGGTGAATGCTGCGATGCCTCAAAATAACTATGCCTTGAGTAATTTCTTCCGTATTCAAGAAGTGCAGTATAGGAAACCAGATTTACTAATGATGGCCATCTTCAGAAATGAAATGAGATTGTAGGGATATGCTGCAAACAGAACAAACAGGCACCAGTGAAGAGAGATGATGTCTTGCTTCTGAGTCATTGCAAAGTACAGTTCATCTTTCAGCTAAGCAGAATGGGAATATGTGCTAAACATTTTCTGTGAGAGGCTACGTCTGTTTTAGCAACCTGACAAGGCCAAGAACAATTCCATTTTTAAGCCACATGACATCAAAGCAGTAGGCTAAAAAGACTTCTGAGCAAAACCCTAAACCAGTCTACAGATATAAGATTTATGTATTTTGTGTTTCTTTCCCTGCAAGGATCAAGTGTGTGGTCTGTGTGGAAATTTTGATGGAATCCAAAACAATGATTTGACCAGCAGCAATGAACATCTTGAAGTAGATCCAGTGGACTTCGGGAATTCTTGGAAAGTTAACCCATACTGTGCTGATGTTGAAAAGGTGATTGTGAATGAACTGTGAGGGCTAATTAATACAGGTTACAGTATCACTCGAGAGTAGCCAAAGATATTTCAAAGGGTAGAAATAAATAGAAATTAACTCCTACCCTCATATTTTTGCCAAATAATAATACTTCTTGAAATCTGATAAAGGTCCAATTAATTTATTTTAGGCCTCTGTGGTGCCTGGCTTCAGAAGAATATTAAAAGAGCTAATCTGTGCAGTAGAGGTTGTTCACAGAGTTTGCCAGCCCAGATGCTTGAAATCCAAGTATAACTGGAAATCTCATTTTAGAATAATGCTTGAAAAAAATTTGCATTTCCCTACCCACACTTCTTTATCCAAAAGCTTTGTCCTGTGCACGTCTCATTTTTTTAAAAATCATTTAGTTATATTTTCAGATTAGAGAGGCTTGAATAGAAAAAGCAAGATGTAGAAGGAGATGTGGTCCTTATTGCCATTTATCACTTCTGAGTTTACCTGCTATCTGAAAGTGTTCTCTTTGTTGTGATACTGGAGATTAGGTGATTTCATGGGGTCCCGGTTATGCTGGAAGTGACTATCCTTTCTCTATTCCAAATAAGTACTTTTGAAAAAAAAAATACATTTATCTTGAGCTGAGAAAAAATTATGGCCAAAAGTATTTTCAAACCTAAAAAGTAAGGGGAAGCAACCTGAAGACAACTCATTTTAATGTTTGTAAAATGAAGCATTTCATTCGGATGATGCTTTTAAGGCTGAAAAATCTCTCTTGTAAATTTGTCTACATTTTCAGAGAGAAAGATACAAAAAAGTTTTTTTTAAACCTTGCCTTAGAAGATTTAAATTATCAGAAAATAAAATGAAACTTTTATTGGTCATATGAAAGTTTTGGATTAGTTTACTAATTACGTGCACGTGTGACATAGCAAAACTGCATCCTTGCTGAGGGTCACTGCTTTGATAGTCCTTGATGGGAGTACAAAAGAACTTTCTTGTTTCAGTGCAAAAAGCACAGTCCAGAACCTTATGGTGTCATAGCATAGTGTGTGTCCTTGTCTGGATTCCCAGGCATCCCACCTGGATTGCCTGTACTGTTGTGGGTCAGAGGCCCCAGTTACATTTTAACCAAGAGCTTCTACATAAAGCATCGGATACAAAGGGAGGGTTTACAAAAAACACAAATGACTTGGATGAGGGATTGGCATGCACTGTCAGCAAGTTTGCTGATGACACAAAGCTGGGTGGTGTCGCCGACACCCCTGCAGACTGTGCTGCCATTCAGTGAGACCTGGACGGGCTGGAGAGCTGGACAGAGAGAAATGTAATGAAGTATAACAAGGGTAAGTGTAGAGTCTTGCATCTGGGCAAGAATAACCCCAAGTACCCGTATAGGCTGGGGACTGACCTGTTGGAAAGCAGTGTAGGAGAGAGGGACCTGGGGGTCCTGTTGGACAACAGGATGACCATGAGCCATCAGTGTGCTCTTGTTGAGGACGGAGCCAGGCTCTCCTCAGTGTCATCCAGTGAGAGGATAAGTGGCAGTGGGTGCAAGCTGGAACATAGGAAGTTCCATATAAATATGAGAAGGAACTTCTTCACAGTGAGGGTGACAGAATGTTGGAACAGGCTGCTCAGGGGGCTTGTGGAGTCTCCTTCTCTGGAGACATTTAAAACCCACCTGCATATGTTCCTGTGTGACTTGGTGTAGGTGATCCTGCTGTGGCAGGGGGATTGGACTAGGTGATCTTTCGAGGTCCCTTCCAATCGCTAATGATTTTGGAGAGGAACATCTACATAAGATATAGACACAAAGATACGGAATTTTGTCACACTGCTCTTACGCTGAACTGAGATAGAAAATGTCCAGAGCATCCATTGCAGACGGTTCCTGCTTCTCTCTGAAATGATGGTGGTCATTTGACTTGAGTCTCGATCCTCATAAACAAAATTCAAAATTCTCACAGTCTCTCCAGGTTCAGATGATTTTCCCACTCACCATAATTTTTCTTTAACTTGAGGAGCAATAACATTCTCAGAAGTGTAGCTCTGAACAGACACCAAGATGGAGAAGAACGAAGAAGCAGTGAAGAAGAAAGAAGTCACCCAGTGGGAAGACAGTGTGCGTGTGTGGGGTGGCCAGAGACTTTTCAACTTTTGAAACCCAAACTTTAAAACTTTCTGCAGAAAACACACTAATTCAACTTACAGGTTCTGCTCAGCTTTTAAAGCAGAACAAACCTGTAGACAGACGCCGAGGAAAATGCCATCTCAATAATATTGCTCCGTGTTCTTAGATAAATGGGAGAGCAGAAGAGCCTACTGAACTACTCTTACTCAGTAGTGCCCTTGGCTGTTGTCTGCTGAAGACTGATCATATTTGTGAGCATTCTGTAGAGCTACGAATAATCTGTTTTCAGGTTGGATTACTTCCTATAATCAAAATATCTAAGTTAAAACTGTAGGACATGACCTGTTCTGCTGTGTTCTGCTGTGGCAGTATCTGTGCCTGTCATGAAAATGTTTAGTGCTGGTGAGTTTCTTACTTTGGTATAAATAATCCTGAGGTCCTGAAGGTAAAGCTAATGCAATATGTGCTTTTCTTTTACATTATTAAGCCCCACAGGGAAGACAGCTTGGTATCTCCACTGTGTAACGGAAACATTCTGAAGCAGGTCATGGTAGAAACATCATGTAGCATTTTGTCTGGGGAGCTCTTTGAAGAATGCAAAAAACTTGTGAGTTTTGTGTCATATGTCTAACACTTTTCAATTCTGAATGATCTGTGCTGACACTGATTGCAGCTAAGGGGAAAAGTATGGATGTCCTTAACAGCACACAGGGCTCGGAGGAGGCTGACTAACTTACATTCTTGCCTCTGAACCTGTTCTGTAGATGATGGTTCATGTGAAAATCTAGTATGCCACATAGTATTAAGCTATAGAGTAACTTTTTCTTGGGAGAAATTTTGCTTTAAAGGCCAGAGACTGGCACATGAAGTCAAGTACAACAGCTGAGATCTGAGGGGATGTAAAGCTGAGCTAGCGTACTGCCATTCAGACTACATTCTACCCTAACTGCTGCACAAGAGGGTGTGGGGACAGGGTCCTAACACACAGAAAGTTACTCCGTATGTGGAATATTAAGGGAGAATATTAATATAATTAATATTAACTCTGTGGCACCTTGTACAGCAGCCAAACCATCTGATGTTATGCATTTGCAATGACATGAAGGGAGTAATTTGCTGTACTGTACCCTGTGTTTCTCTTTTGCAGGTGAATCCCGAGCCCTACATAGATATTTGCATGTATGACACTTGTGCTTGTGAATCTATTGGGGACTGTGCTTGCTTCTGTGATGCTGTAGCAGCCTATGCACATGTCTGTGCACAAAAAGGTGTTGCTGTTCACTGGAGATCACCGTCTCTGTGCCGTAAGTACAGGGTATATGAAGAAGAATCGGGTAAAAATGTTGTGTTGGCTCAGACAGACTTCTTATCCAGCTCTGTGTCACTGATGTTCACAGAAGAGGGCTGGAGCATCTTTCTTATGAGGAGAAGCTAAGAAAGTTGGGTCTGCTTAGCCTAGAGAAGAGGAAACCAAGGGGCTTATAAATATCTAACGGGCAAGTTTCACGATGGTGCGATCAAGGCTCTTCTTAGTGATGTCCTGTGGTAGGACAAGGGGCAATCTACATAAAATGGAACGTAGAAGATTCAATTTGAACTCCTCAATTTGAACAAGGAAAATCTTTTGTATGATGAGGGCAACAGAGGATTGGAATTGGCTGCCCATGGAAGTTATGGAGTCTCCATCTCTGGAAATATTCAGAACCTCCCTGGGCACTTTCCTGTGTGATCTGCTCTGGGAGAACCTGTTCTAGCAGAGAGATTGGACTAAATGATCTCCAGAGATCTCTTCCAATCCCTATGAATCTATGTTTTTATGATTCTTTAATGAATATTTAATTAAAGCTTAAAGTTTGCTTTTCACAGATTTTATTTTCAGAACAAAATATCTTTGGTCTAGAGCAAGAGTTCATTATATGAAAAAAGTAAGCATGAAAGGGTGGCTTGCCCTGAATGTAGTAGAAAAGAAAACAATACATTTTTACTTAAAGATGGAAATCCTTCTTTTTTTTCCTATGTGTATGTGGTCAACTTTATAACGAGGTTGGTGTCATAGTTGTGAGAGGCATGTGTAATGCACTGACATTTGTTTTTTGTCCCTTTGATTCTCTCTCTGCATAGCACAAAGCTGTGAAGACCTTAATAAACAAGAATTAGATTATCAGTGTGAATGGCGATACAATAGCTGTGGACCTGCTTGTCCTATAACATGCCAGCACCCACAGCCTTTGGCGTGCCCTCTGCAGTGCGTGGAAGGATGCCATGTACACTGTCCTGCAGGTAAGTTGCTTTAAGCAATTTCATACTAATATGAAACTGATATACATACTAATATACAATTGATAGTTGTGGGTGTTGATGTAGAGTCTTTTTTACCTCCCCTGAGTGTTTCTTTCCTGTGAAAAGAGGTCTCACAGTCCAGAAATATTCTCAGATTGACAAGGTTGGACAGAACAAAATACAGATGTAAGCAGGTAACTACGTAACAGGTTTATTCATGTGTTTTCACCATGATTTCTTACTGTATGAGGAGGAAGTGATCAGGCATCCTGATCTCAGTTTGTGAAAAGAGCAGAGTGTGTGAAGGGAGAAGGATGAATCACCTCCAGCAAGAAAAAGAGAGGGTGCAAATGTAGTGATAAGAAGATAGGAGGATTGGAAGCTGTGTAGCAACAAGTTGTGGTTAAGGGAAGGTATGAATTGTGATAGACACTCATGCTCTCTTTCAGAGCAACTACTGCCCTGGGAGAAACACATCATTTAACCTGTTTACTTCATCTAAGATTTTGATGCCCAGCGGGCATCCTCCTCTGAGCCTTAGCTTTCAGCTTAACTGTTGCAAACAACTATCTCACAGAAAGGGGAAAGACGGATGGAAAATGTAGAGTGGGAAGAGGAAAGACTGTTTGAAAGGGATTGTGTGAAAGACAAGCAAGATCCAAAATGAGAGTGAACACTCGGGTGAATAAATAGCTCCTAAAGATTGAGCGAGAAGACATGAAGGCAAAAATAGAAGGTATTTTAGGTTCCAAAATAGCCATTCTGGGCCCTAGCATTTCTGATTAGGCTGAGGTAGGGGAGGGAACTGGGAGAAATAAATAATGTATGTTAAAAGCAAAATGGTATTTTCTTCTGTCAACTTCAGTGCTGTGTTTTAGATATATATTCACCTTCTCCATGATACTGGCTGTTGCAGATTATTTACTGGGTTAATTACTTCTGGTATCTATGTAAAGGTGTTTATGAAGGAAAGAAATACTCCTGCTTGTCAAGCTAGCAGTGACTGTAACATGAAGCACAATATTCAGAATTCTTGAGCCCAACTCAGAAGCCCTGTTGTGCTTTTTTGTAGAAGGGTAAATGCAGTGATTGGTTTTGCAGTTCGTGAAAATTGGCATCTTTATACTACTGTGTTGTTTTGAAACAGGGAAAATACTTGATGAACTGTCTCTGGAGTGTGTCAGTCCAGACAATTGTCCCGTGTGTACCGTTGGAGATACAAACATCCCATACGGAAGAAGAATAGTTTTGAACAGAGATGATCCACAGCATTGTCAGTCTTGGTATGATGGATTTTTGTGGTGAAATAGCATGCCTGTTCAATAGAATTATTTAATTCTTCATGAATAAGTTTCTGGATGTAACTTTACAATACCAGGGAAAATGAAGCTTGGAAACAATCTTTTATGTCAATATCTCCTCACAAAAAACCTGGGGCTGATTTTTTTCAGTGACAGAAGGGATTACAGGATGTCAGATGCATTTAAGCAAGTGAAATTCCTAAGCTCCATTCAAAAAGGTCCTTTCCCTATGTGTAGGTGGCCTGATGTTTTGCTTCTTTTTGTGTAAAGCATGATTCAACACCAATCAGCAATCAAATATTCTGCCACTATTAAACATGTAGTGCAAGATCTGAATGTACCCTCAGCCCAGAACTTGATGAGATCATGAGCAGCTGGAATTACATACTATTTTTCCAAAACAAATTTCCCCAAGATTTTAATACTATAAAATATCCCGATCCCATAGCGTGATGCTGCATGCTTGCCTTTCCAAATGTGATTGTGCTAATGACAGAGTGGTCAGTGCCGTGTAGCATGCAGGACAAAGGCTGTCAGCTGCAGAAACTGTTTTGCATTCTGGACTGCCCACTGACATGTTGTACCATGGCCTGTAGTATCCAAAAGTTCGACATTTTCTATATAGCTAGACTTTTAGTCACTTTCAGTACTTTCAACAGTTACATATATAAGGCTGTGAATGCAAGACAGCTCTCTATCCTGTAATTTAACCATGTTTAAGGGAAACTTGTTTGTAAAATTGCAGCAGCCATTAGCCCAGAGTGACAGCTTAGCTTGTAATTCTCTGAACCTCACCACCCTCTTGCTGGGGCGAGCGTTTGTCTGTGCCATAAATTCAGGGCATGAGACTTATACTAATCAATTATTACTATTTTTCTTAATGGGCTATATGAAGACACTTGAATTCCAACAAAAGTAAAGAAAGAGTTTTCATAAGAGAGCCTCTGTTTCCTAATTTTTGTAATCCTTAATAATAATTTATCTTAAATGTTGATACACTGGCTGCTGCTCACAAAAGATTTCAGAATAATAGAAAAACTTACCTCACTAGGGAAACATCCTTTTACATAGCTGTCACCTAATTTAGATGCCTACACCATCTGTACAAACAATAGAAAATATTGCATAAAATGAATTTTATATCAAGTGTCCAAAGGAAATTGGAAACTAGACAAGGCTCATTCATATTAGGATTAAAATAATAAGTCTTCTGTTGCTGTACATTAGAGCCAAAAGTAGCTGTGCATTCTTCAATTAGGAAGACACTAAAAACAGCTTGAAAAGAACATAGTACTTAAGCTAAGAAAGCTTAAACTGAGGCACCATATGTAAATAGAAATATTTTCCTGGAAAATGTCACCTTCTTACAGTATTGACTTGTTTAATTTGTACATCCAGGGTTCTCTCTGATAGTGAAACAAAGCATTTTTTCAGTCCTTGCTCTTTCTTCTTCTGTTTCTGGGACTGTTCAGTAATACAATGAGAAAGTATTGACTGAGTCTGTACCACTCTGCACATGAGTACAGACATGCTCTTTGCTCTGGTATGTGAAGTAAAGGGAATCACACAACCAGGAACTGGAATGTACAGCCTTACTAAAGACAGGAAGAGATGAATTACAAACAAGTTCGTAATGGTGGAGGGTGAAAGAGGTGAAAAGTCTCTCGGTGGAGCAGAAGTGTGAATAGTGGAAAAGGCAGACATGGAGGCTAAAGAAAAATGTGGTAATGGAGTTGAGTAGAAATGGTGAGCAAAGACACGGGACTAGAAAGAGATAGCAGCTATAAATGAAATAAATTTATTTTGAGAAATGGGACTGAAAAAGAGAGTATGGTAAACAAGAGGGAGAGATGAGAGACTTAAAAAACCCTGAAGACAAACGTGTCAAAGTCGTATTCAAAATGAAGTCAGGAAAATTAAAAGGAACGTAGTGCACTTTAGAGGTAGAAAAAAGGCTGTTACTTTTGCTAAGGTTAACGTCTAGGTAAACCTAGCCTTTTCACCGAGTCTGCTAAGTCATAGCAGATCTGAAAGCATCTTTGCCCATTCCAGAATTACACTTTGTGTTAGCTGCCTCCAGTTCACCTTATACTTTGCTTTCATGTAAAGCAAACCAGATCTGCCAGTTCTGTCCAGTGCAGCTCATAGGCAGCTGCATTGCTGAACCTTGATGGGTTTGTACATGTTTTCCAGACACAGGTTTTTCGTGTTGTGTCAATGGCTGTTGTAAGGAGACCTTCCTCTGATAAACACATCCTAGTTTGACCTGCTTCCTGGTGTAACACCTTGATCACTTCAAGAAGGGGGTGATTCAGGCTCATGGATTCACTTGGGGTCAAATTAAGGAGACTTACACCAAAGGTCCACATAAAATACAAAATTTGCTAAAATTTTCAGAATTCAAACTCGGAGAGTAAATGAGAGTAAAAGGGGAAAGGGAGAGAATATAGTTAAGAGACCAGATCACACTCAAGACTGCAGACTCCAGCTCCCCCACCCCACTTAACTCCTCAGCTCCACAGATCTCTAGAGAAACTCCATGGTTTCTCTGGCCATCATCTTAGTCAGTTTTTCAGCATGTTCAGCTTCACTGACAGCAGGGAGTGTGGTGGTGGTGGTGATAGGTGATCAGTCCTTCTTCACGTCCTCGGCTTTGCAGATTTTCAGTGTCTCCAGCAGTCGTTTGTCAGTCTCTTGTCCTGGCTGCAGCCTGGGGAGGACTGATGGTCACCCTGCACCACTTGAATCTCTCCTTCTATCTCTACTGCCAGGGCTGTTTTTCTTCCATCCTCCAACAGTCTGAGGGACCTTGTCCTCAGAGTCATAGACAAAGCACTGGCCACTAATTCCTTTAGAGAGACAGCAGCTCACAGTTTTCTTGTTCTCAGTGCTTAAGCAGGTTTTGCAGATAGGTTGGCACAAATTATTTTCTCTTTGTTTACAACTGTCTGAAGCCATCTTGCTGCTTGTTAATCCATGTGTGACACCTGGATATAAACAAACATACATGAAATTGTAGGGTTTTTCTGTAGAACACCTTGTAGGTTGTCATGGGTAAATGGGGAGGGAAAATTAAGCCCATTCACATTACATTTTGGTTTTGTTGTGTTTTTGAGATATTTAGCTGGTTTTGTATGGATATTATTTGATTATATTTGGTTGATGTATTAGTATAAGTATTGATTATTTATGGTTAAATTTTGGTGATTCTTTTAGTCTGTGTGAAGGGAAGAACTTAACCTGTGTAGCCTGTGAACCAGAGAAGAACACTTTAACAACTCCTGCTCCAGAGGAGGACATTGAACTGCCAGCCAGTGAATACTCATGCAGCAAGATGATGGACTTGGCCTTTCTAATGGATGGCTCCAATAAACTGTCAGAGGAGGACTTTGAACAGCTTAAGACTTTCATAACCGACATGATGAAGAAACTCCACATCTCGCAAAAGAAAATCCGAGTGTCCATTCTAGTGTATAGGGCCGGCCCCACCATCTATCTTGGCCTTAAAGATATCAAAACGCAGTCCCAGATGAGAAAAATTGTGCAAAGCATAAAATATACAGGCGATGAAGTAGCGTCTGCCCCTGAAGCCCTTAAATACACTGTGTTTCATGTCTTTGGAAAAGCAGAAAGGACCAACGCTGCCAGAATTGCAGTGCTATTTATAGCCAGCAAATCTCCAGGAAAACTTCGCAACATTCTCACAGTTTTGAAAAATAAAAAAATTGCAGTAATAGCTGTGGGGATTGGACCGCATATTTATGTGGAGCAAGTCAAGTTCATTGAAAAGCAGTCACAAGATAATAGAGTTTTCCTAATGAACAACGTGTTAGAGCTAATGGATAATAGGGATCTCCTCATTGATTACCTATGTGAACTTGGACCTGAAGATATTTCTCCGACACAAGCTATGACCACTCCAACGATATCCAGTGTCTTACTTCCATCTTGGGGACTCACAGTACCACCACTTTTCTCAGACAAGCCCACTCACAAAAGACTGGACATTGCCTTTATTGTGGAAGGATCTGACAGTGTAGGGGAGGAAAACTTCAGTTTCGTCAAGCAGTTTCTTGAGAGAGTGATCACAGAAATGAATGTGGGACAGGAAGATATTCATGTTACAATCATGCAATATTCAGAGACTGTCACTCTGGAGTATTCTTTTAGGGAAATACAGTCAAAAGAAAGTATTATTGAGAAGGTGAGAAGCATACCCTACCAGGGAGGGAAGGCTACCAATACTGGGAATGCCCTTGATTATATTTCCAAACACACATTTACAACAGTGAACGGGGGCAGACAAGATGTTCCTCACTTGGTATATATGGTGTCATCCAGTCCTTCCACTGATGTTATCACACGACCTCCTGGGAGCATAAATGTTATACCCATAGGCATAACCCCCAATGCGAATATCCAAGAGCTAAGAAAGATCAGTCACCCTAATAACCCAATTATCTTGCATAGTTATAACACACTTATTGAGGAAGCACCTGAATTAGTGCTGCAGTCATGTTGCTCTCACAAACTTTGGACAGAAATTCCAGGTAAAGTTGTATGTGTTCTCTGTGTGACTTCCTCTTTCTTCTGTCCTCTCTCCTCTATTTCTCCCTGACATTGCTGAAATCCGAGGGGTTCTGATACCTCGTGTAGTATCTTATTGTCTAAATGCCAAGACTGGAGCATTTCTGTTCACCAGAGGCTGAGCATGATGCCCCAGTTCAGCAGTACCAAGCACAGACCTGCAGCCAGCCTTCTCTGGGCTCAGAAGTCCTTAGTCCCATTTGTCAGTGAAGCACAGTAGCTTTCAGATGGGTTAGTCAGTCTCTTCCTGAAGAGGGTTTTGAGTTTTGAGGGTTTTGGCTTTGAGGGTTTGTTTGTTGTTTGGGTTTATTTTGTTTGTTGGGGAAAGGAGGAGGACAGAGATATTTTGTGGTTTGATTTGGTTTGTTACTGGGATTTTGTTATTGTTTTGACGTGAGGGGTTTCATTTTTTTTGGCTCGTTGTTTTGTTTTGTTTGCTGTAGGTTTCAGTTGAGCCCCCTGAGAGTAAAATAACATTAATAGAAAAAAGCAGAATTTAAATACTCATGTTTCCCATTGAGTATAAATCTCAAAGTTTTCATTAAAGGACCATTACTTGTTGCTTCGTTAGGTCACTATCCCATTTTGTTTTCTTAGAATGCCCTCTCTGTTCCTACCCGTGGATTAGCAGATGGGACTTGTATCTGTCATGTATAAAGAGGGGTGTTTTTTTGGTTTGTTTTTCTGTTCTCTTCCTCAGAGCTGTGCAACAAACCAATGGACGTTATGTTTCTTCTGGATGGAAGTTCAAATATTGGAGCATCAGAGTTTGAAGAAATGAAAAACTTTGTGGGGGCCTTTATTCAAAGTGCCGAGATTAGTACGTATCTGTTTAGCACTCAAACACATTAAGAATTGTTGTATTCTTTTGTTGATACGGGACAAAACCGCTGCTCAGTATAGGCTTCTTAAAACTTGTCTATTTAAGTGACTCTTTCCAATCCATCTTCATGGCAGGGGCTGCACAGGATCCTATTTTTCCAGTGACAATTTCTTTTACAAACCTAGATTTTTTGACCAGAATTGCAGTTGTTCAATTCAGCACTAACCATTTCTCCTGGAGAAACTGCTGTTACTGCTGGTGCTTCTCACTGGGGATTGTCATGTTTGTACTATACCTGTGTTTCCAAAAGACGTGATCACTAGCATTTGTACTAATTAGAAAGCTTCTAGAAAAAAAGTATAGCATTTCTGTATGTCTGGAATAACTTAAATTTTTATAGAGATTGTACATGGGAGATATTCTGTTTTCAAAACTCGTTCCAAATGAAGTTAACACAAATTAAACCACAAAACCAGATAATTTATTTTACCGTAGTTATTTTCCCTGTCTTTGATGCCTGTGGTAGCAAAAGTCACCACACTACAATAATCATGTAGCTGTGAAATGACTCCTCACTACAGGCTTGATGTTAAAATCTTTAAGAAGATGATGGGAAAATTGTAAAGTGTAGCGACTAGACAACATTTGTGTCAACATAAGACTGTAACATTGTGGTTTGTGAAATCACAGTTATTATTATTAATTGCATTGATAAATATTGTGCAAAGCATTGATAAAGACTAATATGCTACATACATAAATATCTTTAATACACAACAGAAGTTATTCTAAGACCAGGAAGAGAGGTGCAGCCAATTATTGTAAAAAATGTCTTGCTTCGTTCAATCCTGCAAATCACAGAATTACTAAAGCTGGAAAAGACCTCTGAGATCATCAAGTCCAGCCTATAGACCATGGCATTAAGTACCACATCCAGTCTGTCCTTAAACACCTCTAGAGATGCTGCCCTGGGCAGTCCATTCCGGTGTCTGATCACCCTTTCCTTGAGGAAATTCTTCCGAATATCCAACCTAACCCTCTCCTGGTGCAGCTTCAGGCCGTAGTTTGATATATATATGTATATCTGAGATATATATACATATGTAATTTATGTCATCCTTCTGTTAATACTTTTAAACATATTTCTCACATAATATATAAGCAGGAGCATGATGTCAGAGAATAGCATAACTTGGAATTTCACTTCATTCCCATTTACTGGTCACAGTGCGCTCACAGAGCGTGCTATGGCCCATGTTGAAGCCTGATGTCTGTATCTTGAGTGATGTATGTCATTCAAGAGATGTATTACAGAGGGAAATTTGCATGAGATGAAGTGATCCAAGGAGCATGGCTCATCAGAAAAATGGGGCTCTTCTAAAACAATGTGCACATAAAAGACATAACATTTAGCTGGTTTTAAAGCGTAAAATCAATGGAGATCAATAAAGTGAAATTCTCCAACCATGATCAAATTGATCTGAGGTAAAATATTGCGTGATGATTCCTGACAGTACAGCAACTGTTTCCAGCAGTACTTGATATTTTTTTTCACTTGGGAACAGTTCAGTTTTGATCTCTTGGTTGAAAACGCAGCTTTCACACTCCACTGAAAAATCACTGTCCAATTGTGCTTAATATAAAACACAAGACACACATCTAAAAGTTTTCATTTAAGAAATTTGTATCAACTGCTTTAAATTTTTATTTTCTGCTTTCTGTTTCAGGCAATGCTTCAATCCATGTGGCAGTTCTCCAGTATGCCAGGGAAAACCATCTAGAAATTTCATGGAACATGCCTCAGGAGACTAAAACGCTTGCAGACATGGTTCACTCAATTCAACAAAGGGAGCAAGGTCCTACCAGACTAGGTGAGTGACTGTGAGGAAATTTTAAAAGTGTGTGTGTGGGGGAACTGCAGAAGTGCTAAGTATAGCCTGCCTACAGTCACCAATTTATGTCAATGCCCTTGTGATTCTCCTACAGGACTCACAGATTTTTTTTAGTTCACTCACATCTTTAACGTGTGCACATTTATAGGTAAATTTTACTCTGTGAAAATGTGTCATAAATTACTTGAATTGGGGTTTTCTTAATGCATTTTGGAAAGGAGATTGTTTTCTTTCTAGCCTTGAAGCAATTCTCAGAATTATCATTTGTTATCTTTCAAGCAAGCAAAACATAAGAAGTAAATGCTTTTATCATTAACCTTTCAGCATCAAGTAGTTGATTAGGTATTTAGCAGTGGACCTGCTCATGCCAAAATTCAATAGCTGTCCTCACCAGATGTTTGTTACTCTATGCTGGGTCACTGTAACTGATCTGACTGAAAAATAACTTGGCAAACCAGTAGTTCTATTCTGGGTGGTTCAGTTCCCTCTTACGAGCTGCTGTGCTGGTCTTGGATCACGAGGACTTGGGTGGCACAAGGCTAGAGTTGGTGTCAGGGAGCAAGGATTGCCTTAGGCAACTGAAGTGTTATTTGTGAAACGTCATCTTCTGTTCCAGACAACTGCATCCTGAAAAACATGTCCGCTTCAGTTTTCACATGCTATAACATAACACCCACTTCCCGCTGGGTCTGTGGAAAGCCCTACGAGGAGAGGCTGAGGGATCTGGGATTGTTTAGCCTTGAGAAGAGGAGGCTCAGGNTTGGTAATACTGTGATACTGTGATACTGTGAAATCCGGTACACATGTATTTATCAGTTGGAGGGTTCAGCAAACGTTGCTTGTCCTACAGCATATCTGATCTTTTATCAGATACCTTAAGAATTTTGTTCCTCTGAACCGGAACCACATTTGCTGTGGCAGCTGCCTAGCATTAGAGTCCTATAAGGGTAGAAGACTACACAGATTTTTAAGGTCTTTGGCCTACTCCAGACTGTAAAGAATTATTTGTAGAGAAAAGTGAGAAATAAAACTGACTTCCATAGTTCACTGGAGGATTAACCATGATTGCTTTCTCAGCATGGAGAAATAAAAATACCAGATGGCTGATGAGACTTCTATAGGCTCGTTGGGGGATAAATTGTTATGTACAAATAGATAAGTTTCATGATGCCTTCCATGTAATGTGTACAGTGAGTCACACTGAACTACAGCATAAACAGAGGAAACACGGCCTTTGGGAAATGAAAAGGGAGAGGAAGCCACATGATATAGTCGTTAGTTATTTGTTTATATCTCATTGGAAAATGCTCAGAGACCATGATGAGGGATGCGGTACAATGAACCAAAATGGAATAGAGTAGAAGCAGTGTCTCCCAAATGAAGTAATAAAATTAAATTGCTGTGGTCCTGCTCTGCACCTCATGATGTGTATGAATTTGGATGACTGTGCAGGAGATTCGTCATCCACGGGAAATGCATTGTCATTCACGTCATTCTGTCTATGCTCTGGAAATGTGTAGTTTACTTAAAAAGTGAAGATGGTTCAGTCTGGATGTTGCAGTTCCCTGGGTAGTTTTGGGAATCTTTTCTAACCTATGGAGGTCTTGATCAGGATTTACCTATTAAAAGTACAGGTACCATCAGACCAGCGCTGTTTCTTCCTGTTTGTGCTGGCTTCTTTACAGTGGAAACACGATCCAGTGCAATCCTTATTCAGTCTGTGCTGATCCAAATCGACATCCTAATTTGGTCAAAAAAGCAGAGAGCAACCATAGCCTGTGTAGTTGTCACTGCAAAAGTCTTACTGCATAAAGTATTCCCGTTTAATTTAACTATAAGCTAACTCCAGGAGAGATATACCTCTTATTGGTAAGAAACAAGGAAAAACTGTAGAGTGTTTGGGGGCATAGGCAGAACTAAAAGCAGCAGCCTATACTACAAAGCTTTCCTATCCTTCTGCAGCAAGAGAACACCAAGCAAATTTTCTCTCAAGCAACCTATTGAGAAGAAGCTCTGTGGATATTCAGACGTCATGGAGTTGTGTACAATTTTGCCTAGGAAATAAGTGGGGGGAAAAAAGAAAAAAAGGGACAGGTGACTAAATAACATTCATTCAGCTAAAAGAGGGATCTATGCAAGAGACACGAGGATCACATAGACGGGCCTCTGTTCAGCGTTTCTGCATATTTAGGACAGTCCTAGAAAAACGCACTGAGAAATCCTTACAGTAGATACTACTTCACACTGTATAGAAACAAGATTTTACTTGCTTATGCCTTTACTAAAAGTAGGCCATTTAGATGAGTGTTGTCTGTCCTCGTTGCCTGCCTCACAGTATCACAGTATCACAGTATTACCATGGTCGGAAGAGACCTCATAGATCATCAATTCCAACCTGTTACCACAGAGCTCAAGGCTAGACCATGGCACCAAGTGCCACGTCCAATCCTGCCTTGAACAGCTCAGACTCCAAATGTGGCGGAAGTGTGATCTATGAGTCTCAACTGTATTAAAAGTATTGTAAGGCAGAGAAGAGTATAAATGGATGGGTTCCCCCCGCACCCCTTTAAGAAAAATACTTGTATGTTTTTACCAAATACAGTTATCTACATTTCTGAATAGCTTTGCCTGTCATGATTAAGAAAGTATAAAGATTTCCCATAAGAAGGACTACATAGCACTGTTGTTTATTCAGGTATCTTCCCAGAGTGATATGCTTTATGCAGGATTTTCAGTGTTGCTTTCCCATCAGCTACTCAAGTATGTGGTTTCACTTGCTCCTTCTGAGTTGGTGTGGTCAGCTCCTTTCTGTATCCATCTTCAGATGCCTAGTAGACTTTTCCCTGAGCTATCAGTGTCCTGGCTGGATTTCTTTCGTTTCCCTGCTTGTCTTTGTTAGTTCCTTTCTTATGAGTTCTATAAGCTGATCGTTGTCCTGGTGGAGCCTGAGATCATCAGAACTCTTTGGTAGTAAGAGCAATGCAGTACCTGTGGCTTACAGAGCCACAGGCCCTCTTGGGCACTTCATGTTTTATTCCTTGCTTCAGCCAAAATGAAACAAAATAATTGCAAAAGTTGCTCTTCAGCAGTTTCTACTTTCCCTGAAGGTACCCATCAAATTATTAAATGCCTGCGCGTTGCTTCTTTTTCCCTCCAGATTGGCTGATTCTGGAATGAATCTTGTGGTTTATTTTTGGCGTTATTTCAAACAATTCTTGGGCACCTTGTGCTCTTTCACTTAATTCCATGATGTCCATAATTGCTCTCAATCCATTATCTGTGATTCGGATTATCATGCCTTTTTGCACGTTTTTCCTCCTTTATCCAAATCATTAATGAAATTATGCAATAAGGCAGAATCTAGTGTGACTCCCTGTACAGTTCCAGTGAACATCTCCAACCCTGCTCAACAGGTTGTCCTTTGTCCTTAAAGCTTGTTTATGCCCATCTAATCAGTTTTCTGTCCTTGCAGGAACCTCTACATGAACCATTCTGAATCATTACTTCAGAATCTGGCTTCAGTGTGCAGCAGGTGATTTAAAAAACACGTAGTGTGGTCAGGAGAGTATCAGCATAAAAAGAAGGGGATAAGGTGCCTGGCTATGCTGGTGGCTGACTGTCCTGCCATTTATTAAGTATCCCATACAGACCAGAGGTCTTTTGGTTTTGATTTGTATTTGTTTGTATAGTTTCTGTGAACAACCCGATGACTAACAGTCTGACTATAGAGCTGAAAGTCTGTTTGGGGCTCGCTGCTCCTGCAAGTTAGGTCTTTTTATTCAGTTATCCAGAGGGTCACATTTGGGAAGGGGGTGTGTGTGAGTGCATATGTGAAGTTCATTGTCGCATCTATGCGTGTCAAGACTACTGTTAAGTGGTAAGAGGTAGCAGGAGAAGATGCAGGAGGAGATCATGGACAGGTGACCACATATGCATTCGCCATCATGTCTGCTGCTTTTGGTAACTGGGAATGGTGTTCTAATTCTATATCATGATGCTGTTATGAAGACTTTTTATTTTATTGTTTTGATAGCGTGATCATGTATGTGAGAAACAGAAACAATTTCACAGTATCACAGTATTACCAAGGTCGGAAGAGACCTCACAGATCATCAAGTCTAACCTGTTACCACAGAGCTCAAGGCTAGACCATGGCACCAAGTGCCATGCCCAATCCTGCCTTGAACAGCTCCAGGGACGGCGACTCCACCACCTCCCTGGGCAGGCCATTCCAGTGGCCAATGACTCTCTCAGTGAAGAACTTTCTCCTCACCTCAAGCCTAAATTTCCCCTGGCGCAGCTTGAGGCTGTGTCCTCTTGTTCTGGTGCTGGCTGCCTGAGAGAAGAGAGCAACCTCCTCCTGGCCACAACCACCCCTCAGGTAGTTGTAGACAGCAATAATGTCTCCCCTGAGCCTCCTCTTCTCAAGGCTAAACAATCCCAGCTCCCTCAGCCTCTCCTCATAGGGCTTGTGCTCAAGGCCCCTCACCAGCCTCGTTGCCCTTCTCTGGACACGCTCAAGCACCTCAATGTCCTTCCTAAATTGAGGGGCCCAGAACTGGACACAGTACTCAAGGTGCGGCCTAACCAGTGCAGAGTACAGGGGCAGAATGACCTCCCTGCTCCTGCTGGCCACACCATTCCTGATGCAGGCCAGGATGCCATTGGCCCTCTTGGCCACCTGGGCACACTGCTGGCTCATGTTCAGGCGGGTATCGATCAGCACCCCCAGGTCCCTTTCTGTTTGGCTGCTCTCCAGCCACTCCGACCCCAGCCTGTAGCTCTGCATGGGATTGTTGTGGCCAAAGTGCAGCACCCGGCACTTGGACTTATTGAACGCCATCCCGTTGGACTCTGCCCATCTGTCCAGGCGGTCAAGGTCCCGCTGCAGAGCCCTTCTGCCCTCCAACTCAGCCACATCTGCCCCCAGCTTTGTGTCATCTGCAAACTTGCTGATTACTGACTCAATGCCCTCATCCAGATCATCTATGAAGATGTTAAAGAGGATAGGGCCCAGTACTGATCCCTGAGGGACACCACTAGTGATGGGCTGCCAGCTGGATGTGGCACCATTCACCACCACTCTCTGGGCTCGGCCCTCCAGCCAGTTCCTAACCCAGCACAGAGTGTTGCCGTCCAAGCCGTGGGCTGACAGCTTAGCCAGCAGTTTGCTGTGGGGAACAGTGTCAAAGGCCTTGCTGAAGTCCAGATAGGCCACATCCACAGGCCTCCCCACATCCACCAAGCGGGTCACCTGATCATAGAAGGAGATCAAGTTGGAGAGGCAGGATCTGCCCTTCCTGAACCCATGTTGGCTGGACCTGAGCCCTTGGCCATCCCTCAGGTGTGCAGTTATTGCCCCCAAGATAACCTGCTTCATCAGTTTCCCTGGCACTGAGGTCAGGCTGACAGATCTGTAGTTCCCAATTTGTAGAAATAATATATGAGACTAAATTAATTTGTTCCTATATTCAGAATGTGGGAATGTGTTAGCTGCCTGTCTGGGCTGAGCATCACATGCACACATGGGATGTTCTTACTGCAGCTCTTAAAACCTGTAGCAAACCTGCCATTCTCCGGGGCTTATATAAGACCCTTTGTCAATGTTCGCACATGATGTTTTGGCTGCTGCCAGATTGCTTCATCATTTTGTTGTTCTATGGAACAGTGTTTAGGGTATTTTCTGTTAGTATTTTAATTTCTTCCAGGGTCTATCACTGAAATAAATAGCTGATGACATGGCCCCATACAGCTAGGTGATTTAAGAGTGAGCTACTGCAGAATCACAAAATCATAGAATAGTTTTGGCTGGAAGAGTCATCAAGTCCAACCTTCTCCTAGCCCTCTCAGCACCACTAAACCATGTCCTTCAATGTGACATCTACCCTTCTCTTAAACACCTCCAGGGATGGAGACTGAAGCACCTCCCCAGGCAGGCTGTTTCAGTGCCTGACAACTCTTTCAGGAAAGAATTTCCCAACATGAAACTCCTCTGGTGCTTCTTAAGGCCATTTTCCCTTGTCCTATCACTGATAGCCTCTAGGGAGAAAAGACCAAGCCCCTTTCAAGTACTTGTAGAGAGCATTAAGATGTCCTCTCAGTCTCCTCTGCTCCAGCCTAAATAGACACAGATCCCTCAGCAGTTTCTCACATGACACCTGTTCCAAATCCTTTACTAGCTTGGTAGCTGCCTCCAGCCCTTCAATGTCCCTCTTGTAGTGTGGAGCCCAACACTGGACACAGGACTTGAGGTCTGGCCTCAAATGATCACCTCCTTGCTCCTGCTGGCAACATTATTGCTGATACAGGCCTGGGTTGCAATTGGCCTTCTTGGCCACCTGGGCACACTGCTGCAGAGAGCTGTTCAGCTAGCCCTCTATTAACACTCCCAGGTCCCTCTCTGCCTGGCAGCTCTCCAGCCACTTCTCTCTAAGCCTATAGCTGCTGGGTGGTTTTGGGGCCCAAGTGCGGGAGCTGACTTTTGGAAACTCATGGCCTTGGCCAGGATCCAGCCTGCCCAGGTCTCTCTGCAGAGCCTCCTTGCTGTCAGTCAGATTGACACTTCCACCCAACTTCGCACCGTCTGCAAAAGAGCCTGGACCCGGCATCGGGCAGCTCAGTGCTGCATGCTTGCACATCCTTCCTTCTTGTGTGAAGGGATGTGCATTGGGTCTTCTGTGAGTGGAGGAAAGGTCCCAAATGGCTGAAAACAGTGCACTTCTAAAGACAGGTGGTTTTTCAGACATGGTGAGTTGCAGGAGGCAACGAGCTGCATAGCCAGGTGGTGGCTAGGTGGACAACGTGCTGTCTGCTGGGTACCTGAGCGTGGCATGTCCAGCTGATGCACCTGGAGGAACAGACCCATCCTTCTGCCAGTACCTTGCTGTGACACTAATGCAGCTGGACGTGAGTCTGCAATTTATGTAGATGTGTCAGAGCAAACTGGAGCGGAGCCAGCACCAGCAGTTGCCCAGGTGTCAGCTGCTGAAGGGGTATACAAAACACAAGCTGGTCTCATAAAGACTAAAACCTGTGTGGCTCAGGCATTTTAAAGCTAGTTTATAATTTTAAAACTAGTTTAGAATTTTAAGGCTAGTTTAATTATGTCAGAGATCTTGTGCACTCCCCTTCTAGTCTTAGTGCTTGGCAGTGATCATGAAATGATTAAGTTCTCAATTAATAGTGGAACAAAAAGAGGGATCTACAAAACATTCAGACTGGACTTCCTTAGGGCAGATTTTGGTTTGTTCAAGGACTTGATTGGGAAAGTTCCTTGGGAGGCAGCCCTTTGTGAAAAGGGGGTCCATGAGAGCTGGGTATACTTCAGGAATGTATTCTTGAAAGCACAAAAACAGGCTGTCCCTGTGTGTCATAAGGGGAGTCGCAGGGGAAAAAGACCAGCCTGGATGAGTAAGGAAATTCTGAAAGAACTAAGCGAGAAAAAGAGGATGTATCACCTTTGGAAAAAGGGTCAGGTCAATCAAGTCATGTATC
>VXBP01010643.1:17096-51511 GCA_013400115.1 Rhinopomastus cyanomelas | reverse complement strand
TGTGTCCAGTTCTGGGCTCCTCAGTTCAAGAGGGATGTGGAGCTTCTGGAGAGAGTTCAGCGTAGGGCAACGAAGATGATAAAGGAATTGGAGCACCTGCCTTACAAGTAGAGGCTGAGGGAGCTGGGTCTCTTTAGCTTGGAGAAGAGGAGACTGAGGGGTGACCTTATTAATGTCTATAAATATGTGAGGGATGGGTGTCAGGAGGATGGCACTGGGCTGTTCTCGGTGTCATGTAGTGATAGGACAAGGGGCAATGGTTGTAAGCTGGAACATAGGAGGTTCCACATCAACCTGAGAAGGAACTTCTTCACGGTGAGGGTGACGGAACACTGGAACAGGCTGCCCAGGGGGGTTGTGGAGTCTCCTTCTCTGGAGATGTTCAAGACCCGACTGGAGGGGTTCCTGTGTGACTTGGTCTAGGTGATCCTGCTGCTGCAGGCGGATTGGACTAGATGATCTTTCGAGGTCCCTTCCAATCCGTACTGATTTTATGATACTATGATTCTTCAGATGCTGGCAAGTGGAGTGGATCCAAAGGAGGGCACAAAGAAGATCAGATGGTCTGTCCCCCTATGAGGACAGACTGCAAGAGTTGGCGCTGTTCAGCCTAGTGATTGAGTGAGCATGAACTATTGATGGAGTGACCATTATCTTAGAATTATGGAGTAAGTTCCTGTTATTGTTAAAAATCATAAAGCTCAGCAACTAGCCTGCTGTCGCCCGCCCCCCCCCCCCCCCCACCCTCTTCACGCAGGAACTGATTGCTAAAATGCTGGCAGGGACCAGCTGTACGGTTTGGACTAGTGACAGAAAACGACAGAGCATGCGTGGAGCGATGGGGGGCAAAAGTTCAACCCTGAGGAAGACTCTTACGTCATCGCAAGATGGCGAAACGACCCCCAAAATTGATCACCAAAGGAAACTGCACAAGCTCAAGGAGGAGACTTAATTAACATAGGAAGCAGGGACAGGTTATGCATATGTATAGGTGTGTTGGAATATGTAATGAATATGGATTATTTTATGGCATNAGGAGGGCACAAAGAAGATCAGATGGTCTGTCCCCCTATGAGGACAGACTGCAAGAGTTGGCGCTGTTCAGCCTAGTGATTGAGTGAGCATGAACTATTGATGGAGTGACCATTATCTTAGAATTATGGAGTAAGTTCCTGTTATTGTTAAAAATCATAAAGCTCAGCAACTAGCATGGTGTAGAGAGATGGGAAGCTAGGTGCACCCTGTTGAAGAAGGAACTGATTGCTAAAATGCTGGCAGGGACCAGCTGTACGGTTTGGACTAGTGACAGAAAACGACAGAGCATGCGTGGAGCGATGGGGGGCAAAAGTTCAACCCTGAGGAAGACTCTTACGTCATCGCAAGATGGCGAAACGACCCCCAAAATTGATCACCAAAGGAAACTGCACAAGCTCAAGGAGGAGACTTAATTAACATAGGAAGCAGGGACAGGTTATGCATATGTATAGGTGTGTTGGAATATGTAATGAATATGGATTATTTTATGGCATATAATCATGGTTTTGGGGGCCAGCTGTGTGCACATCTGTGGTGGCGAGCCCCTGTGCACCTGCTAGCAAATAAATTACCTCCTCAAAAACTCTAAACAGAGCTCTTGGGTCCTTTCCGTACATCACTAGAGAAGAGGAGGCTGCAGAGAGACTTCATAGCTGTCTTCCAGTACATGAAGGGGATGTATGAGAAAGCTGGGGAAGAACTTTTTATGAGAGTTTGTAGTGATATTATAAGGGAAATACAAGAGCTTAATTAGATATTAGATTTAGATTAGCTATTATGAAGAAATTCTTTACAGCGAGGGTGATGACACACTGGACCTGGTTGCTCAGGGAGGTTGTGGATGCCCCCCTCACTGGAAGTGTTCAAGGCCAGGCTGGATGGGACCCTGAGCAACCTGGTCTCGTAAGAAGTGTCCCTGTGCATGGCAGGGGTTTGGAACTAGATGTTTAAGATCCTTTCTAACCCAAAACATTCTATGGTTCTATGATTCTTTACTCCAATCAAGAGCTGCTTTATTATTATGAAATCACTATTCAGGCTGATTGACGTAAACATCTTACAGATGTTATCATTACTTCAGCCTCCAAGACTCCTCTGCAAGGACTCTAGCTCCCGGCAGCCTCATCGGTGTAGTACAGCATCCCTCAAGGTTTCCTGCATTGCTCATCATATCATCTCCATGGATTTAACTTGCAGATTAAAATCTTTGCTGCAGACAAGACCATTGATAATTTAAAAATGTTTTCTTGTATTCATCTGTGAAGCCACTAATTTTGTTACTTCTCATCCCCTATGCTACAAGTGTCCCTCTGCTATGCCCTAGTAGAGATATGTATGAGATATTTCTGTGATCTTCTCATTTGTATAGCAATTTTTAGAAATAGATTTCCTCCAGCAGGTGACAGAACTCAACACAGTGACACGAAGACACAAATTCAAGAGGCTATTTCCTACTTCTACCAGGCTAATCTGATAAGAATATTATAGTTATGTAAATGTATCTATAAAAATAATTTGCATGCTTCTTGCCTAACTCCTGTTGTAAAATATTACCAGAATACACACCCCAAATACACTGTCTTTCGAAATTCCTCCATTTCCCAGCCTGCAGGCAATTGATGACATTTATCATTGCTGGCAAAATTGCTCCATAACTATTACTGATAATATATATTTTTATACATCTTCAGTTTTGTCTAAATATCTTGAAAGTTAGTTTGACCAAGGTACCTAACAGCTAATAAAGTTCTGAATATTAATTAAAATACACATAGAATGAGCCTGCCCATTCATTTATTCAAGACATAACAGAATCTTTGAAAATCAGGATTCATAGCATGCACTTTTAAGCTTTGACAGCACAGCCATTTCTACCTGGACACCTGCTGTCACTATTTTAATACTGACAGAACACCACCTAACTCACATAAGGCTTAAACAGTTAATCAACTTGCATATATCTTCATCAGGTTCACTGACACTGAAAACTTTGTCTTGCCTGTCCGACTTCAATTTTATAAGAACTGTGTATTACATTTCAGCCCCATATAAGTAACATACAGGAGCAGAACATGCTTTAGCTAATTAATGCTTCTCTAATTAGAGTTGTTGAAAAATAAACATAAAATATTCATGCAATTGGTACACTAAGAGGGCTCCAAAGAAGTATGGCCTTGTTCTGAGTGCTGTACTAAGAGAAAGTGAAATACAAAGTCCAAAGGCGCAGAACACAAAGGACCTTGTCTGCTTCCAAAACTACATTACTTTGGATGCATTTTCATTGCCTTCAGGAGGCACTCATAACACGGATAAGTCTCGGACTCATATTAAATTTTCCTATCTTTTTAAAATTAATGTTAGCTACTGCTGAGCTTTCCTCTGCACTTTAGATGAATTATTGTTTTGAGACACTATAACATTCACACTGTGTACCTGGAAAGAAGCATGAAATGCTTTTCTTGGAATTACCTGCAAATCACACTGACAGATTTTGGAAAAGGAAATAATTTTTCTTGGCTTTTAATTACTACTAATTAAGCAATATCCATAACTTTTGAACTAGAAGTTGAGATATTTTATACTAAAAATTTTTTTCAAGAAAAAAAGGTCTATCCAAATAGTTTAAACTCTTGACCACTGGGATTTCACTTTTACACAATGAAAATTATTAACATTAAAATAAGCTACATGTGACAGAAATGTGATGTTGGGGAACACAGCATACCCGAGAAAACAATTCCTGTGGTAAAAAAATTGACAGGGCTGCTCAAAAGATGTCAGCTAGAGAGAAGAGTAGGAGGAAGCAGAGAAAGGAAAAGCTAATTTAGAATGACATTATTTTTGGTACCCTTGTCCTTTACAACTGACAGAAGATAAAAGAGAAAGCTTTCTCCAACAGGCAAATGAAGGACGCCTTAGTGTGACAAACCCATAATTTAATCCATACGTAAAATCTAGCTATAGAGTTTAGAAGCTTTTCTTTGGTTCAGGTTGGGACCTGGGGGTGGTGAGGGTGCTTGGTTGGCTTTTCAGGATTTATTAGTCAGTTTTTGTTTTAGGTGCCTTTTTTTCTTTTGTTTGGGTTTGGGGAGTTGTCAAGTTGTCATTATATTTTTTACAGCAAAACCTAACAACATGCCTTGAAACGTCAGTCAGTCGCAAAAACCGTCATCAGCAGCGCTGTTATCTCCCATACCGCACAAGCCAACAACCTGAGGACCTTAAGGGGTGCATTGCTTCAAAGCATAAAGTAGCCAACAGAGTTTAATGAGACACCCTTAAAACTATGATAGCTCTTAAATCCTTAAATGAGCTCTTAAATGAGCTAATTAGAGGGTAATTTACATATGGTTTTAAATTTGTTATCATCTTCTTCTTATCAGATATTTTTATCTACTAAATGCTATTTAGCGAAGTATCTTGAAAATGCCAACTCACATCTCCAGTCTTGTCTTCTATCCTTATTATACTTTACCATACATAACACTAATTACATACAGTACATGTTGTATCTTTTCAATGACATCTAGTGATAGGACAAAGGGGCAATGGGTTTAAGCTGAAACATAGGAGGTTCCATGTAAATATGAGAAGGAACTTTTTCCCAGTGAGGGTGACAGAGCACTGGAACTCAGCCAGCTGTCAGCCAGTGCTCCCAGATCCCTCTCTGCCAGGCCACTCTCCAGCCAGTCCTGCCTCAGTCTGTAGCTGCAGGGGGCTATTGTGACCAAGTGCAAGGCCCTGTTAAACAAAGTGTAGGCCTTGTTAAACCTCATACAGCTCAGGGCCATCTGCAAATTTACTAACAGTAGACACAATCCCCTCATCTAGGTCATCAATAAATACCAATATCAATGGTATTTATTGCCCTTCCTGGAAAACAAGATGGATTCTTTAACGGTACTCTTGAGGAGGTCCTATCTTAGCAACTTATTTGTGCATCTGATGCAAAATTTGAACTGGCAATGTTAGTGGTAAGTAGAGTGTATTTGGAGATAAATGACGTTGCACTGGCAGGTAGCTCACAAGGGTGAATGTGACCTGCTGGCATTCCTTTGCAGTTTACAAAGATATGCCAAAGAATCTGAAATTCATGCATGGGCTTCTTGTAAAAATAGTTATGCTGTACTTCTAACTCTGTGTCTTTGGAGAAAAGGAAGCAAATCCTGCAAATGCTTCACACTGTGCAGATGAGCATAGCTGTATGATCTGTATTAGCATGGTGTACATTAGTCACTATGTAATATTGTAAAATGCAAGATAGTTCATTCTACACACACACACGCAAGAGTCAACACCAAGCTTATTTCACCCAACTTTGTAGACTGGTCAAACAAGCTAGTCACAGACACAAACACCTTCCGATGCGCAGCAAACTGTGCAAAATGGTAGCTGTGCATTGCTGTGTTGCTGTTTCCTTTTCTGTACCATTCTTTCCACCAAATATCACTTCCACAGAACTCTAAACTATGCTAGTTCATTTGTCTTCAGGGGTACAGGCCAATGTTTTGATTTTAAGAGAGGATAACCAGTCAAAGAGCAGCTTAAACGTGATCTGCTGGTTGTAGTCTCTGACAGAGAACGTCAGCGTTGATGGTGGCAGTATTTATTATAACACATGAATACATGCTATTGGTACACTATGATTTTCCAGAAAACACGGTTAGAAGGTTGTCAAATGTCATTACATCATTGCAGACTTCTCCTTTGCCAGGCTGCAGTAGTTGGGCTTGTCCAGCCTGGAGTAGAAAAGGCTTTGAGGAGACCCATATTGCAAGCTTTTCAACAACTTAAAGGGAGCCTGCAAGATAGACGAGGACAGACTTTTCAGCAAGGGCTGCTGAAACAGGACAAGGAACAATGATTTTAAACTACAAGAGGGTAGATTTAGATTGGATTTTAGAAATTTTTTTTTTACAATGAAGGTGGTGAAACACTGGAACAGGTTCTCCAGGGAGGTGGTGGAGGTCCCATCCTCGAAGACATTGAATGTCAGGTTGGATGAGGCTCTCGGTAACCCGTTCTTGTCACATAAGCCCTTGCTCACTGCGTGGGGATTGGACTTGGTGGACTTTAAAGGTCCCTTCCAACTCAATGCATTCTATGGTTCTATGATTATGGGTACTCAATGTCACATTAAAGAGGAAAAAGTTGAAACTTTCAACTTCGTAACCAGTGTTGTAGCTGTGTATTTTGTCTTGAATATGCAAGACAATATCTCAGTTTAAAAATTAAAAAAACAATAAACATAAATCCAAGAAGGTTGTATTAAAAGAGAATTAAATTTCTCTGGAAGATTGATAGAAAGTTACAAGAAAGTTGAAAACTAGTCACAGATTCCTAATTCGCTAATAATAATTCACTAATAATAATTGTGTGCATATGGAGACAAACCAAAATCTTGCCTGTTTTCCACATATTCAAAAAAGAGTAATATTGCCCTCTCCACATACAAATTATAGTTTTAGTTACTCAACATGTAAAAACCATATTATTGTATGTTAACAAACAGTGAAGAAATTTCCACTTTTCCAGAATGAGAACTGTAGAATAAAGATTTTTAAATTGTCATCAGGTTGTCCTGTCTCCCAAAGATGACGTATGAATACTTTTAGTCTACAAAGGCAGCTTCTGGAGGAACTGCAATGTCTTGTGAGGTTAGTAGATTAATTAGCCTGGTGCAAAAGTTGCTGTGATTAGTTCATTTAGGTTAAGCTAGTTTACAGTCTTCACAAATTAGGGTTAAGTGAGATCATAGATTATGCAGCTTTCCAGCCACAAGAGAACAGCTGCCCTTAGAAGTCATTAAATGCTGAATCAGCCATATTGCTCAGTGAATATACCCTTTGCCACTCCCACAATATCAGTCAAAAAAGGGCAGGGGCTCAATGTTTGTTAGTTTGGAGGATTTTTGTGGGGTGAAGGCATTTTGGGTTTTTTTTTTTGTTCAAGCAGTGACTTTAACAAGAGTGAGAACTGTGTAGTCCCTCATGTAAGTAATATCTTTAGCTGTATAGCTACTGTAGACCACCCTGAAAGGACAGTGCAAAAATGTTATTTGAAGATCAAAGGCACAGCAGATACCTTTTGTCCCTCTTCCCTTCCATTGCTACTACTTTAAGTAAAACCTGATGTTGTTTCAGGAAAGATATTGTTTTCAGGGTATTCCACTTTTCTTAAATTAATGTTTTCTCTGCAAGACCATACACAGTCATTATAACATCAAAAAAACAAGGCCTTCTCTAACCCAAGGGTTCAAAAGTGAAATCACTCATACAGGAGCTGCAGCACAGTGACTGTTTTGAGTTACCTTTAAAGTCATCCCTCTAAGCAGGAGATGACATTCATCTTAGGACTTCATCCAGAACACAGGTCCTAAGACCCTGAAAAAGATTTACTTGTCATGCTAGCACTGAAGCAAACAAAAAGACCGAAGCCTTTGTCAAACATGTTGAACATGTTTACTCAGCACGAACTCCTAGAAACGTCTGAAGCAGCTGAAGGTCTGCTTTTATACATCAGCTGTGTTTAAGACTATTCTGTGTTTAATGAACCTATAGACATATTTTTTCCCAGAAACAAAATCAGAAGATTTCATATCAGCTCAACACAGCATTTTAATCGCTGCATAAGGACAGATGTACCTTTTGTATGTGCCTGTTCTATGAAATTTGCATCGGGAAAACACACGGAAATTTCAGCATGTTTTAAAATGAGTTAAGCAGCAGGAAAAAAAAAGCAGTGAAGTTACAAAAAGTAGGCAAAAGCCACATGCCTTGGACAGACAGAAAGGATATTGCATAGTCACTTCCAGTTTCTCGGGGGAAAAATGGAGGAAAAGCTCTTTCCCCTTTTGATTAGATAGTTTGTATGATGGAGAGACAGGAGTGAGTCTGGGCATAAACATCCACAGATAGACAATAGATGGGGTTGCATTTTCAGCAATTTTCAAAATTAATTCATTTTTCTTATAAAAGAACTGGCTACCAAATAATTTCCGCAGAACCTTCCAGTTCATTTACAAAATCCTTTTTGTCTTCAGAAAACCATGACAAAAGTATTGTCTTGCTCAGCTCTTTATGACATAAAGTATATTCCTTTTTGTATTATTTAAGAGTGCACATTATCACTTGGAAGGGATCAGAACCAGAATTTTAATCCAGCTGGACTTTGGGTAAGGAATGAGGCAAATAATTCAATCCAAATCTCCTTATAGACTTTTTAGGTTCTGATTAAATTCAGAACTGAAAGAAGCTTTCAAAACCAGCAGTTCTCTCACGGGTTTTTTTGCAATTTGGTAATAAAAATCATAGCAGTGAGACCATCACGTTCTAGCAGTATTGAACCTTAACTCCAATGTTTAGCATAAAAGAATCAGGCTCTCAGATCACTCTTTTCTATTCAGTGCAAGGATGGCTCAGCCAGGCTATGCAGTGAAATACAACCCATAGTCACCTGCAACTCAACAAACTGAGCAAGTAGAACATTAAAGAGTCAAAAAGCGTTCCTGCCAGTGAACTCACATGCATACCCTATGCCAAGTCAGCTATACTTCGATATATTTTCATATGGAATAGGCAATTTGGTTCACATTTTGGAAGTTCTGAGTGTTTGCACTGAAAGCAGTATGAGCTATTAGTTCTCAGCACCTCTGAAAAGAAGGCTTAAGTTACTTAAATTTGGTGTCAAAAACAATCAAGCACATAAAACTAGAACCCAGAGGGGACTTCCCTTCGATGGATATAAATGACCATGGCTTTCAAAGAGGTCATGATGGATAGCAGAGTGCTCAGTGCATCAACTGGGAATTGGAAGACCTATGGTCAATTGACCAACTGGCTGCAGTCAAGTAACCTAACCACAGCTCCCAGCTGATACAACCACAGAGCTATCCAACAGCATGAACATGTGGTAAGAATAAACACATCAAAGGCTGGGACATTCTCCTATTGCAGTGCAGGAGCTGTTCATTTTGTGGGTGTAATGAAGAAATGAGACAAAAGTCATGTATGGCTGGGGAGAAAGCTATGAATCACAGTTAAAAGCATCTACTTATTCTGAAGAAATATGAAATATCTTAATAGCAGTAAATTACTTGAGAACATTTATTCATCTCAATAGCATTTAAAACGTAGACTTTTTTCTTTTGTAAGTGTGTTCACTGCATGCCATAAGAACATTTAGATAAATATGTTTTCTATTGAAGTAAGATCAAAATAGCAACTCAATAGGGCATTAAACAACATTATTAACCAGGCAATATTCTCAGGAAGTAAGAACCAAGAAATAAAGAAATGCAACTGCTATATTCTTCACCTCACACCATGTTTTAAGCTTGTGCAACCTCCTTCTGTGGGTCTCTGATTGGAAGTTGCTGTGGTAGCAGCCTCTGACCCAGGGTCGTTCAGTACTGGGTTACTGTTCAATCATAACAAGTTGTCTCAAGAAGCAGCTCTTCAAGCTGGCCATGAGAGATGCCTCCAAGATATTCTGCACTTCCTGCAGCTGTAGAAGCAACAGTGAGGGAGACAGCAAGGCTGTACTAGAAGGAAAGTGGCACATATGTTTAAGAGAAGGCATGATTGCCTCTCAGTTCACAGGACAACAATGAAGACAAGCTGGAACAAGCTGGAACATATGGCCATAACTGAGCTATTGGCCTCCTTGTCAGCTGGGAGAGTGGGCAGCTGTGTTATGAATACCCAGTTCCAGCTGAGCTGCCTCTCCAGTGCAGCCTGGCCATGATTACATCCTGCACACAGCCACCTTCAACATCAAGATGGTCATTACCTGTTGGGGCACCTGGTACTGCATGTGAGGAACAACTCTCGCCCTCTTACCTCAGGGTCTTTCTCTATCTCCAGCCCTGCTTCCACCAGGCTGTGCTCGTATTCCTCCCGCTGCAGCCGCTTCTCCTCCTCCAGGGCATCCAATGGGCTGAGCTCAATCACCTCCACTCCTGGTGACCTTGGCTGCTCCTGCAGGTCATGTTGGCCATCACCCTGCTGCTGCAGCTTAGCATGTACTTTCCCAGTCACTCCATTTGTAACCACAGCCAAGGAGGCAGATCCACACGTAGGGTCTGGTAAGCCTGCACCAGGAGGGTGCTGAGCAAAGCGTCTCCGGTAGTGATAGGCTAACACATAGTCAACCTTCCTCTTGCTGTCCCTGAAATGCATCCCATCCAGGTAATTGTTTATGATCTGGGAGAGAAACACATGAATCTCAGAGAAAAGAAAGACCCCCAGCCCTGCCTTCTTCCTGGGCTTCTTAGCTTTCTCCACACAGGCATATAGAGCTGCTGAGTCAAAATTGTAAGCTGGCTGCTGATATGTATAACCTACAAAGGTGTACTCTGCAGACCAGATTAAGTCACACTGACCTCCTTTGACTGTAAACAAATGAGAGTGGCTAAAGATAGCAACTTTATCCCAACATAAGGGATACCTCCTGCCAGGCACGGAAGCACACACCAACTGTCTCTGTGTTGCATGTGCACAGACCATAGAGGAGGGGACACTCACTTTTATGAAATGGGATGGAGAAGTGAGAATAAATCCATGAATCTCCATCACATTACAGATGAAGATATGAGAAAGAATGTGCTTTAGAGCAAAGATGGGCAAGGAAAAAGCAAAAGACTATGCAGGGAGGAAAGGAAGAAACTGCTCTGAGCTACAACGAGAGAAATATCTTTGATGTAGTAAAAGGGTGCTACAAGAAGAGTAGAGCTGGACAGAAACAAATTGGAAAATACCAGGGAACAGAGACAACATGTTCCATGAATGGTTAACAATGCTGACTGACCCACTATGAAAGAACAATGTGACTACAGGAAATCAATTATCAAAATCATTCAAATCACATATACTGTGCTCAGTCACTCCCCAGACTGTCCCTTGCTCCCCTCTGCTTTCCAAGCCCAGCTGGGATGAAGCTGCTCCAGCACTAATGCCCTCCACTGCACCCCAGCTAGGATGCCGTGTCTGAGGCATCTGTGCTGAACTCTAATACCAAGTGCAAGGCATTTGTTTTGTCTTCTTGCTCACTGAGATAGCTCACAATTTCCAATATTGTTACCAACCACCACTTACATCTCAATACTGTAGTTCAAAACCAGAAGTCTCTACAGTGTCGTTCTCCAGTGACTGGGAAATAACATACAAGCAAATAAATATGATCAAGCTGATCCAAGCAACCAGCCCACAACCTTATTCCAGACATTTGTGGTTCCCATAGGTGTCTATACATGTAAAATCTTGACAGGTACCAGTCACAGATTTCTACCTCTCCCTACCTCCCCTTCTGTTACTTTCTCTTGTGGTCACTAATGTAAAGTTAACCAAGCATGTTGTATGGTGATTTTTCTCAACAGAAATTTTTGGAAGTATTATATAAACAATGTATATTACTATATACCTCAACACCTCCCAAATTCTTACTTGTAAATCCTTTGCTTCACCTAGTTTTCCACAAAGTAGCTTTCTGTCAGTAGATCACTAAATCTTGGTTTTATACGCACACTACATCATTCATCCTTTTGCTAAATTATTACCAATTAATAGGTTTTCCACATTACCCTCACCACACACTTAATGTGTGAAGTATACATATTGTGCCTCTAGGCATGTCTAAACCTACATTCAACTTTACTTTCTCCGAGAATAAAAAGCTGCCTGGGAGACAACATTTTATAGCAATTCCCCACTTCCTTGTTAGATACATTTTCATGTGCTACTCACAGGCAGTCCATGCAAACCTCCTGGATCCATCTCTACCACAGTGAAGAAAAACCTATTGCAGATTTCTAGTCCCCCTTCGAGGGAGTTTGATGCTTTACAATGGAGAAGTAATGATGTAACCACCTTCAGGACACTGGCACAGTGCAGTGTATTAGCTGACTAGAGAAGATGAACAACAAGCATCCTCTTCTCCCTTCCTGACAAGTGAGGGCAGAAAGGAGAAGTCCAAACAAAGTACATGAGAGGGAATAAGAAGGTTGGAGAACAAGTCCCTGAGATGTTTCCTGTTTATTATGATGCGTAGCCGGCTGCCACATCCCAGCCACCTGAGAGAGCACCATAGCAACATTTGATGTTGCTAGAGTTACCCAGAGCAATAGGATGAAGAGAGAAAACAATGTGTATCCCTCTCTTGACTCTTTTCCTCACTCTGCCACACAGTGCCATCCCAAATATTACTGGTGTCTATTGCACAGAAAACAACATTTCCCACACATTTCAGTAAGTACATGTTCTGGCCCTAAATTTACACTGCTTTCCTCACCATGTGACTTTCTAGCACAAGAACTTACTAGGGAGGAACAAAAATAAGTTGCAATTTTCAAAAAGCCCCTAAGGGAACTATCAACATCTTTTTCTTTTCCCCTCTCTTTGCTTACATAAAAGTCAGAAGCAGTGATTTAAATTACCATCCTAAGTCCTTGCTCCTCTACATTGCCAATGCAAGTAGTCTGCGTGCAAACTCATAACAAAATGTGCATGTAGAATCAGAATCTTACAATAATTTTGTTCTAGTCTGCCAATAGCCAAAATATCACTGCAAACATATTCCAAGAGGTGCCTCTTTTTACAGCAGCTCTGCTCTGAAGCTGCACTAGACTTACACCTCCCAATGCAGCCCACAATAACAGGGCACAAACAGATGCAGGGTTTGCACAGGGATAGTCAATTTAGTCATCAAAACACAGAACTTTCCATATACTGAAGGCAATCTCCACATTCCTGCTCTAAAGGATTTTGGCTAAAGCAGATAATCAAGAAAAGCTCAGTGAGACTACTGCAGCAGCAATTAGTGGTTGCAGTATACTAAAGGAGCCCACTTAACTACCTAAGGCTGTAGTATTAATTTACTCGCATAGTCACTTTTCCCAGTATAGTGTGAATTTGCCTAACACACTAGAGGAGTGCATCACGCTCTGATTACCCTGCTCCAAGATTCAGCCTTGTTTCAAATGCGTTGTTAGAAGTCAATGAATAGTATCTATCACTTACAGAACTGCTGAAGGACTCCATATGTCTTGGTGCTTCAAAAGCTCCATTGATCCTGTTGCTGTGCATGCAAGTTCTGTTTTGAGGAACTGTGAGATACTTCCTGTTGTATACTGATGAAGAATCTTTCCATGGTTTTGCTGTTTCTTGTGAGAAGGCTAGAGGATATTCTGAGAATAAGAAAATAAATATCCTGAGAATAAATAACCATTTATTATTTATATAGTTTTCTAAAGGTATAGGAAATGCTGCAGATAGTAGACACTATTCAACTTCAGATGTTGTACTTCAGTAATGGAGAAGGGGCATAAAACAGCAGTGAACTGCTAGGGAAGGAGGAATGATGATATAACACTGCATTCAACTCTGCACTACCCTGGTTGTTTAACCGCACTCACACTCCTGTTCTTCAGTCTTGTGGTGAGCTGAGCAGACTCCAGGACATGTGTGAGTTTTGAGTCTCCAGTGACTGTGCCCTCGTTTTCTGGCTGCAGCATTCATGCAAGATGGAAAACATACCACGGCAAATGAATGGAGTCATGTTTGCTTATGGGTTACAAGGCCTGAGTTGGTCTGTGATTCAGTTCTAGTGTGATGTGAACAGCTCCAGTGGCATCAGGTACAGATATAAATGTCTGGCTAACACTCATTCTCCACTAAGGACTCTTAGCTTCTGGATATATGGTGGTGTAAAATTGTCATAATGTTCATCTGTGTTTATATTTATATGCTTTGGATTGAAGGACTAATGTCTTGAACTCTTTCGTTTTGGATGTGCTCCCCATCTCTTGTTTTGATAAACTGCATTGTCACAGTGTAGAATAACATATTGTTCAAATACCACTCCCTGTTCACCACCACCATCACCTCTGGGAAGCTATATCTCTGCTGCAGAGCAGAGTACAGAAACAACAGCAACCTGTAGAGTTGTGCAGTGATCATCATCTCCAAATAATGAATTGAAAATCTAATAAAAATAACACTCTTGAAAATGTTAGGCAGTGATAGCAAAACTTCATATCTTTTTTTTTTTCCGTGGGGGGAGGTAGGCAGTAGTTGGGTAGTAATACTAAAATTTGGAAGCTATTTTTGCCCCTTATTTAATTTAATAACTTCTTTTATTTGGGTTTTTTTTCCTCCAAGAGAAAAGAAGCCATTTCATCCTACTGCTAATCTTCTATCCCTCTACTCAGGCAGAATCTACTTACCCACAATTACGTGCTAAGAGAGAGGCCAGTAAAAGGCTAAACAAGAAATATACAGATCTTACCTCTAAATGTTACAATTATTCTTATGTTTCCTATCAATATAAGATTAGAGTCCTGCAGCACTCAAACAGTACAGTAGAATGATTCATCAGTCTTCTGATCTCTCAAGAAGATGCACAACTTGGTTTACTTTAATGAAGCTCATAATGATACCACAAGGGAAACTCCAAGGAAAATAATTAATAAGTGAAGGTTTCTTTCCCAAAGGCTACACACAGTGTTTCTCCAGTATTTTCAGACCAGTCCTGGGATATCTCACAAGACCTTTGCACAGTCAATTAAGGACCTTTTTTTCTTTTCTTAGTCCTTTGAACTGAGTCTAGGAAAAAAGATCTGGAGCTAATTTATAATAAAATGATTTCATTTCCATCATGCTTTCCAGCCTCCAGAAACTGTGTCATGACCCTGAGGTGTTAACAGTGGTAAGCAGGTGAGGTAGCCAGGGACTTTCAGTCAGAATAAAGTTTTTGATGGAAATACCATTTCCATTTCTCAGTTTAGAAGGCTCCAGCTCTCCCAAAAGTGTTTCATCTTCCCAAATCAAACTGACTGAAACACAAACTTTTGTTCCGAGTGAGCTCCATGTTTGACAGTGCTTGCTCGTAGTAATGCAGCACTTAAGAGGCTTCTGTTTTAGATGTTGCCTGAACTTGTTCTACCATGTAAGACTTTAAAACGTATGGCCTTACATGGTGCCATTCTGTAAATATTCTAAATGAATTAGTATCATTAGAAACAAGCTGTGTGTATGTATGCCCATATATATAAATTTTAGTTCATGCACACATGCATAGTACTTTAGTACGTATACATATATATATCTCCCCAGAGAAACACCGCACAGCTAATCTAGAATTCAAGCTGGAAAGCAAATGCTCAACAAAAATACTCATTCTAGAAAAACAGCCTGGGAGCCTCTACTCAAACTTTGTTAAGTTGTAAATGGCTTGCAAAGACAAGGAATCTCCAGGACAGAGATCAGAGTCTAGTTCTACTTCCAGCACCAATTCACAGCCAGTAATCATCTGCTTGCTTGCTCAGTCTTTCTGCATTCTTTTGCTTCGACTTTTTTGTGAAATTTAGTGTTGGCCACACGTGCATCAATTCCCTTAACCATTTGAATTTACAGTTCCTTGTTTAAAATGCAGTAAGAAAAAGCTACACAAGGTGTCAAAAGTGGAAAGACTGAAGGTATATATTAAAGAACTATACTGCTCATGCAACATGCATTAAAGAAGTCTACCTAATTAGGAGCTTTGTGTTGAATCCTGATTAACAGACATTTATCCAATCTGAGTGGTCCAGATGGCCAGACTATCATAAGGAGAATACACTGTAAATGGTTTGGCCATCCAAGGTACAGGTACTAGTCTGCTTTCAGTTAAGTATCAGAAATGGGCTCTAATTCTGAGACACACCACAGTCAGAAGTATACTGGTACTCACACACACTCCTCTGCAAAGTTGTTCTAAATATCTGCAATGTCGGAGCATTTTTTGGCAAACTTGTTATTCCTTTTCCCTCCCAAGTTGGTATGGAAATGAAGTGCTTACTGGAAATGAAAATTTAGTGGTACTGTGTGGCTTGACTTAAACATAACTTCCTTAAAGGAGATATATAAATAAAAAGATATGCCATGGTTACTCACGTGTTCTTTAGTTCTTTACTAAGCTCATGACTTTTCAGCCCTGAACACACATATCTAGAGCTGCCGATTTCAATTTGGCAAGTACTTTCATGCCTGTACAAGCGTGAGAGTATTTTTATTGCACTGGAAAAATTTCTTTTTAAGCTGCCCTCACTTGTCTCTTCAAAATAGTACTTATTATCTAATATTTCAATTTAGAAGTTTCAGACACACAGGAATACATGTTAAGCAAATAAGCCTCATTCAAGCTTAAAGGAAACAGACCACCAGAGGAAATCGATTCCTTATTCAATACTACTTGAAGGAAAACATCCAGTAGGTTTCACTAAAGACAATTTAGATTAGTGCAGTGTTCTCAGACTCCTTGTTTGAATAAAAGAAGAGAGTCTGACCATTAAATTTCACACATATAGTATTTCTTTCTGCAGGATTAAGAGCTGCTTAGATGTTCAGCCCCTCTCTATTTAAATGCTTCTACTAAAATCAGTCCTTGCTAAATTCAGCATTAGACAGTTCTCCCTGTAGAGCTTGTATTCTCTGATTGTATTCTTGAGGCTAGGAAGTGAATAAAGTGTCATGCCTATCTTACACCTTAGCAGTCCTGCTCCATCTCTGATCTTGTCTTAATCCTTGTTCCTTGTTCCAATAAAGTGTTATGCACTGAGAAACTGATTCCTGCCCAAGAGATTCTCCATGCTGAGTGTCCTGAAGGGTCAGGATGTGACATTTCAAACTGAATGTTGGAACAGGGTCCAGGCAGGCAGATGCACCCGGGCTGTCAAAAGCATTAGCCAACACTTCTCAAAGGGGGGTTTTCAGTCTGAGAGATACAGCTTCTGTCCATAGTCTGAGAGGGACCACTTCTGTCTGCAGTCTGAGAATCATCACTTCTGTCTGCAGTCTGAAATGTGTAACTTCTGCCTACAGCCCGAGAGATATCATATGAGCACTCCAAGCGCAGGCTGTAAATCTGTATCTTCTGGATCTTAGTGGAAACAGCTGTGAGGAGACAGGCAGGAAGTGCCAAACCTGAAAAAACGTGTTTTCTCCTTCTAGCTCCACTTCTTCCTTTTTATCCCCAGTTTCATTCCCCAGAAGTTCTGTTAACCCAGGGCATATGGCTGAGACAATTTGATAAAGACAGAAAGTAGTCAGGCAATTGTGTGGGGCTGTTCTGTCTATCTTAAGCCTTAGCAGGCCTGCTCCATCTATGATCTTGTCTTAATCCTCGTTCCTTTTTCCAAGCCATACCTATACTTCTATTTCCCAGAAACTTCCTCTATGCTCGTCTTCTTCATAGTAGGCTTCATACCATCTGATCTGAAATTTGCTTTAATTTGTACCATGCTGCATTAGAAAGCACTAAAGAGAGTCCAGAAAGCCTTGTGTGTCTTGAAGTCCTGTGGTTCTTAAAAGGCACTAATGGTAGTCTTGAAGACACAGCAGAAGGAATCACGCTTCACTGAAGCAGAGCTAAGTTTGGTAGAGTTGTGCATAAGAAGTAGTTCTGGCACAAGCTGAGCTTCTTCGCATATCACTTTAGACTAAAATGGTTGAGAAAGTGATTAGTATGCGCTGAAGAGAGGCATTTCTCTATAATCCACTGGCACTTCGGGCGAAAGCACGTTCACTATTTCTTTAAAGCAAGAGTTACTGACACAGAGGACAATAACAATCTTGAGGGATTTTAGGGAAAAGTAAGCATATGGCCATCTGCTCCATGGAGATATATGAGCCTGGAGCATAAGATGACAGTGTAGACCAGCGAGAGACTCCACTGGCAGGGAGCCCTGATGCAGAGCAGCGTGTCCAGGGCTGGAGACAGTGATCAAGATTGGACAGTGCTCGGTGATTTAGCAAGGCAGCAGTAATGAGGCAGGTCACAGATTCACAGAATCATTTTTATTCAACGAGACCTCTAAGATCAAGTCTAATCAGTCATCCAGCACTGCCAGGTCACCACTAAACCATGTCCATCAGCACAACATCCATATGTCTTTTAAATATCTCCTGCGTTGGTGACTCTACCACCTCCCTGGGAAACCTGTGCCAACGTTTTCTATCCCTTTCAGTGAAGAAATTCTTCCTAATGTCTAATATCTCAATCGCCTCTGGTGCAACTTGAGACCATTTTGTCTCATCCTGTTGCTTGTTATTTGGAAGAAGAGACAAATCCCCACCTCGTTACAACCTCCTTTTAAGTAGTTGTATAGAGCTATAAGGTCTCCCCTCAGCCTCCTTTACTCCAGACTAAACACCCCCAGTTCCCTCAGCCACTCCTCATAAGACTTTTGCTCAAGCTAGGCAGCAAAGCCTCTGCATCCGTGTCAGGTGCAAACTGACAAAAGTTCTATGCAGCCATAACTCATCCACAGTGTAGCACAGCTGGGGGTGAGTCGTAAAGTGCCAGCTTAAAAGCTGTCCCCCTCTTCCAGCTTTCCTCACAACAGCTCTGGTCAGGGGAGGAGCTGGCCTTGGTCTCTTTACGGTGACCACACTGTCTAAAGCAGGCAGTGTGCTCTTGGCCCTGAGAGTCTGTCCCTAAATCACTGCCAGAAACAACAACATTGTAGCACCTCAGATGGATGGGTAGGCAGGGAGAACCCCTCCCTGCTGGCTTTAACTGGCCTGAATAGCTAAGGTCACAAACAGAGGTGTACAAAGCTGTGGTTGTGCTCCTTTGGTAGACCTGTGTACACACACAGGAACCCACACCTCCGGCATTAGAAGAAGAAAGAATGTACCTGAGTTTACAGGGATGATGACTCGTTTCTGGCATGTGGCTCATAGCCAGAGTGCATTTTACAAGGTGGAAAACTACAAACCTGAATGGTGAGAATGAAGGAAACAGAGTAGAGCTGTGAAGAGATAAAACAGAAAACCTGAGCTACCTTATGAATGGTTGCATTAACTAAGTACTTAATGAAGCTGTGTGTATAGCCTCCTTCCTTTTTCTGGTTCATTTTTTGTTGGTTTGGGTGGCTTTGTTATAGATTTTCAGTTTGGTTGGCTTTGAATCCTAGTCTAAATGTACAGATTACAGGAAGTATTTCCCAACAGAAAGGATACATCAGGAACACCTCAACAAAAATCAGCAGTTATCATTAATTCTAATGGCACTGTGGTCTGCAGTGCGAGTCAGTTCAGGAAGGGGACTGGACGGGAAATCACAGACATATCAGTGTTCGGTGAGCTGCATGATAGTTTGGAGATCACAACCCAGTTATAAACCCTAGAAACAACGAGATAATGTGAAAACAACCACAGAGCTTCCAACTGTGGCAGTAAAGTAACACAGTATTGGCACTGAATAGTATTCTAAATCTGTACACTGGGAACACAAAATGGGTGGATTTCTTCCTTGCATGTGGGAACTGAAAGCTCACTGCTGCACATTGTCTTCTGAAAAGGATATTGCTCGCTCCCCGCTGTTGCACTGCAATGAGGCAAATGCAGCTGGACACAGCAGAAGTCCAGCACAAGGCATTTGCCTAGTGACTGTCTTTTCCACATGGATCACAACACTGACCCCAGCTGCACTCCTGAGACTTCAGAAGAAATGGAGCCTGCAGGTCTAATCTCTGAACTGTCTGTGTACAACCTTACCCACAGATTATTTTTATTATTATTATTTGGGGGGGTTTAAATGTCCTGAATGAAGACACAGAAGTCCTTTCAAAGTATTTCTTTCTGAGTTCCATATCCCTTTCCACCTATTCAACTTTGTAGGCAGCAATCAAATGTGAAAGAGAGAATAACTTACCAAGCATGAGTGTTTCCATGTTGCCTGGAGGTTCGTCTGGAAGTTGCGTCAGTGCTAATAGGATGTGGCTATACTGATCATGTGCACAATCTGTTTCTGCACTGGCTTAAGTAACGAACAGCAGTAGCAGCTATTTCCATCCTGGCTTGATCCTGCTTTAAGAAAACCACAAACTGAAGCTAATTAGTGAGCCCCTGTTTTGGTGATTAACATTATGGAGGAAAGAAGAGAGAAAGACAAAATTTCCATGACCTGAGAGGCCATGGCAATTCTCTGTTGGAACTTCAGCATCTTGTGTTCATGCTCCATAATACCTCAAGAAAGCTATGCAACAATAATGTCCTACCTCCCCAGAAGGCAAAGAGAGGATGAAGGAAAGGAAGGAAAAAAGCTAATGCAAAACTAGGGATCTACAACAGAGACAGCTCTGTCCAAAAAAGAAACCACAATGTTACTCATGAATTTGGTGGTTTCTGTGGGGAAGAGCGTCTTTATAGCTGCAACACTTTACAGTGCTTCCAGGTAGGAGGTAAGTGCAGTAACCTTTTTAATAAGCTCTATCTCAACTGCTCAAGTTACCTCATTGCCTGGATGCAGCACTGTCATTCCTGCATTAAATATTCAGGGGATTATGTTGTAAACTGTCTAATTGTAACAGATGATGGATCCTGCTTAGCCTTCAACCTTACAATTTAAGCAATGCATTGGGAAGAAAAGTTGTTGATAACTAATATCACCCGATAAAAGACTTTTACTTTCTAATAATCATTGGAGGTAGGTACAATTATCTGGAGTTTAAATCTTTGTCTTCTTTTAGCCTATTAATGATGCTGGGACAGTTTCTGTAGTGTGAGAGGGGGGAATGAATTTATTCAATGCCCAAGTAAAATACAGCGTTCCTACCACCTCGTGAATTAGGATCACACACTGTGTCATGACTAGCAGGAGCAGTAGTTGTCTATGTCACAGAGATGTACTGATGCACTATGGCTAAGCTGTAAACGAGATACTGAGTTTGTAGAAGAAGCAGCATGGCTATTGTGTTCCTGAACTTGGGCTGCGCACTGCTAAGAAATACACATGTTGCTTTAAACCCTGGACAACAAGTATCTGCCCTTTTAATGAAACAGCTACAGGCAGAGCAAAGAGTATGAGATCAAATTAGATTACTGTGTTTATCTATTTACTTCAGCTCAACCAAAGAGCCACATGAGTAATTTTATGTGTAACCTAGTATTATATGTCTGATTTTACTTAAAAGTATACTCACTCAATCTTGAAAAACTTCATACAGGTTAATCAAGCTTTTCTGAACCACAATTTCCTCTTGGAAGAAGGGGGAAAATAATTATTAGTGTCATTCTATGTGTATACAGAGAAGACTAGTACATTAAATGCTACAGATTACTTTTTAAACACACATTTTAGTATTCACATAGAATGATGTCTTCAGATAGGAAAGGTGACATTGTTCCTCTCTTCCTTTGGAATAGCATTTCCTAGTTTCTACAGGTATCAGATACTTGGTCTTACCTTCCTAGTGTCTAACATTAATCTCAGAAATTCGTTTAGAGACTGCCTTAAATTAAAAACCAATAGAAATGCAGAAGCCATCGATTCTGGACTAACTGAATAAATATTAGACCGCAGAAATTCTTTTGGTAACTTTTTGCTAGCAAATGTGGATAAAAAATAGTCTAAAGGAAGCAACTGTTGAACTGCTGATTGCCCTGACGTTTTATAATAATTTAGTCTGCTCCTTGGATAGAGAGAAAACCTACTGCTATTTATAAACCTATGTCTAAGAGAAGGGAATGAACATTTCTGGCAAATTAGTCTATTTTACAGCCACATTATGTACTGCACCAACTAAATGCTAAGATAGAAAGGCATACCCACTAATTTTGGAATAATATAGGAATGTAGAGACAAGAATCTCTTTCGGCACAAAGCTCTGGCTGCGCAGGTTCAAATTACTAACTCCTATAAGCCACAGAATGGGTTTGTTACGTGTAATGCAGTTAGCTCAAGTCATAAATGATAGACACACAAGGCAAAAATGACAGGAAGCAACATCCAGCTGGTTAAAATGGGTCTGAGTCTGTAGTCTGTTTTTAAGGACACTTTCCAAAGTAGAAAATCATATCTCGGCATCACTGTTTCCTGAGGTACTTGGGTATGTGGGTATTTAGTTGGTAATGTGGAGCTGCAACAAATAATACTAATACACCAGCTTGTGTTTCACCTGGTGTAGAGGAGCAAGTCTGCGAAAGTTAGCAGAGACATTGGGTGTTTTTAATTATTAAGAAGTTATAGAAGACTCCTCTCCAAATCAATGTAATGTTACTGTAAATCTATCCTGTATCATTCTCAACAATCCAGACGGTCTTCTGAAGTTGTGGGACAAGTTCAAAATCATTGGTGGAAAGGCAAAGACTGAGATTGTTCAAAACCATCAAGCATCATGTACAACCTGAAAAAAATTATTCCTCGGAGCCCGGATTCTGCTAGTGAACGTCAGTGGAACAGGTAGGTATTTAACCTGGTCTGATGGGCTGGTATACCACTGCCCTTCGCATGCAGCGCCCAGCTGAGCAGGCACTTTATCACAGGCTTGATTCATGACAGAAAATATTTCTTGTGGAAATAGCAGAGTTGCTCTAAATTAAACCAGGCCGTGTGAACGGCATTAAAAACCTGCACGAGGAAGTCTGAGCCCCTTACCTTACTGGCACCACTAGAATCTTAGACATAAGACATCCCTTTTGGGTCAGGCTGCCTGAAAATGGCCAGTAATTTATTTGCCTTCTCAGTCTGTTAAGGGAAACATTATTTCTTTTGCTCTTTCCCACTTATCTGCTTCTGTGACAGGATTTTCAAGGCAGAAAAAAATCCTTCTGGTTTTGAACACAACAGGGCCATGTCTTTATCAGGAATATGCAGGCACCAGACAGGCCTCAGTAGTAACATGTAGGTCACACAGAAGTCCATGGAGCTCTATGCTATAAGAAAAATAGCACAGGTGGGCACAGATGCCTGAAAACAAAATTGCAAGTGAGGAAGCTGAAGAGAAGCCACATGTTGTGGGACATATTCTTGGACTGGTGCAAAGTCTTAATACAGTTTCATTTAGCCAATTACACTGAGCTATCTCTGCTCTGAGTTTCATCATTTAACCAAGAAATTTTCCAATGAATAATCTGGAGCTCCTTGGGAAAAAATAATAATTCCTTTAGTCTGAAAAATCAATCTGTTTATTTTAGTCTGTTTATCTCTTGAAACATTTCAACCTGCAATAATTTTCCTGTTAATTGAGGTTAAAGTGACGAAAGCAGGAATGCTAGCCTGTTTGTTGGACACATCTGTTTATCCATACTGTTTATCCATACTGTTGGTGGTGGCAAATGCAAGAGTCTGATTTTCAGATGTTCCAGAGTGCAGTGGCTCCTTCTCACACTGATAAAATGGTGTCTGACTCATATGGTTCTCTGATTAGAAGACCTGTCTGCAGTCAGGAGGCCTTAGTCTGCAATCCTGTCAGCTTTAATGAGCTAAGAAAGGTCAGTCTGGGTGAAGTTGCTGAAGGATACAAAGAGCCAGTCAGCAATGGTCAGGGGAAGATAATGCCTTTTCACTCCCTCTCTACTCCTTTTCTTTGGTCCTCTCTGATCTTGCAGTCTGCTGCTCCATGAGTTGCATATTTGCAGCTTCAGATGGGTCAGCTGCTGTTTTATTTTTTTAATACAGCTTCTAGATCTAATTTCTATAGATTATTTTTTTTAAATGTTAACTCAATTAAATATAAAATTTAAATATGTCTTGTCTTTCAAAAATGAAGTGTTCCCTCTCATAATTTTGAGAAATTAGTACACACCAGTAAAACTGCCTGACTAGGTTCCACCGGAATATGCAAAAATCTTCTGGAAACTCTCTGGAAAAATCCCTTTAAGAAAAATTCTTTTGCCTTCCATGGCCTGACCAAACCAAGATTAACATAAATCCTGCTACATTTACCCATAGCAGCAGTAACTAAATTAAACCTGCCTCCAACAATTCTGTATTTGGGAAAACTCTACATTTTTTAGCTAATGCAATAGATGAAGGTTCCTTATCTGGAAACAAAGGAGACTGATGAGTTTCCTCTTCAAGAAGGTTTGTGGAAGTAAATGGGTAAGAACTATCCCTCAGCATCGTTCACAGACACTAAAGACCTGCAGAAGTTACTTTGCTTGTTTTCAGCCCACAATTTCTTGCATTCAGCTTCAGGGGGATGATGTATGTACATTGCAGAAAGGTATTTGGTCGCCTGAACCATAGCTAGTATTGTTTGTGCACCGAGAACATCACAACCTTATTGTGAAGTCTGATGCTGTAATTATTGTACTCCTTGACTGAAGCGGGGGGAAAAACCCTCCAAGTCCACAGTGTTTCACAACGGTCTGATGTGGGGAATGCAAGTGTACTGCCTCTGCTAAATGCTTTGGGATAAGTTCTTTCAGTAGAAGTAACTCTCTCTTACTGTGTTGTGGGAATTTTCTTTTTTTTTGTTTTAATGATGTGGATTACTTTCCATGGTGATTATGAAGAGGAAAAATAGAAAGTGCAACATCTCTTCTATAAACTACTCCAGGAATAAACAGGAAAAGCTCCATTGTGCTAGTAATTTTTATTGTTTGCTATGTTGATACAATTAGTTAGTCAAGAGTCTACCAGATAAAACTGTCTACAGAGGAAAAATGAAGCTTGTGCTGCAAAGTTCCTTCATCATAAAATTTGCAACTGAACAACAGGGCTTCCTGGAAATATTCACTCAGTACACTTCCGAGAATAGCATTCACACTGAGAGGCAGAAGGGATGTAATGCTGCACCACTGTCCCATTGGCACACCGGAGTGGGATCATGACTATGGTGGTTTGAGTGGCTGTACAGCAGCTGCACATGTCTTCCCATTTCTCTGTCTGAACAGAGTAGCTGGTGTTGCTTCTGCACTTGCCCTAGATGGAAAAAAGATACACCAAGTTTGAACACTGCTAGATCTCAATACAATTAGAATCTAAGCTATTCCCTTCAAAACATCTGTCGACTAGTTCATTTGGCATTCAGTGTTCTTCCACAAACCACAAACTCAAGAACAGGCTTCTGATTTCAGAGTGTGGGCTGCTGGGCGAAGAGCAACATCTCATGATCATAAGAATAGCAAAAGAGAGGTGAAGGAACTGGTCGCACGCAAAAATACCTTATAAATAAAAAAATTATAGGTGCCATCCAAGGCTATAAGAAGTGTCTTCTAAGAACATATGGTTATCATCTCAGCTGTATGATATCACGCATTCAGAAAATGCTTCAGTCCAAGTGTTGCAAGACACACATCCCTTGTTGTCCTGATGTTTGCTGCCTTTTCTGTTCTACTTTGTTCTGGGCTGCCAAACTGGCCTGTAACTGTGTATTTTTATGATGTGAAAACAAATGTCCCTACATGAGTCTGTCAGAGTCCATTTCATGTTGCGGCTCTGAACTTTTATTTATGAGATTAGGCAAAGCAAAATGCACAGCATCCTCAGGGAGGACTTCAGAAAAACTGTACTCAATACCAGCTAGGGCAGAAGTAGTTGACTCAATATATGGCCAGAATCCCCTCTTATTAAGATGTGTGCAGCAAATGCAGGCCTGCAGAAAAGCCTGTATGCATGTATGCTCTTAGTATTTCTCATCCTATTCCCATTCTGTTTCCAGTCCAGTGGGGAAAATGGAGACTCCTTTTTCCCACTGCCTTAACTAAAGGGTACAAGTCTCTTCTGGATGGCTATCCTTTTATGTTATAGTTTGGATTGTACAGAACCCTTGCAAACAATGGTGTATAAAACATGGTTACTTCAGACTGAGTAGTTGTCTCTTTTGGGAAGAGAATGTCATCTTTAGCTCTCAGTCTCAGAGAGATAACATCCATGCTTCTATTTCAAATGGAAGTTGCTTTATAAGATGTGAGCGCTGACAGGCAGGAAATTAAATTTTTAATCTGATTATGAAAGAAATGAGCAACACCAGCAGAACACAACTGCTTAGTGTGCAGACTAATGAAAGATTCATAGAGTTTTATAGAGCACGAACTCAAACCACAGGACTGAGATCTAAATTGTTATTTACAATCAGAAATCAACTTCAGAGCCTGAAGAATAATACGCTTCTAATGGAAGCAAAGGAAAGTGATATGAACAAAGTCTTCACACCTTAGCGTGTATGCTCGTATTCATACTGGTTTGACAAGGGAAAATTCCAGGCCACCAAATTACTTTAGGAAAAGAATGCAAATGAGGTTTATACAGGTTGAGTGAATCAATGAGAAAGACAGAAACTGGTGCTTCATTTACTGATGTGAAGTCATAGCAGAGGTAAAGACTTCCCTTGTGGAAGAGTGAAAGGGCAGATTTTAAGGTGGGCAGATTACTTTTGCTATTTACCTCACAATGAGAAATAGGGACTTCCTTTTCAGCCACGCATCCATCGATATTCCTGTACTGCAATCTGCTACTTACTGGTCGACATTCCACTTCCACACCTACCAAAGTTAAAGAAAAACCAAGAAAACAGAAGTGTTTAACATTGCTGACAATGCTTTTATTTAACTGGCTTCCCCATATTACTGAAATTGCTGTTATTGAGATGCCAGTACCATAAGATTCCTAGCAAGAGATTTAGTTGTTTGCCCTTAAAGTAATTAAAGTAGAACTGTGTGACTATATCACCTAAAATTCCACAGCAAAGAACAGGGTTTCATTCATGTTTGTTTTCAGTTGACTGCTTTGTTTTAAAATCACTTGACATCTACATTTTACCTGTTGGCTTCTGTGAATATTATGTCCATTTCTGGGCCACTCAGTTCAACAAGAACTGCTGGAGACAGTCCAGTGCAGAGCCACAAAGTTGATGAAGGAAGTAGAACACTTCCCTTATGAGGAAAGGCTGAGGGAGCTGGGTCAGCCCAGCTTGGAGAAAAGGATACCGAGGTAGTGACCCCATTAATGTTTATAAATACATGAAGGGTGGGTGTCAGGAGGATGGAGCCAGGCTCTTCTCAGTGTTGTCTAATGATAGGACAAAGGGTAATGGGTGTAAGATGGAATGTAGGAGGTTCCACGTATATGAGAAGGAACATCTTCCTGATGAGGGTGACAGAACACTGGAATGGGCTTCCAGGGAGACTGTGGAGTCTCCTTCTCTGGAAAAATTTAAAACCCACCTGGATATGTTCCTGTGCAACTTGGTCTAGGCAGTCCACATTTCTCCCTTTTTCACTGGGAGCTGTCCCCAGAGATAGCAGCTGGAAGAGCCTGCTGCCATGGGTCCTGGGCCCCTCTTGCCTGAGGGATGGGAAGCAGCTCAAGCAGCAGCACCCAAGTCTGGAGCTGTTCAAGCTGTTCTACTGTGGACATGTGGCCCTGGACAGCCTACTCTTGGATTGACCTCGGCACCCTCTGCCACTCTGCTGGGCACTGTCGAGGTGCAGGCAGGGAGCATGGCTTTGCTGCTTGCAAGCTCCACTGAAGCCAACAACTGGGATTGTGGCCCCAGGGATGAACCATGTCCGAACCACAGCTGCTTGCTGAAACTATTAGGAGCCTGCTATCACCACAGGTAGTCACTAATCCTTGCCCACCATATGCGATTCAAAACCAGTGCTTCTCCAAGAAGAGACACGGGGCCATCACTTCTGAGCAGCTACCATCTCCACCCTGCCAGAGCTATACCAATCACTGCAAGCTGACTGCTTTTCAAGACACCAAAACAGGGTTGAGATGAACTGTTTCCCTTTCCCTGTGACCGTGGAGGGGAGAAAGGAAGTGAGAGAAAGGAAGCCCCTGGAGGGAAGCTCTCAGCCACAGGGGCAGCCCCACGTTACCAGCCAGTTCCACGTTCCCTTTTTTCTCACCATGACTGTGGACCCACATGACCTGCACCGTCTTGCTTTTGTCCCTGGCCATGGGGACTGATGCAGATCCTATGTTTCAGCTTTGCCACTGAGGAACTGAGAAATGTTTGAGTAATAGGGAGAGAAGCAGCCCCAAGGGGAGCATCCGAGAGTTCCCTCATTCTTGGCTGCACAGTTGTGCCAAATGAAGCAGAAGGACTTGAGAGTTCTTAAACCTTTGGCAAGAATAAAGAGACTGGGTTTTAAAGTGCATGTTCCTGCATCAAGGATGCTGTTGTAGCCGTCCAAGCTACACTGAAGGGTTCACTGGTCTGGGATGGTCAGGGGAGGACTGACATCAGCAGACCAAGCTATGCTGTGAAGAGTTTGCTGGTCTGGGACAGTCAGGGGTTTGGTGCCCACAGATCAGACCATATGACTCATAAGGAGATTGATAAGTCTCCAGCAGAGACAGGGTGCTCCTTTCTGCTTCAAGTATATGCTTTTTCCCAGGTCTCTAGTTCTGACACCAAAGATCAATACATTAGCTATCTCCCATTTTCCTCAGGAAGTGTGTAATGACATTGTGGCACAGTTTGTTTGTTTTTACTTTTTAGGTTTTTCCTTTCTTCTTGGTTGTGGATTCAATAAATTCCTTTATTTTTAGCAATTAGTTTCACTGCTTGTTGAAATCTCCTTGAAAGCTGTTTGGTGTACTTGAACTGCTAGCACTAACCTAAGACCGATCCAGGCCCCTCTTTTCAAAACCAGGACAGAGGACTGACTGTATGTTAAAAAGCTGCTAGTCCCCACTTTTATACTATCTTGCTGTAAGTTTGATTATTGCAGCCTGTCCTGTCTTATTAAAATCCATTTCTAACTACTTATCCTAGGTTGAGAACTCTGTGTTCTGTGTGGATCTGTGTGCATAAAGGCAAAAGTTCCAGCAACTGGAATTGAAACATGGATATAGGGCTCACGAGTCTAGGCCAGCAGGGATGCAGTATGACTTAGCAGGCAGACTGAGTGACTAAAACCACAAAGGATCGTCATCCTATTCACCCAGAAAGGAGATGTTCGCTACAGGGAGGTCTGCCTACATGACCTTTGAAAGTCTCTTCCAATACAAAGCATTATGTGGTATCATGGTGAGAATGTGGGTGTTATTTGTGTTTGTCAAAGTGCTGAGTGTTTCTCTATGTGTGTGTAAACTTTTTGTTAGTTGGGAAAATAAGGAATATCCTCTGCAAACAATCAAGTCTTTTGGTAGTGCCACAAAAATTTAAGGAAGAAAATAAACATCTTCACTTACATGTTCCTAAATACTTAAACCACAGAACAATGTCCTCGGACACACTAACAGACTCCAGCTGCCAAAGTCATAGCACAGATAAGGAAACTGGCTTCTTTAAACAGCCTTTGCTCTACTGAACAGGTACTGAACAGGCACCACTCTGAGATGTGCTTGAACTTGAGAGAACAAGTTCTTTACCCGATTCTTTATGGTACTGAGGTGTCTGACAGAAAGACTCTCTCCAGACCTGGGAAGGCAACGTAGCCTGCATCCATAAGAAACTGATTTTTCTCTCATCTGTTCTTTAAGAATAGAATCTGATTTTTAAGAATTTGATTTTGCAGTAACTTTGCCAAGCATTGGTGTTCCCTGTAGAGAGTGTAACAGAGAGCGTGTTGGTGAAAAGACACAAATATAGAAGAGAAAAAGAGTTTGGTATCTAGGAGTATCTGATTGATTCAAAGTTAGGTGTTGCTCACAAGTGTTCTGTTGATAACCCATGATTAGTTGGCTGAATGCAATATGTTAGCTTTTTCCTTATGAAGGACCCTGAATAGTGGAGCAAATAGGATAGGACTTTTCAGTTTTGAGCTATATCCAAGCAAATCAATGGGAATAAAGACTTGAAGGCTTGGGCAGTTTAGGTACTGAATATTTCACTTATATGAACTTGGTTTTGCTCCTGTAAGGCTGTATCTCTTTTAAATCACTGAGGCTGTTAAATAAATACATGTATTGAGGTGTACTCATTTGAAACCAGGTTTTTCCTCAACTGCAGTAATAGGCATTCTCAATTAGTAGAGACAGATAACCACTCTGTCTTTTAAATCTTAAAATCTGGCTTTGTTAATGAATAATTTTTATTATTCGTTACTTGAAGCCTCCTAGAATAATGATCTATTAATTACACTACTTGTTTGACCCATTTGATGACAGACTATCTCAATAGCTTTCTGAATTCTATTTCTCAAGCCAGTACTCAGTGGTTATACACAAAGTCAATGACTCTAAACTGTCTAGGAGTCAACAGCCTTCATGAGGGGTATTATTACAGCAGCTAGTGTGCCAATGTGGTGATAGGCTGCTATGCTGTCCATCTTTTATTAGCACATGGAACATAATATAATGGAAAATAGGCAAGATGTTGATATTCTGGTCTTAAAAGAGAACATCAGATTTTGTTACTTTTATTTTAAATGAGCTACAGGATTATTATTTTTAACTTACAAAGGAGAAAATTGAGAGGGTTTTTTTTGTTCACAAAAGAAACAGAGATTCATTTTAGAAATAAGAAGCCAACTCTTCAATCCTTCCTTATGTAAGTAAACCCTTCCTATGCTCACAGCACAGCCTGCCTGACATTCGGATTATCTACAAAATGCTGCATGACATTAAGAAGAATGACTCCCAAACTGCTGATTCTAAGATGCAGTCAGGCTCTTCAGTGGGAATGCACCTGAGATAAACGATTCCCCTAACATTCACACAGTTAGTAACAGTATGAAAAACCAAACAAAACGCACTGCTGCCATCAGGTGTATATCTGATAAATTCATTTTAGGCTTCTTGATTATTCATGAGGCAGCTGCCTCACACAGTTAGTATGAGATTGTGTGATCTGTCAAGTTCTGCATGCTTTTTTCATTATAGGAACATTAAAACGAAACATTCATAATTAACATCTACATAAAATATGGGAAGTATCTATTTCTTTCTAAGCACTTGTGAATACTGTCAGAACGTGTTCCAGTGGAAAAAAAACCCCACAATATCTCAATCAGAGAGTGTACTTGTTTGATGGTTTGTTATAATCACATTGCTTAGTTCTGTTACGCTGAACTGTATCTCAGTGAAAAATGTAGATCCTTACCCAATCGTTTATACTCTGCATTGTCTATACATGGACTTTGGGTTATTTACTTACATGTGTCACAGCAGGTATTGCCAATTTTTGCAATTCTGCCCTAAAAACAATTAAAAAAAAAGAAAATCTGTGGTTTGGCACAAGAAATAACACATTCGTTCTGCTGGAATAATATAAAGGGATGTTTAAAACAGTATTAGGCAAGAAAGCTGTGTTTCTATATTACACAAAAATATAAAACTACATTTTTAACCATTTATTTCTTCATTTGAAGGTTTTGAACTTGTGATCGCATTTGTTGATAGATGATTGGAAATAATTGACTGTATTACTAAGTTCAACACCTGAAAATGCTAATTTAACTTTACATAAGAAGTTTTCTAAAGTAAAGACATTGAATACAAATAAATTTCAGGGAAGCAGAGTGATAAAAGAAATAGCATTCAAGCCTTATATCTGCTTAAGAAAGAAACTTAAAGGGTCATATGTTTAGCAATTTCAAAATGGAGAAATAGTCATACTGCAGGCAGGTGCCATTGTTGCATTAAATGCCTGAACCTTCATGCAAAAGTTTGGAGGACTTTTTAACTAAAAACCACAAACTTTCCATCTATAACTATATGAAAACCACTAATTTTATACATGAAATAGTTCATTTTTATGGAGGGTGGAATAAATGCAGATTGGGAAGTTCTGTTTAAAAAGTAAACTATTTGTCATGGACTTTTCAATAAAGACCTTCTGAATATGATAACAACCATGAGGCTGTAGTATATTCCATCATTTCTCTAAATCTTTATATAACAAAAGCACATGTGCGATAGTGATTTCACAAAGTGAGAAAAGCACTGTAGAACCTTTATTCTTTCTACATTATACCATCAAATCCTCCATTTGCTTGGTGTGAAGTGTTTTTAAAGGTTTCCTGCTTCCTGTCATGCCGAAGAAAATGGAGACAGGTAGATACACATCTAGGAGATGCCATATGAGAGAAAGCAGGAACCTATGTGCTTCACCCCAACCTGTACTTTGTTCCCCAGTCTATGGCTAACCTCAAATAATAGGCGAGACAGGTGGACATCTTGAGTGGGGTTTTTATAATACCATTACACCTAACAACTGCAAATGTGGATGTCTGGGCCTTACTATGGCATTGTTAAAATTCCTCATATGTGGGAGATAGATAAATGAAGACAAAAAATGTCTTAGCATCTCATATGAATATTCAAAGTAAAAAATGGTAATCTGTTTTCTTAATCTGTGCAGTTATCTGCACCGCTTTGCTCTGGATCCCCATCTGGAAACACTGTTGAAACTACAATTTTCTTATGTGTGCTGCTTCATATGGAAGAGAATTACTGCAAGCTCAGCATCTGCAGCATAGTGCACATGAAGCCAGCACATACATACACATATATGTATAAATAAACATATATATAAATCATACATATGTATATATGATATTTTTAAAATTTAAAAAGTTTACATTCCTCTAAATTTCAAATAAAGTTCAAATTTGGTTTAGCCATGGTGCTGGAAAAGGTTTGGAGTTTCCCACCCTAATCATGTTCTGTACCCATACAAAGAACCATAGGATCATAGGATCATAACCATGAGAGTCTAAGGTTAGAAACAGGTCATGTTTCACTACTTACTCCTTCAGCCAAACATCTTCTGGGATCAAATGGAGGACAGCCAGTGATTCTCCTTTCCCAGATAAATTCTCCCTTCTCATTTACTTTGCAGGAGTGACTATCACAGCCATCCTGAAGTGACTCATTTGGCTGTAAAAATTTAAAGGCTATTAGATTTACACAGACACAACGTGGGACAGTAATTTTGAAGGATACTATACAACCTGACTATTCCTTTAGTGAAACTTTAATTAATGTTCCATGGAAGTGAATTTTACAAAACACCAAAACCTTTCATAAAAATAATTATTACAACTAAATATTATAACTATTAAATATTATAATTGTTCATAAAAATAAGTTTTTAATATAAAAATAATTATACTTATTTTTAATAAGTTTTAATATACTTATATTTACTTTCATAGTCGTATTAATTACAGCTCAGTCAAGACTGCCAAAAGCTGATCCTTCTGAGCTCTTAACATGGAAGAAATTTCCATTAACTTCAAAGAGAATTTTGTCAAAGTCAGAAACTTGGAAGTTTGGCAAATGAGTTGTCTTTTAAACAGACAAACATATAATTATTTGATAGCCAGAATTATTTATTCTGGCTGAGGTCAAGGCCTCTTTAAAAAAATGCATAAAAGCATGCTCCCACCCCCACACAGAATCATAGAACCATTTAAGTTGGAAAAAAATCCTTAAAATCGTAAGTCCAACAGCTGACCTAACACTGCTAAATTCCCATTAAGCCATGTCCCTAGGTGCCATACCTATACATCATTTAAATACTTCGTGGGATGAGGACCTCACTACTTCCCTGGGCAGCCTATTCCAATGTTTTATCCTTTCTGTAAAGATATTTTTTCCTTATAATCAACCTAAACCTCCCCTGGAACAACTTGACGCCATTTCCTCTCATCCTGTCACCTGCTACTTGGGAGAACAGATCAACCTTCACCTTGCTACAACCTCCTTTTTGGTAGTTGCAGGAAGTGATAAGGTCTCCCGTGAGCCCCCTTTTCTCCAGGCTAATCTACTTCAGTTCCCTCAGCCAGTGCTCACAGGACTTGCTCTCTAAAACAGTTTTGTTGCTCTTTCCATAATCTCTCCATCTGAAAATTAACCCAGGTATGGAATAAGAGAAAAAGTTGTTTGCTGTTTCTTGTGACAAACTGACAGGTTCTAACAAGAAAATATCCACATATGATGTGGCTATGTTTGTAGATGCATCTAGAATGCCACTGTTGATACTGGCATGAAGTCACCTTTTCTTTATTTGCAAACAACAAAAAGACTCCAAACACTTTTTGAGAAACAAAGCAAAGTAACACTATGCTGCCTAACCAAAAATGTGGGACCTTGGGTTCACAATAATCTGTGCTACATTTACATCTACTCACAAATAAAGTGTGCTTAAAACTTACCTGAAGGTATTTAATCCTTCCATCTCTCAGCCTGATGCCACATGAAGTTGGCACACATCTTCCACAGCAAGAGCCAGATATTTCCTGCCTTCTGTAATTCTAGAAGATAAAGGATATTTTTATGAGACTGTTGTGATTTAAGCACACTTACTTAAGTGCTTCCTACACTTCTTCATAGAGGTTTGGGTTTTTTAAAAAACATTCAGTGAACAAAGCGATACTCAGCAAAATTCTTTTTTAAACAAAACTAGCCCAATCCATCTGGGTGCATAGTTTTTTGTTCTACAAAGGCTGGCATTGGTCTTTGTACCGATTTATTATACAGTACCAAGTCTCCTGTGTCCACAAGTTTCTATGTTCTTTGTCTGTAACAGTTGCAGGTCAGACGAGTGGAACACATATGTATGTCTAAGCTGCATTGTCCTCGCATAACAGGCTGGCCTTTGGATGTCTGTTGCAGTTTGAAAACTGCTAGAACCTGTAGAAGTGCTTTCATGAGGAAGAAAAGTTTTGTTGTGTTCTGGGAGACCTGTCCCTGGTTGCACAGGTCACAGAACCCCC
>VXBP01010643.1:0-16137 GCA_013400115.1 Rhinopomastus cyanomelas | reverse complement strand
TGAAACGCATGCAGCTGCATAGAGGGATGCAGGTATGGGCACTGAGAGACTCAGGCCATCCTGAGAGCATTGAGGATGCATGTCTGCTGCACCGAGGGATGCAGGTGTGGGCGCTGAGAAACTCAGGCCATTCCGGACTGACATGCTTTCCTTCCCAGGTCTCTAAATTAGAAGAAGATCCAAGGCCCAAACTGGAGTGGTTTACCATTCTATTTTCTCAGGTTCTGTGAGGGCATTAATGACACAGTTTGTATGCACCGACTTGCATAATCTTTTCTGTGTATAGTTAGTGTTAATAAACCTTTCTGAAGTTTCCCTAAGCCAGCAGTTGTCTGGTGAATTTTATCCGAGATGCCATTGAGACCTCACTGCATTGCTTTCCTTTCTTTGATATTGAATTGTGGTCCTGAACCCACCACAAAATTGGTGCTGAAACCCAGGAGCAAAGCACTTTGAGTTTCAACCCGCTACAATGTCCTACCAACCAATCTATTTCCCAGCATTATTGGAAAATCTGCCAGTTAGAACAGGCCACCTGGGACATGACTGACAGTTCTTCAGGATAAGTATTTGCAGGACATAATCTGAACCTGCAGTCCAGCTTTGATAGGTTTATTAGGACTAATTAAACCACGGAAACTCTACTTACTACACTGGCCTTTCCAGTTCCACTTAGAGATTCAAAAACGGACATCCCTAAAGCTGCACACCTGCTAATGCAGGGACCCCATCCATATATGCCTGTCCTGGATAGCAGTTGGGAAACCTATCTGATCACATCAGAGATACGGCTTTTTCACACAATGGCCACTGCTTGCTAGGCTCTAGGCCTAAGTAGGCTCACTGAACTGCATCCATTAGCCAGTGAAAGTCAGAAGAGGAAGGAGCATTTAAACCTATTTCTGTGAAACATAGTTGTTTAATCTGTGCTATTAATGCAGGAAGAGATTAAGACAGCCTCTGCAACTTGCTGAGGTAGCTTTCTACGTGAGGCATCAGTTCTACAAGAAATGCGCAGAACCAGTTGAGCACTCCAGGCACGCTGCTGGTTAGTGAAGTACAAATGGCATTTCCAGCCAAATTCACTCCCTGCAGGTGATAGCAACAAAGCAGCAGCAGCAGCAACTCCAAAAACCTAGTGAAATGGATGGGAACACTCACCTCAAATCACCTGAGGCATGGCTGGGAACCAGACAGAAATATTGAGCCAAACATTTGGACAATGTGAAATAGTTATAGGAAAGCCCTGTAGCACAGAGATCTGTCTGAGCTGTCAAACCCTGGAGGAACAGGTAATACTGTAGGAAAGGAGACACAAGGTTCCTGTTGCAAATTGTTTGCCAAACAACATTTTACCCTAAAGGTAAGTAACTTAAGGTAGATAATAAACTGTGCCTGTGGACATCATTTCTTGTGCTGAGGATTTAGATCACATTTGCTGTATTTCAACTAATCCAGGGTAAGAAGAAGCAAGGCTAAGGTTTCATAGAAAAACTTAAAGAAAGGCAACAAGCCTCAGTGAACATGAACTGGTTTATACAATGAAGAACATAACCTTCTCACTCTTTCTCACACCATTCTTTATCACTACATCCAGACTGCTTGCACTTACCATTGGGCATGGTTCACAGTTTAATTTTGTGCACGTCAACGTATATCTCCGAGAAGATGTTGTCTGGGCAGAGCAGATGCATGTTGTGCATTGATCCACCATAAGGCGTCTCCATGGCTGAAACATTAGAACCAATCTGTAAGTCAGTGACTATCTCTTCAGAAAAACTGAAATAAATGACCAATTTGATATAGGTTAGATCTCTTTCATTAGGTCTTGCTCAGCAAGTACTTGCAAGAGAAAACAGAAGACCAATATTCCAACTTTCCAGAGACACAAATTTCTGCATCTGTACTTCCACAACAAGCAGCACAGCATGAGGCTATTTTTCAAATAAGTCCTTTAGATCACAGAACATTAGGGATTGGAAGACACCTCAAAAGATCATCCAGTTCAATCTCTCTGCCACAGCAGGTCACCTAGATCAAATCACACAGAAACCTGTCCAGGTGGGTTGTAAATATCTCCAGAGAGAAGAAGACTCCACAACTGGAAGAGGGCAGCCTGTTCCAGTGCTCTGTCACCCTCACTGTGAAGAAGTTCCTTCTCATATTTGTGCAGAACCTCCTATGTTTCAGCTTACACTTTTTGCCCTTTGTCCTATCACTGGATGGCACTGAGAACATAGAATCATAGAATCATTAGGGATTGGAAGAGACCTCGAAAGATCATCTAGTCCAATCCCCAACAGCTAGTCCAACAGCTTGGGTCTTTCCTTTTGACACTCACCTTTTCCATATTTATAAATATTAATGAGTTCACCCCTCAGTCTCCATTTTTTCCAAGCCAAAAAGTCTCAGCTCCCTCAGCCTTTCCTCATCAGGGAGATGTTCCACTCCTTTCATCAAATGTGTGGCTCTGTGCTGGACTCTCTCCAGCAGTTCTGAGTCCTTAAACTCAGAGTCCCAGAACTGGACACAATACTCCAGATGTGTTCTCACCAGGGCAAAGTAGAGGGGGAGGAGAACCTTTCTAGATCTATTAACCACACCTCTTCTAATCTACCCTAGGACACCATTGGCCCTCTTGGCCAAAAAGGCACATCCTGCTGTCCATCAGGATGCCCAGGTCCCTTTCTCCTACACTGTTGTCTAACAGGTCAGCCCTCAACATATACTAGTCTGTAAAATCATTTGGGCATTTGTTACTTCAGTGCTTACAAAGCTAGCAAGTAGGAAATGAATCATTGAACGTTATGAAGATTTAGTCACTAACTAGTCCAACTGTGAGTTAGTTGGTGGCCACCAATCCACCAATTCCGTTTACCAACAAGTTTTCATTCTTAAGCCATTACAATCTTGGGTAGAAATTCGTTCTTATTGTTCTTGTAATAATACTGCTAGAACCTTTTGAGGCCTAAAAGATTAAATTTGAGAAAGCAAAACAAAAGCGGAATTACTGAGTGAGGGACTAGATTTCTCCACAGTCACAAGCAAATCACTGAACTGGAACACTGTTCTAGTTCTCTGAGCTCTTCCCTGGCACCCTGTTTGCTGGATCCCATTGCCTTTGCAATGCAGGAAAAAGTGGTGTTTGTATAGAGCTGAAGTGTCGGACTATGAAATGGGAAACAAAAGAATGTGCAACTGGATTCTTAGCACAGAAAGGAATTGTAAATACAAGGTCTTCTGCCTCCCAAGTGCAAGGTCTTTCATTTCAAACCGATAATAACAAACCACTACTGCTGAAGGGATAGAATGGGAGCAGGCTACTCAACATTTTCACAAAGAACTTCTAAAAACTAATACATAAGGGAAACAGACACTGATTATTGCTGGATTATAAAACTTACAAAAGTTTTGAATTGTGCTTCCAAAGTCAGTGGAATGTCACTGTTGACTTTGTTTGGAATGGAATTTCCCATGCTATGTGTTATATATAGCCTCAGGTTCCTTTTTTTCTTGTTCTACACAAGTAAACAGTCACAGAACAAATGGAGTAAAGCTAAGAAGATGGGCAGGGTAACAGTGTGCAAAGGTAATGTGTTTATGGATAATTTAGAGTTGACATACATGGAGAAAGGCAATACCTCTGATTAAACAACTTTAATTACATTCTTAGTCTCTGCCCCCACTCAACAGTAGTCCTCTCTATAAAGCACCAGCAACAGCAATTACTTCTTCTGGTTTGGTGAATGTGGTAGCAACCACGGAGAGATCATTGCCTTTTAGCAAGTCAGTCTGAGACCTTGATGTGGGACTCTTCAGCTTTCTTGGTTTAACGTTTTTCAGTGAATATTGGGCCATTAATTTGAAGAGTTAAAAGACTTCAGTGGATACAGACATAAAAAAATGCACCCATAACATTTTCCTTAGGAAGACAGACAGATCAAAAATGTCTTATGACACTCCAGACTTCTTGCCTAAGACTGAAAAGAATTCAGATATCAGCATTCAGAATGGCCTCACAAGGGCATTCAATACACTGACACCAGTATTACTCTACCAGTTAGTAGCTGAACACGTAGATATATACATAAAAACTTTACAAATCTGGGAGATGTACTCATCATGTTGACCTGTTTCAAAATCTGTTCGAGTTTGTTCTGTTTATTATCATATTTGTGCTTAATTCAGGCCATATAAAAGCAAAGGCTTATCACAGAAAACCTCAGTAGCTGTTGTCTTTCACATCATGAAGAAATTGTCTATACAGACATCATTTATATCACAATTGATATGTTTATTTTGATCTTCTAATAGTTCTAGCATTCTAATTAATTTTTTTAAAAAATATAAATAAGGTTATATTTATGATAAAATCATCGTTGTGGGCAAGAATGTAGAGTTTGCTAGAGACACGTTGAAAATAAATGCCAGCATACAAGTGCCTTGAACACCTGGGTCAAGGTGTTACCTTGATCCAAAGCTTGCATTACACCGTAGTTTTATGACAATTACTTAATATATTTAGAGATCAGAATGCAAATGGCTTTAACAAAGTTTTTTTTTTTTTGTTGACAAACACACCTCACCCTGATAGAACTGAATGAAATAATGGATTGGTACATCTTTTCCCCCTTAGATAATACAGGTATCATGTGCTTTCTTAACAAACTTAAAACGAAATGTCAACATCTGCTAATGCAGTGTTAGTCAGTGCAACCAAAACAACCCGCAAAAAGCCCAAATCTGCTCAGATCTCGTTCAAAAAATGCCACTCAGTAAAAGCCTGGGAAAGCAGAGGAGTGATACAGATAATCTTTTTAGTAAATACAGCCACCTGCTTGGAAGCCTGCAGTCAACGCCCACAGCACTGTTAAGAACAGTGGAATGAGAGCAATACACCAAATCACTGGAATATAATATTAGTGATGAGATACAAGAAAAAAATGTACAGGGATTAGGGACACAGGCAGTTAACAAAACTGCAGTAAAAGACTCACAACTTGGAACTATTCTGTGAATGAGTTAGCGGAACAAAGTTTTCCCTTGATATAAGATGAAACTTGAAGTGTATTCTTGAAGGACCCAGAATAAAGGTTTTGAAATCCAGGAAGTATAAAATTCTGTGGACACCGCATCTTCCTTCCTGACCAGAACTCTGGAACAGTCATTGAAGTAGAGAACAGTGTAAGACAAAGCTGTAGCAATGCCAGCTGCTAAAAAGCTTTTAGACATATAGATAATTAGCTACGATAATTCATGTAATGAAGCTTGTTTAGTTGAAAAGTCCATTAATTCAATAGAAGTTCTACTATAAGATTTAAATTACTTGTTTTTTAATAAAGAAATCTTCTAAGATTATATCTCAGCTTGAATTTAACTCTCCAATCTGAGAAAATATTTTAGTGACTTTTGTTGTTGAATGCCAACAAATGTAATGCTTGACATTTGTGGCAGCAGGAGCACAGAACTCGTGTAACTTAGACCTACACCCACAAAATCTCACACAGCAGATCTTTGCTAAAATGACCAAGTGACAAATTGTCAGGAAGAGCAACAACACATTGTAAAAGCTGCATTAAAAGACAAAAAAGTTGTGTCTGCTGAAACTTTTTTCTCCAATATTGTAAAAGTTGAACATTTTCTTTCATTCTTTAAAATACAGATACTTCTACTTTTGATTTCAGCGTGAGATTTTGTTTCCAAATTTGCCCCTGATTCTTTTTAAAATATTTTAAAGTATTTTTGAATGCTTGAAAGTAGAATAAATGCTTTACTTGACAGAGCAGGTCCACATGTTAAAAGAGAAAAAAGAAAGTCGTTTATGAAAGAACAGAATGCAACCGGAACAACACCTTTTTGCAAGAGAGTACATACATACGTGCACACATACCCTGTATAACAAGGTGGCAGGAGCAAGTGATTGCTACACCACATTACATTCTCTTCATAAAATAAAATGACTAGTTTTGACAACATACTATAGAGGAGACTCGGCAGTCAAAGATGAATCAGATAAAACCCTTCTCCCAGTGTTCTGACAAGAAAGATGGATCCTTGGATTTAATTATACAGAAAAATAATCGTGACAGAATGATGGATGCTTCATAACAGGACTTTAGCTCTAAGAAACTGATAAACATATGAGTAAAAACTGTGAAAAAATCCGAAGAAGAAATGGAGAAAAGTTGTCTCTACCACAAAGAGATTGGAGTAAACTTACCTTTTCAATAAATGAAAAAGACAGACATGTATTGACAGTGCAGGAGTACATAGGTTAAAAGTTAGGTTAAATGACTGAAAAGGACCTGTTTCCCTGGGGAATGATGAGAATATCTAGAGCTTTTTGACACCAGAGGTGCTGCCAGAATGTGGATTTAAGGAAACAATGGACAATTGACAGAGCTTTCCAAAGATAAATTCAGCACAAATGAGATCAGATGCTTAACTTTCATCATTCCCACTGTCACAGGCCCAGTTAAACATGTCTTAATCTATCCATGCAATACGCTGTCGAGAAAAAATTTCCTCTCAGAGCATATCAGCAGGGATCTTGAAAAGGGACAGAGGTCAAACAGTGAGGAAGCTCAGCTTCCCTGCTCCAGCTAATAGCCAAGGAGGGATACTGCCTCCTTCCACACAGGTGGAGCAAGAGTTTTCATCCTTTTTTTCGATCTGCCTTATCCTCTAGGTAGAATATGGGAAGTTCTTGGTTCCCTGAAGTGGGTAAGGATCATTTCTGAGATTATTCTTCATAGACAGTTTCCTGTGTGTTTGGTAGCCTGTGAGTCATTACTGCAGTTTCTAAGCACTATTCCCAAGCGTTCTTCCTAGATAAGGAGACACTAATGTTCCCATTTTGCAGATATTCATTGTCATGTAAGAAAACTGTGGCAGGATCTTGGACTGGACACATATCTGCTGAGCTACTTGACACTGCTTTTACCTCAGACTTCAAAAGCTCATTCGTATATCTGTCTCACCATCACAACAAAGGCAAGGAATTGTGTCTTACCCCAATAACAGTGCCATTCAAAGGACAACCATTCAAGGGTACTGAAAAAAGAAAATAATAATCCACTTAGCGTCACCATCCAGTAAACCATAGGTTTGGGGATTGTTGTTATTTATATTTCCAACTGAAGGCATTTAGATAAAATTTCACTATAAAGAGGCAAAACTGAACCCCCTTACATTACACATTCAGAGTTAAGAATTTGTCAGACTTATCCTGAATTCCACCAATAAATACCTCTGGCTGAGCTGTTTTTCAACAAGCAATGGCATAATCTAATTTTCCTCCACTAATTCAAGCCTCACATTCTCAGAAGATGCACTCAGATTTTCTCCAAAGTCATAGTGCATTTTCCCCCCTCCTCCTCCCACTACTGTCCCCTCATTGTGTGGTTGCATGTGTACACCTGTCAATTAAACACGACTGGGAGTCTTACTAGGATGAGGTAAATTGACCAGATCCTCTGATTTGGACATTTGGTCAAAGTCTGTGCTAGGAAATGGCCATGGCCACAATGCTCAAAGACACACAGAAGGCAAAGTAGCTGCACACAAACTGCTCTTCACAGCAGGCACTGGGGAAAGCACTCAATCTTTGAGGACCCTTGTAACACACTATTCAAAGATTCTATGATTCCTAGGCCAAAGTAATTTCAATACTTCTTTTAAGTGTTTAACAATGCAGGCTAGAGCTGTAGAAACATAGCCTGGTATGTACCTCTTAATAAATGCTAACTAGCTTGAACAGTAAATGTTTCCAGAGGAGAGTAAACATCGGTCAGAAAGTAACAGCAGGTGGTGCCATTACACTCGGTGCCCAGATTACCTCAAAGTAACACTGTACTTGTATAACATGCATTTTCAGAATTGCTGTTGAGAAACAGGTGATCAACACATGAGATGGTTCATTCTGTAGTGATTATGTTTACCATGCACAACATCTTACCACATCTGCAGGAAGGACAGCAGTCTATCACTTGGTCACAGCGTAGCTCAGTTCCCTCAGGACAGTCAGGCACATCCATTTGAGAGCAAGAAACATTCTTTTGCTGCACAAAAACATCGTTGTTCACCCGGACACACTCATTAATAACACAAGGATTGAAGTGGGATCGCCATTCTGTTCCAACCTGATGAGAAATTGTAAAAGAACTAAATACAGGCAGAAGCATTTGCGTAACTGGACAGAGAGAAGGCCACTACAGACAGCACGCTGGCTTGCAAAAGCATGTTTCCTGTGTCACTCAAAAGTTCTCACACTGCAACAGTTTACAGACCAGCCAAAGAGTTGCAAGAGTGTCCTTGAGGTGACAAACAATTGAGCACATGAAATAAANCCCCTAATCATCCTCGTAGCCCTCCGCTGGACCCTCTCCAGTAGATCCCTGTCCCTCTTAAACTGGGGGGGCCCAAAAGTGAACACACTTAACTAGATTTACAGCTACATTTGTAACCCAGCAGAGGACTCAACTGGATTCAGTAGCCCAGATGTCCCCTTTCACAGAATCATAGAATTACTGAAGCTGGAAAAGAACTCTGAGATCATCAAGTCCAGCCTATGACCTGACATCACCACATAAGCTTGACCATGGCACTAAGTACAACATGCACTCTGTTCTTAAACACCTCTAGGGATGGCAACTCCACCACTGCCCTGGGCAGTCCATTCCAATGTCTGATCACCCTTTCCATGAGAAAGGGCTTCCTAACATCCAAACTAAGCCTTCTCAGGTGCAGCTTCAGGTTCTGCCCTCTCATCTTGTTGCTACCTGCCTAGGAGAGCCAGACACCCACCTGACTACAACCTCCTTTCAGGGAGATGTAGAGTGATAAGGTCTGCCCCAAGTCTCCTCTTCTCCAGGCTAAACAACCCCAGCTCCCTCAGCCTATCCTCATCAGACTTTCCCTCCAGTTCCTTCCTCAGCCCTGTTGCTCTTCTGGACCTTCTCCAGCACCTCATTATCTTTCTTGAAGTGAGATGCCCAGAACTGTCCTCAGTACTTGAGGTGAGGACTCACCAGTGCCCAGTACAGGGGGGCAATTACATCCCTAGTCCTGCTGGACACACTACTCCTGATACAAGCCAGGATCCACTGGCCTTTCATGCCACCTGGACACATTCTAGGCTCATGTTCAAATGGTTGTCAACCAGTACCCTCTGTGCTGCTTTCCAGCCACTCTTCCCCCTGTTCATAGCACTGCATAGGGTTATCGCGGCCAACGTGTAAGATCCTGCACTGGGCTGTGTTAAACCTCATCCCACTGGCCTCAGCCCATTGACACAGTCTGTCTAGATCTTTCTGCAGCATCTTCTTCCCCTCCAGCAGATCAACATTCCCATCCAACTTGATGTTATCCACGAATTTACCAAGACTAGGTTCAATCCCCTCATCCAGGTCATGTAATCAAAATGTTGAATAGAACTGGGCCCAGTACTGATCCCTAGGGGACAACCCTTGTTGCTGGAGACCAACTGGATGAGCCACCACTCACAATCACTCTCTGTGCCCGGTCATCCATCCAGTTTTTAACCCAGTGGAGGGTGCACATATCCAAGCCATGGACTGCCAGATTTTCCAGGAGGATGCTGTGGGAAATGTTGTCAAAGGCTTTGCTGTAGCCCAGGTAGACCACATCCACAGCCTTCCTCTCATCAACTTGATGGGTCACCAGTTGTAGAATGAGATCAGATTGGTTATGCAGGACCTTCCTTTTCTAAATCCATGTAGGCTGGGCCTGATCCCCTGGTTGCCTTGTACCTGCGCTCAATGGCACTCAAAATAATGTGCTCCATAAACTGGCCAGGCACTGAGGTCAGGCTGACAGGCCTATTGTTCCCCAGATCCTCCTTCTGGCCAACCTTCAACAGGACAAGGACTGTTACTTTTAAACATATTTAACTTCCTGCTCCTGCCTTCGTTTAACCCAAGCAAAAAGCTCCGCACAGGATTGAGCAATTTAATGTTATTGGGGCAGGCAAAGGCTTGACATGGATGGTGGTGTTAGGGACAGAAAAAACTGAACTGCATGAAGGACTTCAGTGGTAGGCAAGAAAATAAACAAATATCGACCTAGCCTTCCAGAGTGGTTGGCTATCTGCAGCACACTTTTAAGTGGCTGTTGCATGTAGTCACTTCCCATTGGACTGTGAATCCTAAGGGAAGAGGCACACTGCTGAAAATAAACTAAAGTTTTGAGCAGAAAGCAAGCGTGGCCTGGGCCAGCGTGGTCTGACCTGATATGCAGAGATCATCCTTAGCAACCAGAGAATAACTGATGGTTCTAACCTCATTTGTTTCCTGATAATTTAGTAGGACTGTGAAATTCAAGCTATCCACTATCACGTTTGCCTGCCAAATTCATATAAATTAAGTGAGATAATTTAAACAAATAGCTATCATGTCCCATTAACATCCTTTTTAACTGTCATTCAAGAACTTAATGATTTTATAGAAAAATATTGCTTCCTTAAAGCCTGAATAGGGTGAGAAGAGTTTGCTTGTTAGAACCAAGTGAGTAAGTCACAGGCATGAAAAACACAGTGGTTTCCAGTGCTGCTTGGTGTATAGAATAAATAGCTCATATTTTGTTCACCTCCTTCCATGGAACACAAAAGAATTTCAGGTCACCACTGCTAGTAGAAGTGTCCACACAATCTCCACCTTACCTCACGCAAACGAGAATCTCCATCGCCCCGAGACCAGAATAGCTGTTCCTCACAGGCAGTCTTCTGGCATCTCCCACAACACTCTCCTTCTTGAACAATATACTTGTAGCCCTGTAGGAGAATAGAAAAGAACTAACTGATCCAGGAATAGGAAACGATTGAGATGATTAATCCTAAAATAAAACGTTGGGATAAACATTTAATGTCAGTAACTGTTTATGGAATGAGGAGTGTGAAAAGAGAACTGTAAGGCCACAAGCTGTTATTACAAGACATATAAGTGGTCCACCCAGCTCAACATTCTGTTACATAGCTAACATTATCTGTCAGAAAAAATAAACTGAAACATACTTAACACTGGAAGCAGAACTCCTTATCTTTGTAGTTCCCACTTAATACAAATTTTGAAGATCTATTTACTTCAGCTACACAGAGTACTTCTAGGTACTATCCTTGCTCCAGTCCTGCCAATCACCTAGTGGGCCAGCTTCTCTTGTGTAGTATGAAGCACCACTTCTAGGACAGAAAATATTGAAGCTGCCTCAATAGGGTCTGCTCAAAATGGAACAGCACAAGATTTGGCACAAGAAAGAAAATAACAGTAACATAAACTAGCAGAAAGGGAAAGGGAAGAGGCAAGAGAAATAGAGGATCCTGAGTTACCTCAACGGCATCAAGCAGCAGTCATTTGCAAATGCTAGTCTATTGTATGTGAGTAGTTTCTTTTATACCTTACCAAATTGTAAAGAGCAAGTCTTTCCAAGAGTACCACCCTACAGGGTCATGCAAAAGGAAAATGGCAGTCTGCATCTAAAGGTTGTTGTCAGTTTTGTCCAGCTATTTGGTAATTTTGTGAGAAAACAGTGCATGAATGAAAATAATCCATTTTTTTTAAAAAAACCCCTACATTAAATCTCTGTCTTTACATATGAGTTATACATATTGTGACAATTTTATTCAGCATTTTAAAAATACTTTTAAAATATATAATGCTATTTTACATCAGAAAATTAAAGATCAAAATTTTTTCTAGTGGCATCTTGGACATTAATGAGTTCTGAAAATTCCACTTTCCACTCCTGAGAATTCAAGGTTAGGATTCAATCTGAACATGTTAAGACATCTGACTGACACATGATGAAGGAGAGGGAAAGAGTTTTGAGGGACTAGTTTTGACTGGTCATTTCATCTTGTCAGCTCCTGAAACAGCTAGCCAGATATTCAAGCATTGCTTTATCCAAGTGCAAGAAAGGAAGGATTTTTAATCTAATTTGAATTGGTATACTCTACATTTAATAGTTAAGTGTTACAGTTTGAAAATTTCCCAAATTTTCAGATAACTGGGTTTGTGCTTTCATGAAGAAAAATACATTCTAGCTTTAAGAGTTCCTCCCATTAGCCCCTAAGGCTGATCTGACATAGAGGGGTGGGCAGAGGTAACCTATAAATGGGAGTGAATTTCCAGATTTAACCCTTTTGGCTCTCTGAGCTCTGCCCAGAGACACCATGGATGAAGAGATGCTGTAGCCCCCACCCTGGGGCAGTTCCAAAGGCAAAATGTAACGGATTTCAGCAGAGTGGAAGGGAAGATGTTCTGTCAAAAGAAATATTATTCACATGAAAAACTGCCAATGACAATTAGCATAATTATATTTTGTTCAGCCCCTCTGAACTGAATTACAGAATCATAGAACATTAGGGATTGGAGGTGACCTTGAAAAATCATCTAGCCCAATCCCCTTGTCAGAGCACTGCTGCTCTTCATGAACTACCCTTGACTGCCAGAATTAGCAAACCACAGCAATCAGCCGAGCTTCACACAGCAGAGCGTTTTGTATGAAACCCTAAAATGTAGTAGCAAGAGTCTGACCCAGCTTTGTGGAAAACATTGTGCTGTTAAGCATTTTGTTTATATGATGTTTATCTGCTAAACACATGTCTGAAGCGTCTGAAGTATCAAATACAGCTTTTCATTTCTGTGCCAAACCCAAAGTAAATATCCATCAGCTCCTTATGCCCACAATAAAGCAAAATACAGCAGCAGGACCTGAATTTCACTCAGTAATTCTCCCCCTGTACTTGGCCCTCACCTCAAGTACTGCGGACACTCCCAGGAGTGCCCCCTCACTTCAAAAAAGACTTTGAGGTGCTAGAGAGGGTCCAGAGAAGCAACAAGGCTGGGGAAGGGACTGTAGGGAAAATCTGATGAGGAGAAGCTGAGGGAGCCGGGGTTGTTTAGCCTGGAGAAGAGAGGACTCAGTGGGGGGATCTTATCCCTCTCTCCAACTCCCTGAAGTGAGGCTGTAGTCAGGTGGGGGATCAGGCTCTTTTCCCAGGAAACTAGTGACAGGATGAGAGGGCAGGGCCTGATGCTATGCCAGGGGAGGGTTAGATTGGATGTTAGGAAGCAATTCCTCATGGAAAGGGAGATCAGAAAGGGGTCCAGGGAATGGACTGCTCGGGGCAGTGGTGGAGTCGCCATCCCTGGGGGTATGTGCAGGTGGCATGAGTGCCCTGTTCTAGCTGATGTGGTGCTGTTAGGTCCTAGGCTGGACTTGTTGATCTCAGAGGTCTTTTCCAGTCTCAATTATTCTGTGATTTTGTAATCCTGTAAAGCTGCTTTCAACAGATCCTCTAAAGTGCAAACAAATAGGTTTTCTGCAGCAGACTCCAGAGGTGATTTCCACCCTCCTAAGGCACTGAGAAAGATTTTGGTTTTAGACAGTTCAAACTACCCAAGCAGCCCTTTCACTTCAGATCATTCCAACCTCTAAGGGGAAGAAAAAGGATTTCCTGACCTCAGTGCCTGCCAAGCTTCTAACACAACTTCTGAGCCACCATAGTAGAACACAAACCTGTCTTAGAAATGAAACCTGCATATTGCAGCAGGTTTCAAAGCTCCTCAAAAACAGATCTGTACTTGAGAAGCAGAGAGCGTCTCCCCACTGCTGTAGATCTTCTACAGCATGAGAAATATTTCACCTTTTGTCCCTCGAACCATTAAAATTCAAGCCCACAAAAATAAACTTCATTTTATGCTTAATTCTAAAGATTACAATGTTCAAGGTTATAGCTAAGAAAAAGAAAATACATTGTGCATTTTGAAATGCTTTTTTGTTGTGGGGTTGTTTGGTGTAAAAAAACTGAAAAAAACAGTTAAAATACTTATGTACAAATAGCATATGCTACCAAGTTTATTCTGGAGCTGCACAAGCTATGAACATGGATATCTATGGTCTTACATACAATGCCGCTGAAGGTTGATGTGCACTAGGTGAATTAAGTAGTATCTAGCTTTTCCTTCATTACTCTTTCTTTTCTATTGTATAGACAGTAATGTATATAGAGATGCCAATGCTCACCATGGCTTGTTTCACTTATAGTAGGTATTCTGTTTGTTCCCTCCTTTTTCTGGACGGAAACCACTGCTTTACTACTCCCCGTCCACATCTCACACTTTTTTTTTTGTAAACAAAGAGTCCAAATACCAGTGGTGAATCACAATCCAGCAGCAACCCTCAGAGAGCACCTGACAGCCTGTCTCACTGAGAGGGAGGTCACAGTCACGGATGTAAAAGATAAGACAACACAAATAACGCCTCCCTTTTGAGCAGGTGTGTGTGGCTGACTTGTGAGTGAGAATCAGCAGCTGTGCCGGAGAACCTGACAAGCGCCCAGTTGCGCTGCCAGATTAGGCCATTTCATCAAACAAATGCAGAGACAAGGCACAGAGGGTGAAAACATACAGATTAAAACATTCTACATGGGGAAGAAAAAAAGAAAATCATTTCCATTCAGGTTCTCCAACTCCTACAAGTTTGGTCATACAAACTTGGTAACTATTAAAGGAGAAGAAATGGCAGATTCCCAAGAAAAACCTGGCACAGTTTATTTGATAGAAGAAGATTTGTTTGCTTTCAGAAGCTTTTTGAGGCTGCAAGGGTTAAGGCTGATTGGTCAAGAAACTGTAGCTCTGCATTAATTTTATTTTATTAGAACAAGAAAATATTGGTAAAGTTAGAGCTATGAGCCAAAACACAGCCAGATACTTTAGACCTAGTGTTTCACACTAATTGTCATATCAGAAACAAATCTTTTCTACAAATGGCAATCAAAGGGACTCTTTTGCAACAACTGAAAGGTCTTCACATCTACTGTCATGGTTTTCTCTCCATTGGGCTTCCTCAAGCTTTCTCACAAATTTCTACCCTTGCAGAAGGAGTACTAGTTTGGTTTGTTGGAATTTTTTAATGGATTGGATTTTTACTCTAGTCCAAGAGAATTATGCAGTGTTTGAGATACAGCAGAGGAAAGTATTATTAAAAATAATAATATTTTATGTTTTGTTCACATGTTGTCAAGTTCCTTCTTGGTCACCTGGACACACTGCAACTCATGTTCAGTCAGCCCTCTATTGACACTCCCAGAGTGAAGAAGTTTCTTTCAAATGTGCAGAAAGAGAGAAGCAAGTTGGAAGAAGATCTATCACATGCTTGTTTTTTTAATGGCCTCTGTTCTGAATGCAAGTGCTTAAAAAAAAAAAACAGCATTTGAAGAAATTAAAATTTAAAAATTTGCCATAAAAAAAAATAGGCAGACTTTTTAATAATGTTTAGGAAGAACAGTGGAAACAGGCTTGCTGGAGAAGTGGAATGTGAATAACATATTTGTGCTGAGATTCGAAACAGGTAGAAGATAAGCAAGAAGAGGGAAATCTACTCCTGGAGTACAGAAACACAAGTGAAACCTGTCTCACATGAGCACTAGAAAACCCAGAACATCCACAGTAGCAGCCCAGTCAGCACAGCAAATCGAGCACAGAAGCAGCACGCGTCACTCTCAGTTAAAGGGCTTTGCAGTTGTTGTTGTCATATGCCCCTCTTTCAATTTTGCACTGACAAATTATATCTGGTCACCTCTCAAGACAATAGAACAGTCTGTTGCATCACAGACCAGCATATAGGATTTTATCAGCTACTGGATCACTAAAGTACTGGCATTACAACACATATTTGGAACCAATTTCTATTTGGTCAACTCTTCAAACATTGTGCGGGCTAATGCAATATGTAGCCTGACATAAATATTTAAAAAAACACTTGGAGATTTGAATGGCATTGACTCATCTTTTATTCCACACTGACAGAATTAGCTCTCGTAGGCTTCACTTCACACAGCTCAGGGAAGAACAAGCCAATGCGGAAAATCCCGGGTAAGCAAAAAACCCACAGAGAATATTCTGAATCACACTCCGCTTAATCTAGTTGGTCCACATGGTCCCTGCACAGTCTAGTGGAACTTGCAGATTTTGAACACACCAAGACATGGACTGAGGAGGAGCTGCCTCAAGTCAGATGTGCTTTTTCATTAATGGAATTGGGTAATTAAATCAAGAGCAATGTCAATTAGTACATGTATATACAGAAAGCTTTACTAAGAGACAGAATATGTTTCATAGA
>VXBP01010640.1:0-167562 GCA_013400115.1 Rhinopomastus cyanomelas | reverse complement strand
AAATAGCTGCTCTTAAGATGGCGGCGATGGCGTCAAGGTCCGTACAGGCCCTGTAGCTCCACATATCCAGCAGGAGCTGTTTTGTGGTCCCTTAGGCTCCACAGGTTCAGAAGGTGCGGTTACAGGGGCCCCTCAGCTTCCAGGGGCCTGCAAGAGTCATGCTTGAAGGAGAAAAGCTAAACAATGCCAAGTAAGGTGAAGAAGAGTGCATTCTGTGACCCCATTGGACAGAGAGAAGAGCAGAGAGTGATAACTGTAGTGAAGAAGATTGGCGGTGGTACAGTAAGGGAGACTATATTAAGTGTGTGTTACTGTAGAAGAACTTCTAACAGAACTAGCACTGAGCAGCGCTCTGGACAAACCAGCACTGAGCCAAGAATAGCTGCCAGGTGCCTCTGAGAATGGCCTTGGAGGCCTCAGCAAGGATGCGAGCAAACTAATTATAGAGGAATGTTAACCAGATTGTGGGAATCAGAGAATGGGGCCGTGTTTGGGAAAGCTGAAGGGGCCGTCCGATCAGGTAGTTTGTCGATTATGGCCAGTAGGCTAGAGGACAGCTACGCGTGACAAAGGCCATGTACCCAATGAGTGTAACCTCAGCGCCGCGTGGACAGGGCATGACTGTATATAAGCAAGGCGATTATGGGAATAAACGAGCTCAGCACCTTAACCATATTGGTGTGCATGTCGTTGACTCGGCTAGCCCCTCGGAGGCCCCCCTGGTTACATGCTACTTGTAATAAATGCCATTTGCTGCTAACCATATTGGTGTTTGAGTGGTATGCGAATGGTCCGGGTAACGTGGGACCGTAGGAGTCGGGCATAGAGAAACCTGAAGGCCATCACGCCAATTCGCTGAATGCGAGCTGCAATTTAGTCTATCCGAGGCACTGCAACATCTGGTGCCTGAACAGGGACAGGTCTCTAGAACGAGGACCTGTGCTCTGCGCAGGGACTGGTCTCTGGGAACAGGGACAGGTCTCTGGGAACAGGGACAGGTCCCTGGGCAGGGCCCTGTCCTCTGAGCAGAGGCTGACTGTTGCAGCTTGCATCCCTTTCAAGTTTTGGAGACTACCTGCGTGACGCAGAAGCCCACCGTAGTGAGAGCAGTGGATGAGGCGGGGCGAGTGAATGCCGGGCCTTTACGAAGCCGGAGGGGAGTTGGCCACCCCTGGGGCAAGTGCACACTAGTACCCATCGTTGTCGGCGGGACCACAGCGGTGGAAGTGGCGGAGCGCGGGACAGAAGGTCGGGCGCGAGTCGTATCATGGAATCCGTTATTAAGGTATTATCTCACATTTGTAAGCTTTATTGCGGGAAAACTGCTCCTTCTAATAAGGATGTAGCCGCGGACCTCTCCTTTTTAGAAAAGGAGGGGCTCCTTTCCTCCCCCCATGATGTTTATGATTCTGCGCGATGGAATTCCTTAAAAATCAGCGCTCGCACAGAAAGCAATGTCGTCACAGCGGGCGACGGAACTAAAAACTTGGGGCTTGATTTTGGGAGCCCTGAAGGCGGCTAAGGCAGAAATGTCCGCCGATAAAATTGCCAGAGACCTCCTGGGCTTGAGGCCGGGTGAGGGTGGTGTAACGCGGCCGGGAGATCCCTCACCCCCTAGGGAATCGGCGTCAGGCAAGATGGCGCCGGCGCCCACAGCCCCACGCGAAGCGGCGACATCGGAGAAGAAGGAGGAGGAGAAAACGCCCTCGTCGGTAGCACCGCCTCCCTGTCCCCCTCTGTATCCTTCTTTGAGTAATCTCCGCCCTGGGGAAGGGCTTGGACAGGGGGGCGTGGAGCAACCGGTTAACACGCCCCTGTCTCCTCCCCTGGTCGCTTGTGCTGTCTCACCCCCCCCGTGGCGCCGATGTCAGGGAGGGGGGGANCAGGCCTCGCTTGGATGAAGATAGGGCGTTCCCGGTAATCCCGGAATCAGGGGCCCCAGTGGGTTCCCCTCAATCCTAAGGCTGTGACCCGCCTTATGGAAACGATAGAAAAGAAAGGGCTGCGTTCTTTGATGGCTATATCTGCGTCAGAGGCACTTATGGCCCCGCATCCTCTCGTCCCACATGATATCGTGAGCCTTATGCACGATTTTAGAACCGGTACAGTATACCGTGTGGAAGGAGGAGTGGTTAACGCTGCTTAGAGCAGTGGTTGCTGCATCGGATCAGGACCCACAACACCCGACCCAAGGGAGGCGGGAGGGAGCATACGAACTTAGAGCGGCTGACAGGGCTTGTTCAGGGGTTAGTGGGAAACCCCCATGGGCAGCTATTACACCTCCGCCCTAGAGAGCTGCATGCAACTACAGATGCTCGAAAAGCTGAGCCCTCTCTTCCTTGGTCAGAAATAACTCAGGGTCCTTCTGAGTCATTTTCAGATTTTGCCAAGCGATTGATCAAAGCAGTGGAGGGCTCGGATCTGCCGCGACTGGTGCACAATGCGGTTATTATGGATTGTCTTAAACAGAAATCACGTGAGAATATTAGGGAAATAATTCGAGTGGCCCCTGCCAGGTTTAACACCCCTGGCGAGATTATTAGGTATGTCCTGGACAAGATAAAGACGACCTCCCTATCTAATGAAGGTCTGGCAACTGCCATTGTCTCTGCTATGGCTACCATGAAAGATCAGGTGAACGGCGGAGACCAGAATGCGGTCTTAGGCTATCTGAGGCACTGCAACAGGCACCTGTCCCACCACCCCAGGGAGCCCCCCACAGGGCCCAGGGACCCAGAGACCAGCCACTCTCCTCCCCTCCTCAGAGAGTTCTGCATCTGCCTAGGCTGGCACGTAGCAGCCAGACCCCACGGCAGCTGAGTGCCATTGCAGGAAGGAGGTACAGGGCAGCTCTTGATGGAATACAGAACTGGAGTACACACAGGAGCTGATAGCACCCTGCCTTTCCCAGGTGGGGCAAGGCAGCCACACCCACCTCCCCGCCAGCCCAGCAAAACCCCACTGCTGTATAGGGGTGTTCAGCTCACCCGCCAGGGGAGCTACAAAACCTATGTTTGACAGATATGCTGGCTCTGTGCCTCTGTATGTGGGACGGCATGGGCACAGCTGGGGCTGTGTGCAGGAACTGGGGCTGCCGTGACAGCAAATCGCCAGGGGCAGCATGAGCAGGAAAAGCCGCCCGCAGTAGCACCTGCCAGGCAGAGCCACGGTAATGGTGGTAACACTGCTGCACTGGAAATGAGGTCAGCCACAGGGGTGGTGGCAGGGCTTCTATTACTGGCTCTGCTCAAGGAAGGGGACTGGTGCCCCAACAATGACATAGGGATGGCAAAGAGGTGGCCCTGGGTGTGCCAAGAGAAGGAATGGATGCTGAGCCACCATGGGGGCAGTGGGGATTTAATGAGGTGGCAGAGCATTGGACTGGGGATCCCCCCATGGGTACCGGTGCTCCTGGTCCCTGAGCAGCCCCAGGTGGCACAAGGTACGCAGGAAGAGAGGTGGTGGAGGTGCACAGAGTGGGCCCTGGGGCAACTCCAGTCGATGCAGGTGGAGGTGGAGTGGGAGGTGTCGTAGCTGCCATGGGTTGAGGCCCAGTTGAGTCACCAGCTCCTCATCCAGCACCTGCAACATAGGTGGTGGCTCAGCTGGGTCTGTGGGGACTATACTAAGCCTCCCCTCATCCCAGCACCCACTCCATGGCTACGTACCTGTGTGCAGGCAGGTGCAGCCTCAAGTGGCAGGAGGAAGGGCACCCCCAGCACCCTGCCCACACGGGCTGAGTACTGGTGGTCACCGAGGGCTGGGCACAGCAGCAGCATCAGGTGCACCTGGAGCTGCTTTGGGAAGGCTGGAGAGGCACAAGGTGGGGGGTGTGGGGCCACATCAGTGAGTGGGCACATGACAGGGGTGTTGGGGACCACTCACCTGTCCTGGGCTGCAGCTGGAGGAGGGCACAGCCCCTTGCAGCACCTAGCACCTGATAGCGTGTTAGAGTGTTCTTCACATCCTTCCTGGCCAGGCTACGGTACCCTGGGACTGACACTGGCACCACCTGCAGCAGCACAGCCCTCAACCCCTCCCTGGGGCACACCCCTGCACTCCCAGTGCCCCCCACATCCCCTTACCACAGCAGTGTCACCCTGCTTCTGCCATTGCAGTCCAGTGCGGATCTCGCCCTGTACCTCTGCTGGGACCCTCACGGTGACAGCACTGTGGGAAGAGGGGCTGAAAAGATTATATGACAGGCCCTCCAGTGACACCACAGTGGAGTTGCAGGAAACTCACTGGTACGTGACTGGAAACTGGCCTCTCTGGCGAGCATTGGCAAAGAATTGCTGGAGTTGCTTGGTGGTCTGATAGCAGCTGGACAGGAGGGTGAGACCAGAACACTCCCTGCAGGATGTGGCACCTCTGAGTCCTGGGGGAATGTGGCAGCCCTAGACCCCATCCCAAGTCCCTCAACCATACCTGGCAGGAGCCTTGACCACATGAAATTCGGCATGGTGGCCCAGGCGTCGCCTCAATGCTGGTAGCAGCTCCGACAGGTTCACCTCACCCGTTTGTCCTGGGGAGAGTAGGGTCAGCACCCATTGGGACCCACAACCAGACCCTCGAGCTACCACTCCTCTATCCCACGCTCACCGAGGACAGGCAGTCCAGGGGGTTTGTTCAACGCCAGCAGGGCTCCTGCAGAGGGACGACACCTAGTCGGAAATGTGGCTCCCACTGGCTGTACCCACTCCCAGCACTCCCATTCCCGTACCTTCCCGGTGCACCACGGAGGCCTCCAGCAGCCCCAGCGTCTCCTCGGGGTCCAGCGGCTGCCCCAACCTGCAGCAGGGTAGTGGGTAGGATACGGGTGGGGCCTGGGCCCCTCAGGCACCCACCTCGTGTATCACCACACCTGACCCCACACCCTCCGCCATGTGCCACCGCCCTGTTCCCACGCGTGCACCTCGCAGCCTGCCGCTCTGTCTGCGAACGTGCGTCCCCGTGCCCGCGTCCCCCGTACGCCAAGAGGCGGGCAGCCGTGGCCCTGCCCGCCATGTCGGCACCGCGACTGCGCGATGGGGGGGGGCTCCCCTTCGGCGACCATAGAGCCGAAACCTCCCGGTGTGTAGAGCGGCCACTCCGTGCATCCGGAGCCGCTGCCGACGGCCATAGAAAGGCGGAAGTGTGGGTAGAGCGTCCCGTTGGCAGGTGAGTTGCGGCGGGGTGAGGCTGCGGGCTGGGGTTATCACTTGGAGGGTACCCGAGGGGGGACGGGCGGTGGCAGGGCGAACACGGGAAGGAAGTCCTGGGGCTGTCATTGGGAGTGGGAGGCCTGGAGTGAAATAGTTCTCGGGGCAGGGGGCGAACCCCGGGCGGGGCCTGGAGCTGTCCCGAGACCGGTCCCGCCTCAGCCGCGCCTCCCCAGGATAACGCCATGGCCTCCCGCGGGGGCCCCCGCGCTGCCGGCACCGACGGTAGTGACTTCCAGCACCGGGAGCGGGTGGCCTCACACTACCAGATGAGGTGGGTGTCCCGGCGCTGCCAGAACCCAGCGGCCTCCCCCGGGCCTGCGTGGGACTTTTCTCATCTCACCCCCTCATTCTCTCCCTCCCCACTGCAGCCGCTGATGTTCTTGCACTCTCCCCACAGCGTGACCCTCAAGTCGGAGATCAAGAAGCTAATCTACACACACGTGGGCATCTGGCTGCTGTTGATGGCCCAGATGTGTGTGGGGCACCTCAAGCTGCTGCCCCACGACCAAGTGGCGATGCCTTACCAATGGGAGTACCCATACCTGCTCAGCATCCTGCCCTCCTTGCTGGGCCTCCTCTCCTTCCCTCGCAACAACATCAGCTACCTGGTGCTCTCAATGATCAGCACTGGTCTCTTCTCTGTGGCTCCCCTCATCTATGGAGCCATGGAGATGTTCCCCATGGCACAGCAGCTCTACCGGCATGGGAAGGCTTACCGTTTCATCTTTGGCTTCTCAGCCGTCTCAATCATGTACCTGGTGGTGGTGGTGGCTGCCCAGGTCCATGGCTGGCAGCTCTACTATAGCAAGAAGCTGCTGGACTCCTGGTTCACCAGCACACAGGAGAAGAAGAAGAAATGAGTGGGACTTGGGTCAGCTCTGGGAGGGCCAGAGTTCCGCAGCTGGACCCCATGGGGTGGGGCAGCGCTGGCGCAGCTCTGGTGTATGGTGGGGGGTCCCTGGGTACCACCATAGGTGTCTGAGCCTTGCCACAGCTCTGGTCTCGCATGCAGCGTGGGGGGACCCTGGGGAGAGACCCCAGGGAATGGTGCCCCTTCTTCCACGTATTGCTCTGTGAAAAATAAACGTCCCTACGAACTCCCACGCGCGTACGCGCTGCAGGAAGCGCTGCTTGGCAGCGGGCGGGGTACGACCGAGGACGGATGCCGGCAGAGGAATGCGGCGGGGCCGGATCGGGGCGGGGCGGGGAGCGGCGGCTGCTCGGCCATGCGGAGCTCGGTGCTGCTCGCCGCTGCCGCCGCGCTGCTACTGCTCACTGGGACCGGGGCCGCCGTCACCCGTCTCCGGGTCTCCTCCAACTGCGTGAGCGCGGGGGGAGGGCAGCAGGGACCGGGCGGGGGGGGATGCGGGGTGCGGGTGGTGCCGCGCTCACTGGCGTGTCTTTACTTGCAGGAGTGCCGCGCCACCGGTGAGTAGCGGTAGGACCGGGGCAGGGCTGCCAGATAGGGTCTACCGGGGCGGCGGAATGGCGGGGCTCACCCTCACCACCGCTGGTAACGGATCCTGGTCTGCTAGTCCTTGGCGTTCCGCCTTCTCGAGGGTCGCTGCTTTCAAGGACGCTCGGTCACAAGGGATCCCCCCACTCGAAGGTCCTGATTCTCGGGGGCCCCCACTTCCGAAGACTGCAGGTCCCAGAGACGCCCGATGTACAGATTACCCCGCTTCCGAGGACTCTCGGTCCCCGGCTCTCGCCCCTTCCCCAGGCTCAGCGTTTCCCGGGACTCACCCCTTCCGAGGACTCCTGGACCTCGGGGCTTCCCACTTCCGAAGGCTGCAAGTCTCTAGGACTCCCGGTGTGCAGAGCTCCTCACTTGAGAGGACTCACGGTCCCCAGGGCTCCCCCTACCCGGGGTTTCCCCTCGCTTCTGAGGATTCCCCCTCCCCATCGACGATTCCGGACACTGGGGCTCCCCTTTTCCGAGGATTCGCGGGGCCGACGACGCAGGGCGGGTCTTGGTGGGGTCGGTCAGCAGGACTCCCGGCGCACGGGCGCCCCTCTCTGCTCTCCCCCCGCCAGCCGACAGCACGCTGAGCCGCCCCCGCTGCCGCCGCCCCGCCCGGCCCGCACCCCCGTTGCTGCCTCCCGCGTTGTGGCTGCACCGGGCCCACCTGTGCCTGCCCACGCAACGCTGCCAGCCCTGCCTGCGGGTGCGCCTAGCCCTCCCTGCCGCAGGTACGGGCAGGGGTGCCTTGGCTTGGCCCCCAACCAGGTACATGAGGGTTGGTGGAGGGGAGGCTTGTCCTCTCGCCAGTGTCATGGCCCCACGCTGGTTTCTCACAGAGCTCCATGGTGTCCGTGGGCTGCAGCTCGACTTCCTGGAGCTGAGCTCCAACCGTGCCAGCTGGCTGCAGGTGTGGCGGCGGTACCAGGCACCAGACAGCTCACCAGTGAGTGTAGGGTGCACTGTGGAATGGGATGCAGGAGCTGTGGGTGGTCCCATGGCACTGACCCCGGTTCTCTTCAGTGGCAGGTGCAGTTTGACTGCTTTCCAGTGGAGAGCAGGCAGCAAGTTCTCATCACTCTCCGCACCATCCCTGACCAAGGTTTGGCCATCAGCCGCAGACACCTGATCACTGCTGAGTCACCTGGTGAGGCTGGGAGGGACCCTGGGGAATATCCCAGTGGGGGACACCAGCCCCAGTCACCTTTGACATGCTCCACAGGGCCCGTCTTCACCCACACCTGGGTTCCTGAAGAGAGGGCCATCAAGGTGTGGGTGCCTGAGGGCCCTGCTGTGATAGTGCGGCTGTGCCATCAACTGGCCCTGGAGTGTGAGGAGTTGCCCCAGCCCTTCCACCAGCAGGTACCAGCTCCAAGTACCCCCTGGCCACCTCTACCCTTGGCTGGGGGCCACTTCTTGCCAGCTCATGCTGCCTCTGTACCTGCAGGTACTGGTGCTAGGTGGCCACCATGTCTTGCTGCCATATGAGTTTCTGGTGCCCTGCCTGTGCATTGAGGTGTGTCATCCTTCCCTGTGGCATTGAAGTCTCTTTCTCTGCCCATTCCTGTTCCTGCAAGTGAGGGCTGGCTTGAGGCATATCCTGCCCTAACACCTAGCTCTGCTCCTTCAGGCCTCCTACTCCCACCATGACAGCTCACGTAGCAAACACTGTCCCTTCCATGACCAGCCATCCACCTGTGAGTGCCCATGGGAAGGGAGCTGGGTACTAGGGGTTTCCCAGTCTGTCTCCCCCAACCTGCTGGTATGCTGCCCTGTAGATGGCCCTGAGTTGTGGTCCTCCATGCGCTTCCACGACTACAGCACCAGCAGCAAGGACCAGATGGCAATGGTGCTGAGTGCCAGCTGCCCCCTGCACCCACAGGCCACCTTGTGCTGGAGGGAGGTGGCTGCTGACACTGCACCCTGCCACAACATCCCCAACTCCACAGCCAGTGAGGAGGAGCAGGTGAAGGGTCCTGGTCTCAGGGTGCCTTGGGGTGTCAGCCTGGAAGGCTGCAGTGCTGTGGCTGGGGCACCTGCTGTACCGCAAGGTCCCCTGAGACTGGTGGACAGGCACTGGGGTGTCTGTGGGCTGTGCAAATTCAGGGTCAATGATGCACTGTCTGCCTGTTCCAGGTATACACATTGGACAATGTGGATGTGCACCCCCAGCTCTGCTTTCGGGTAAGCCTCTGTGGACATATGGGCACCCTGGCCTAGAAAGGGGCTGGGGGCAATGGCAGCTCACGCAGCCCCTCTGCTGTTTCTTGCTCTCTCCCAGTTCTCCTTTGGGAACAGCAGCCACGTGGAGTGTCCCCACCAGCCAGGTGATCTTCACAAGTTAAGGGTACCTGTGGGCCGAGAGCAGCTCTGTCCCAAGGTCCCCTGCATCGTCATCACTTTGGGTATCTCTCTAATCCCGTGTCTCTCTGGTGGCCACAGAAACAGCCTGGAACGTGTCTGTGAGCATCCGGGGGATGCAGCTGCGCCTTCACCTTACCTCCAGTGTCCCTGCAGCCTTCAGTGCAGCCCTCTGCCAGCACCAGGATGGGCAGTGCCTGCCCAAGGCCCCTCTCTACACTGTCACAGGGGTGAGTGGTGCAGGGCTGGGAGGGACACATGGGGGGCATCAACACATGCTGACCCTACTCTTATGTTTTGCAGCTGGAGGACTCTGCCCCGGGAGACCTGGCGTTGTTGCTGCCGATGCAGGTCTTGGGCAGCTGTGTGCTGGTAAGGTGACCTCTGCGTTGGTGCTGACACCATGGTGAGGGAGACTGCAACCTGCCCCCACTTACCCCGCTCTTTCCCCAGGTGTGGCGATCTGATGTGCGTTTTTCTCGGAAGCAGCTTCTCTGTCCTGATGGTGAGTTAGAGTCCTGAGGTGGGTGGCAGAAGTTGAGCAGACGTACCCCTTCTCACCTACCCATCTCCTAGTCTCCCACAGGCACTTTGGACTGCTGGGACTGGTACTGGTGCTGGGGCTGCTGGTGACCATGCTGCTCCTCAACTGCTGTGGCACATGGAAGCCAGCCCATGGTGAGGGGCACCCTGGGGATCTGCTGGGTGGGACTGGTTTGTCAGGGTGTACTGGCTCCATAGGCTGCCACGGGTCCTGAGGCAGTATGCTGGATGCTCTTGGGGCATGACAGGGTGACCCCAGGGGATGCAAGGGTGGTTTGAAGCAAGGGTGTCACCACTGTCCCCTTTGTCCCACAGGTGTCCTGGGTGGGCGCCCTGTGCTGCTGCTGTACTCACCAGACTCGGAGGAGCACTTGGGACTGGTGTGTGCCCTGGCTGAGCAGCTGCGTGTGGGGCTGGGCTGTGACGTGTTTCTTGACCTGTGGGAAGCAGGTGGCGTGGGGCAAGTGGGTGCCCTGCCTTGGCTCTATGCCCAGCGTGGCCGTGTGGGCCGACAGTGTGGCACTGTCCTCCTCCTCTGGAGCCGGGGCAGTGCTCAGCTATTTCACCAGTGGCAGGTTGGAGCGGCTGGAGGGACCCCTGGGGATGCCCATGATATTTTTGATGCAGCTATGGCCTGCCTGCATGGGGAGTTGGGCACAAGGGGCTGTGGCAGCGGGTGGGTGCTGGCCTACTTCAGCCACCTCTGCAGTCTCCGTGATGTCCCCAGGCCTCTCCGTCCTCTGCCTACCTATCGCCTGCCCCAGCAGCTGCCTGGGCTGCTGGGTGCTCTGCGGGGCAGTCCCCCAGCCTCTCGCCGCTGCTGCCGAGGTAGAGCTGGGGGGCTCCTGCACCGGCTGCTGGAGGTAGGGGCCAGAGAGGGCAGCCCCCAAACCCAGACCCCTAGGGTGGCCACTGGCACCTGAGTGCCTATGCTTGGGCTGAGCTGGACATTGCTGCTGGGGGAGGCTCTCAGGTGAGGATGGGGGCCCTGCATGGAGGTGAGGGACATGGCGTGAGCACACTGACAGGATGGGGGTCCGTAGGTGCCCAAGGTGGGGGCCCAAGCAGGGCTGGCCCCGGACGTGGGATGTGCTGCAGGGGCCGGGGTGCTGCCCAAATAGGGGCAGCTTCATTTCCATATAGGAACCTGCTCTGGAGGGGAGTCGGGACGCCAGAGCCAGGGCAGTTCTGGAAGAGCTAGTCGACACGGGGGATGGTCCCGGCTCTGCCCTTCCCGGGCTCAGGGGTCCAGCGAGGCCAGGCTCAGCCCGCCCGAGTGGAAGCAATAAAGCTCTGTTTGACCCTGCCCCGTGTCTGTCTGCTGCGCCGGGACACGAGGTGGGGGGGCACCACGGCGCGGCTGACCCGGGCGTGGGGCCGGTCCGTGGGTCGGTGCGGGAGCGGGAGGCCCCACCCCGGGGCGGTCGCCGGCGACGCGCCAAGACTGGGGTGTCCGGGATCGGAGTAGGAAGCTGGAGCTGCGGCGGCGGCGGCGGCGAGGCCTGTGGAACCGGGAGCGGGGTCCCCGAGACCGGGCAGTGTGGGGCCGGGGCTGTGAGGTGCCCCGGCCCCACCATGCTCAGGCTGGGGCAGCTGCTGCTGGTGATGCGGGTGCTGGCAGGGGTTGGTGGGCGCGGGGCCCCCCGCGACACCTTGGCCTGCTCCCAGGTGGGTTGGCGCCGCCGGCACGTGGCCACTGGGCACCGGGCATTTGCCTCACCCTCACCCTCGTCTCCCCCAGGGCCTTGTCTGCCGCCTCCTGGGTAAGTGCAATGGCCACCACCATGGCCCCCAGCCCGCACCGGGAGAGGGGATCCATACCCACATCCACTCTCCATCTTCTTATACAGACACCGACATGCTGTGCGGGACTGAGCCACCAGGACTCAGCCATGGGGTAGCCCTGGCTCAGCTCCAGCTGGAGCCGGCACTGCGCTGCTCCAGGCCCAAGGCCTGTGTGCCATGCGTAGAGGCTCAGCTGCTCCTGGCACTGCCTCCTGGCACTGGTCAGCACCATCACCCCACGCCATCAGACATCTCTGGAGCAGAGGATAGTGGTGAGATGAGACAGTCATCACCAGTGGGTGGGGTGGCCTTGTTCCAACCCAATGTCAGCGTGCTGCTGCTGCTCTCTGGGCACACATACGCCTCCTCCCGCTGCGTGGCCATAGAAGTCCAGGTGCCCCTGGCTCTGGCGCTGCCTGGCCAACCCTTGGTATGTAAATGTAGGGTGTTGGGATGGGTGTGCTGTCACCAGTGCACTTTTGTGGCGTGGTGGTCCTGCTCCCTGTGCTCCAGGAGATGGATCCTGCTGGAGCCAACTGCAGTGCAGTGGTGATTTTCCTGCCTAGGGCTGGGTGACCTTCCAGTGCTTTGAGGCATCGCTGGGTTCTGAGTTCCACATCACGGCGCACACCAACTCACACAGCCAGCAGAGGCTGAGCCAGTGGCATCAAGTGCCAGGTGAGCCCCTGACGTGCCCGATCACGATGGCCCTGTCTCATCTGCCTGCTGACTCTCTGTTCCCACAGACTGCTCATGGCCTGTGGCAAAGGCTGCTGTCCCCCAATGCCAAGGTAAGTGCTGCTATCCCCTGATCATGCAAGTGCTGGAACCCTCCTGCCTTGGGGCATGTTACCTGTGAGAGCTGGGTGGTGAATGCCTGTGGACAGGGTGACTCCTGGAGTGCTATGCTCTGTGCTGTGGTACTGGATGAGCAGTACAAGGTGCCCTGAACCACCTCTGGCACAGTGCCCAGGCTGCAGATCTCCCCAGGACCAGAGGAGGTGGTTGTGGAGGTGCAGGGGGCCACAGTGGAGCACAGCTACACTCTTCGGCTCTACTACAACCAGAGCCACAGCACCAGTGGGCTGGAGCGTGCAGTGACTGTGGTAAGTATGAGCCCTAACCCTCCCAACTCTGTCCTGGCTCTGGCTGGTGCCCTGAACATCTGGCTTTGGGAAGCCAAGTCTGTGTCACAGACAAGGTACTGGGAAAGGGTACCCTGGGAATGGGTCATCCTGTGCTGGGCGACCCCCCTGGCGGCGTAATCTGCTGCAGAGTGACCATTGTCTGGTTGCTGGTGGCAGAGAAATCCCATGAACTACAGTGTTCCGGCTGATGAGGTGTTGCCGTGCCTCTGCCTGCAGGTGGGTGCTTGGTCAGAGGACACTGCATGATTCCCTCTGTCATTCTGAGTGGACCAGTAGGTTCACAGTAACAGTGTGGACAACCCAAATACTATTTTTTTTTCTCTCTTTACCCCCTGCCAGGTCTGGCCTGAGGCCCAGGACCCACTGCGGGCTACTCTGTGCCCCTTTTCACATGGTACTTGTGCCATAGAACTGGGGCATGGGGTGGCTGGGACCTGAGAGGACACCACATATGGTGACAGCCCTCTCCTGGTGCAGATGCTGAGGCCTGGGAGCGGCTGTGGCTGCGCAGTCGGCTAGTCCTGCACACTACGGGGCATACGCTGACCTGCTCCCTCTTGGCCCCCTGTGACCTCCAGGCTGAGTTGGTGCCCTGCTGGCAGCCAGTGCCCACTGAGTCCTGCCATGTGCTACCTGGCCTGCAGCAGCCTGCCATGGGGCACGTGAGTGGGGCTCCATGCGGTGCTGGGGGCATTGGAGGTAACATGAGTGGCACTGACAGATCATCCTTTCTGCCCACAGGGACCCCAGGAGATTAAAGGGCTGCGACCACACCCTAACCTCTGTGTGCAGGTAGAATAACCCCACTGCTGTCCCACAGCTGCCCCATGGGCACCCTGGGTGTTGTTAACCCACTCTTTGGGGTAGGTGTGGAGTAGTGAGCAGATCCGGTTGACCCAGTGCCTGCGGGATGGTGAGTACTGCTAGGATGGGAGGGCAGATGCAGCCTGAGAGTCTGGCTGGGGGCTGAGCCACCTCGGCCTTTCCTTGGCAGCCCCCCGGCCAATTGGCACATTAACAGGAATGCTGCCTGGCCACCCTGATGATCTTCTGCTGCTGGAGCACAGGGCGAATGCCTCTCTGTGCATGTTGGAGCAGGACACCTGCATGCCCCTTGCCAGCTTCCACAGCATGGTAAGGAGCAGGAACCCCAGTGTCCTGGCAGTGATGGGACTAGTGGCATAGCTGGCTCACCCCTTCCACCATTGCAGGGAGCAGGGCATCCTGGGCTGCTGGAGCAGGAGCTGCAGCGTGATGTGTCAGCAGGGCACTGCAGGCAGGTCAGTGTGGGCAGCTGGTGGGCAGTGGACAGGTACCAGGCAGTGTGTGACACTTCCTCATGCCTGCAGATTTGGCATCCTGAGAACAGCACTGGCATCACACTCTGGGCCTGTCCCATGCACAAATGTGAGTGCGACTGGGCCTGGTGTGGGGCTGAGGGAGGACACCCACCCTGTGGATCCACTGGGCAGGCACAGGGGCCCATAGGGGGTGTTCTCAGTAGATGCTGACCCCTGCCTTGCAGACGTGCATGCCCGCTGGGCACTGGCATGGATGGGGGTGCTGCTGGGGGCTGCCTGCATCCTGCTGCTGCTCCTGCTCAAAAAGGAGGATGTGAAAGGTGAGCAATGTCCATCTGGGAGCTGTGCCCAGCCTGTCCATCTGGGAGCTGTGCCCAGCCTTGGGATCCCTCCTTCTGGATGCCTCCTCCCTGTCTCTTCTACAGGTTGGATGAAGTCCCTGAGGACTGGCTATGGCTCTGAAGGTGAGTGTGGGGACACAACAGGGATGTTTGTCCTCTTCCTGCAGGGGGTCCCCTGTCAGGGATGGTCTGTTTGCTTCCCACTGTGGCTGCTCAATGTGGGTGGGTGGTGGTGCCAGCCTGCTTCCCACAGTAGCTGTTCTTTTGCTTGCATATGGTGGGTACTGCAGGGGTTAGGAGACGCATGGTGGGTAGTCCCAGCCATAGCTGCCACATAAGGTGGGTACTGAGTGCCCAGGAGCATTCAGGCACTGATCATACCCCACAGGCCCACTGCAAGGTCGGCGGGTGCTGCTGGTGCATGCAGCGGAGCCAGTGGCCGAGCGGGCAGCATGTGCCTTGATGGCAGCCATGCACTCGATGGGGTTGGCAGTGTCTGCAGCACCAGGAGGCGGCAGTGGGGCAGCAGCATGGGGACCACTGCCCTGGCTGCATGCCCAGCACCATCAGGCACAGCAAGATGGTGATACCATTGTCCTTCTCCTCTCACCAGCAGCTGTGGCTGCTGCACACCAGTGGGACAACAGGGCTGGAGTTATGCCAGGGGTCAGGGATGCTGAAAGTGTCCCTGACACCTGTCATAGCCTTGACCCCAATGATGTCCCCACCATGGCACCCTGTGAGGTGTTTGCAGCAGCTCTATCCTGCACTATGCCGGCGCTGGTGTCAGGCAATGGACACTATGTGGTGGTGTGGCTGGAGGCCTTGGTACCAGGTGTGCCACTGGTGTTGCAGGCAGCCCCAGCCTTTGCCCTGCCCAGTGAGACCGGGGCATTCCTGCAGACACTGGCAGGACCTGGTCAGTCCAGCCGGTGGCTGGAACCACATGTGGCAGCGGTGGCTGAGGGGCTGCGGCGGGCAGTAGGAGAATAAATTGTTGACAGTGGCTTTGCTGAGTGTGTGTGCAGCTCCTGTGGTGTCGGGGGAATGGGGACTCAGGAGGAATGGTGGGGAGGTGAGTGGGGGATTGGAGGCAGGGAGCGGGTCTGGGCTGGTTTGGTTGAAGGGTGGATGGGGAACTGGACTAGTTCATAAGAGATTAACCAAGCCAGTTTGGGGCAGTGAGGGGCAACTGGATGAGCTTATGAGCATGAGAGAATTAGGTAAATTTGGGAGAAAAAGTGGGAGCTGAACCAGTTTTACTGGAGGGGGAAAGGTGACCTGAACTGGTTTGGCCTGAAGGGTGTGATGGGGAGCGGCCGAGCAGAGGCGGCAAGTGACGGCCTCAACCTTGCGGGAGCAGGTCCGCTGAGCACTGTTAATCGACTTGCACGCACCGTCCACGGCCCATCCTGGTGCCTTGGCCGTGGTCTCTTTAAGGCGGGAGTAGGGCGGGGAGCGGTGGGACGTGCGGACTGGCTGGGACTGGGGGGGCGAGGTCTGCCGTAGTGCGACCATTGGCGAGGGCAGTGAGCGCTGAGTCAGCGGGGCGGGGCGACGTGGTGCGCGGGGGGCGGGGCCGGGCGGAGGATGGGGCCGCGGGCGCGCGCGCGCGCTCTGTTACCAGCGCAGCGAAGTCGGGCTGGGCCGGGGAGGCCTCTGCTGGGGTTCGCCCTCCTTGGGGGGGTTCTGCTGGGCATAGTCTGCGCCCACCCGGACCCGGAACGGGACGAAGCCGAGCCCTGCCGCGCCTGCCGCGGCCTCACCGACAGCTTCAGCAGGGTGCGGGGCGAGGAGGATCATGGCGCCTGTGGGGGGACACGGGGCCTGGGCGGTACACGGAGGCATGAAGGAGGCTATTGGGGCGATAGTGTCTTCTGTGGGGGATAGGGAGCAGTGAAGTGGAGAGGCTCTCGGGTGACAGGCATGCAGGGTGCAGGGAGTAGCCCGGCATAGGGTGACAAAGTCTGGGGCCGATAGGCGAGCAGGGACAGAGGAGTCCTGGGTGGGGTGATATGGCTGGAGTGACACAGGGGGAGCATAGGCTGGTGAGGGGCAGAAAGGTGACTGGCTGGGTTCTGGGAATGGGAGAGGGGAGCAGGTCCCTAGGATGACTTGTCCCTGGAGAGAAGAGGATGGCACAGTCCGGGGTGGGGTGCCCTACGTGGTGAGAGGTTATTGGGGGATCCCACGCCTGCTCTACCCTCCACATCCCCTCATGACCAGGGTCTGGAGCGGACAGAGCATGAGGGCTTCGGTGGAGGCAACACAGCCTGGGAGGAGGAGAAGCTGTCCAAGTATCAACACAGGTGGGTGCTCCTCAGGTGAGGGGGCCAGCTGCCTTGGGGGTACATGTCCACACACTGATCCCCATGTCCCCACAGCGAGACCCGTCTTCTAGAGGTGCTGGAGGGTGTTTGCTCCCACTCAGACTTTTCCTGCCACCAGCTGCTGGAGCGCAGTGAGGAGCATGTGGAGCGGTGGTGGTTCCATGAGTGAGTCTGGGGACAAGGACATGGAGGGATGCAGGAGGTGGCAGAGAGCTGAGTGCCATGTCTCCCAATTCCTCAGGCGGCACCAGCACCCCGACTTCTTCCAGTGGCTGTGCGTGGACAGCCTGGCACTCTGCTGCCCACCTGGCACCTATGGCCCTGACTGCCAATGTGAGTAGTTTTACTGGCAAGTGGGGTGCTGGTGGGGTGCCAGTGGGCTGGAGGGCTTCCCCTGGCATGGTGCCCCCCCCATCCTGGCTGCCAGTTGGTTGGTCTGTCCCTATGCAGCCTGTGCTGGTGGTCCTCAACAACCCTGCAGTGGAAATGGGCAGTGCGATGGTGATGGCACTCGCAGTGGCACTGGTCTGTGCGTCTGCAGCCCTGGCTATGGTGGCCCCTTCTGTGCCGAGTGTGGTGATGGCTACTATGAAGCCTCACGGAACAAGAGCCACCTGGTATGTGCCGGTAGGTAGGGATCTGGCTGGCAGGGAGGGGGCTGCCTTGGTGTTGCACTGTTACTGGGGGCAGGCAGCTCCCCCCTGCTTGCACCCATGCCTCTTCCCCTGCCGACAGAGTGCTACCGGGCATGTGGGCGCTGCACGGGGCCAGAGGACTCCAACTGCCTTCGCTGCAAGAGGGGCTGGGTGCTGCATGAGCACCGCTGCATTGGTGAGGGCCATGGGGGGACTGGGGACATATCAGGTGATTTCAGGATCAGGCTTGGGGCTGTGCGGCTGCTGCATCCTGAGAGCTGGGGCTCAGTGAGGCTGTGTTTGCCTCTTCCCAGATATAGATGAGTGTGGCACAGAGATGGCGCATTGCCGAGCCAACCAGTTCTGCGTTAACACGGAAGGCTCCTATGAGTGCCGAGGTGAGGTGGAGGTGGGGTTCTGTGCGGGCAGCTTGCCCCTGCTCAGGGCCAATCCCTCTAGCGCAGGCTGCCTGGGCTGGGAAGGGGCTCCCATGGTGACTGTGTCTTCTCTTCCTTTGGCAGACTGCTCCACAGCCTGCATTGGCTGCATGGGTGCCGGACCAGCTCGCTGCAAGAAATGCAACAAGGGCTACTGGCGTGATGGAGCCAAGTGCCTGGGTGAGCGCTTCTCATGGGCTGCGGGCTGGCTCAGCCCCCTCCCTGCTGTCTAGGCCCTGCCCAAGCCCTTCCTTCCCCCAGATGTGGATGAGTGCACCAGTGCCGAGGAGCCTGTGTGCACTGGAGAGCAGGAGGTGTGTGAGAATACAGAGGGTGGCTACCGCTGCATCTGTGCCCATGGCCATGTTCGGCGGGATGGACACTGTGTGGAGGACAAGCCTCCAGGTATGGCCTGGTATAGTGTGGAAGGGGCATGGGCTGCAAGCAGAGGGTGTGGGGGTGGCAGGGGGCTGTACTCACTCAGCAGTGCCTGATGTAAGTGCTATCCTTGCAGCTGCTCCAGAGAAGGGCTTCTTTGACGACGTGACAGATGATGAGGTGGTGGTGCTGCAGCAGATGTTCTTTGGTGTGATGATCTGTGCCCTTGCCACATTGGCTGCCAAGGGTGACATGGTCTTCACTGCCATCTTCATCGGTGCTGTGGCTGCCATGGCTGGCTACTGGCTCTCTGATCGCAGTGATCGTGTCCTCGACGGTTTCATGAAGGGCAGGTAGCTCTGGGACAGCCAGGCACAGGAGCAGGCAGACCCTGGGCTGTGGGGTACACTCCAAGCAGGACTTGGCAGCTGAGGCCAGATCCTGCATGTGGTACTGTGCCCTGCATGCATCCCCAGCCCCTGTTAGCTTAGGGTCTCGCCCCCTTTCCCTGCAGAATGAGCTGGGGGTGCCTGATTCGTGGGGGGCTCCCCCCTGCCCCCAGCCACAGCAGTGATGCCAGGCAGTGTGGCAGCAGGGAGGGGCACAGCATGCTGCCCCTGGCCCCTTGTGCTCTGGTACTGTGTCAGATGGGAGGGTGTGGGGGCAGATCCAGCCGGGGCTCTGGTACTGTTGGTTGCTGTGGTGGTGATGCTGGCAGAGCTTGGCTCTGCTGCCTGCCTGACAAATGTGCCTCAGGTAGAGGACAAATGTCAGCCCTGTGGAACCTCGTGTGCCCCCCATGTGAGTCTTGGGCAACAGGAGACCAGGTACCCCTCTGCTCTGGGCTGTGGAGCTAGGAGAGCTGCTTTCCCCCAACTCCTCATCCCCATTTTCCTGGATAAAGCATGTCTCTCCCCTCCGAAAGGCTGGTGGGAGAGACAGCAGCTCACAGTGTGCCATGCCAGTTGGGGGCCCTGTCAGATGCATGAATGTGGCTGTCTCATTTGTCCGTGGTTTGTTTATCAGGGTGTGCCCATCTGTCTGCGTGTCCATATCTCAGGAAATAAAGCTCTGCACACCCAGCCTGGCTGCGAGGTGCTGATGATGGGTCTAGGGTGCCAATGCCCACTGCTGCTTCCTCACATCAACGGGGCCATCTCCCAGCATAACATTTTTATTTCTCAGGTTTGGCACAAATGGAGCTGGTCCAGCCCAGCTCCCCTCCCACGTCCAGCCTTGCAGGGGTGCAGGGTCAGACCGTTGGACCCCATGCTGGGCTTGTCCCTCTGCACGTCCCAGTCTGTGCCCATCCTCACATCTTCCCAGGCTTAGAGCTCAATGGTGTCACTGGAGAGGCTGCGGGTGTCCATTGTCCTGCTGAGGGTGGGGAAGCTGCGGGGCCCCTCACATTCCCAAGCAGGGGGCACGGCAGGCACCAAGAGCGGTGCTCGGCTGGGCGCCTCATCCAGGGGTAGGCTGTCGGGCGATGAGAGCCCATGGCGCCAGGGGTTCCAGCTGATCTTCAGTGAGCTGCTCTCCAGTGAACTGGCTGATGCAGTGACAGTGATGGTGACAGTGCCTGGTGGATGCCGAGGGCCAGGGAGCTCTGTCAGCGAGCTGCAGCGTGCCATGCGTCCCAAGCCAGGGGTCTCAGCGGGGTCCAGGTGACTGTGCAGTGAGGTGCCGGAGCCACGACGGGGCCGGCCAAAGAGTCCATCATGCAGGAGGTGCCGGCGGCAGAGTGCCTGGTCAATGCTGCGGCGCAGGTCAATGGGGGATGGTGGGCGGAAAACCAGTTCCCCCAGTGAAGGAGATGAGCCCTGCTCAAAGGCAGCACAGGAGCGGATGGCCAGAACATTGGGGCACTTGGGGCTGAGCCCTGGCATCCCAGTGGTGCCAGTGGCTGCTGCCCAGGCCTCGTTGCTGTCCTTGAGTGCCCGCAAGGGCAGCTGCTCTGCTGGGTTTCGAATGAGACTCTTGGAGATGTCATTGGCAGGTGTCCGCTCCAGACCAGTGCTACTGGTGCCGCTGTTGCTGCCACCAGCCCAGTCGTAGCAGTTGTTGGGGTACTCGGGTGTCTCAGCTTTGCGGCCAGTGCAGAAGTACCGCAGTGCTTTGGCCCAGCAGGAATGGCCAGTGGGACTTCGGTGGCGGCACTGACAATGCAGTGGCTCCGTGGCAGCCACCAGCAGTGCTAGCGCCATGCTGACCTCACCAACCCGCAGCCAGAGCTGTGCCATCCAGCCCAACCGGGAGATGTGCCCGCTGGGTCCCAGGATCTCCCGCAGCCATTGGGCACTGTACAGCTGCAGCCCGCACACTGGCAGCCCCACCACCGCAGCTGCCAGCAGTGCCCGGGACTCCCACTGCAGCCCCCTGCCACCCCCTGTCACCTCCTGAGGTGCTCTCAGCACCTGCCAGCACCCCCAAAGCCCCCCGAGCAGCAGTAGGACTCCGGCCCCGCAGCCCAGTGCCTGCAGCCCCAGCCCAGCAGTAGGGCCCAGCTGGGGTGGGAGCAGGTCAGCAGCCCCCAGCACAGCGCTGTGTAGGGCAGCTGCAGCCCCCAGTGCTGGTAGCCCCTGGAGCCAGGCTGGCAGCAGCCAGAGCTGGGCCAGGCGCTGCAGCCGCTGGAGCAGGAGGGCAAAGGCATTGAGCAGCAATGGGAAGGGTACAGTGCTGAGCAGTAGCAGGGCTCGGGGGGGCAGGAGGCTCCGTGCTCCATAGGGGTCCAGCAGCAGGAAGGTGGCCTGCAGCAGGCAGGTTGCTAGCAGCAGCCCATGGGCCCCTAAAACATGGGGCATGTGTGGGGGATGCAGGGCAACCATCCTTGCCAGCGCAGCCAGGCAGCCCACTGCCAGCAGCAGGAAGATGGCAGCCACCCCGTAGACATAGGCCTCCCAGGAGAAGCCCAGCCGGTGCTGTAGGTCTGCCCAGTGCAGCCCAGTCTTGTTGGCTCCTGGTACGAGTGGGGCCTTGCTGGGCTGTGGCTGTGGCACAGATGAAGGCCGTGGTGCTGGCTGTGTTGTCAACCCTGCCCGACGCCATGTGGCTGAAGGGGTTGCAGTGCCATAGTTTGGTGGCTGTGTCTCTGGGAAGGGGAAGCAGAAAGGCAAGGAGAGTCAATGGGGATTGGGGTGACTCAGTGGCACCTGGTCCTCACTTGTACCCCCTGCCAGGGTGCACCCCAGCATTGCGACAGGGGATGCCCTGTGCCAGCCAGGGCTATGCCCACTGGCATCTCCCAGGGACCTCTGACAGGACCCATGGTGCAGGAGGTGGCACAGTCCTGCTTATGTCCCTGACCCCCCTGGGGAATCTCCCGCCTGCTGGGCACTTAACACTAATCCCTGAGGGCAGCGGTAGATTAGGGCTGTTGCTGGGCACAATCCTGATTGAAGGTGTCACCATGTCCCAGCTAGGTGGCCCAAAATAGCTGTCATCTCCCTGCCAGTCCCAACACCCTGGGGCTCTCACAGCACCTGCAGAACAGATGGGCTTGGACACCAACCGGCATCACCTGAGTGCTTGGTCTCGGATGTCCCTGTAGCAGGATGTGATGTCATCTGTGGGGTAGCCTTGGTGGCATTTGGGATGCTTATGAGGCCCACAGCACCCCGGACCCGCTGCGGGGAGCCAACATCCTCCTCAGGCAGCAGCCCTGTGAGAAAGGGCAGAGCTGGGTGCTGGTGTCTTAAGGGCTTGGTCCCCACCAAGGCGCTCCCGATGCCACGCCAGTTCCTACCTGTGCCAGAGGTGCCAGCAGTATCCATGCTGGAGGCAGGTGGTGGTGCAGTGCTGGTGCTGAGGGCAGTCCCTGTGGTGGGCTGGGATTCCTGATGCCCCATTAGCCTGGGGTCCTTATGAGGGACTGTGTCCCTAGTGCTGCCAGTACTCTGGTTTAGTGGGGCACTTCGAGTGCTGCGCTGGTGGGCTGGGAGCACCCGCGTCCAGGGCTCAGCCAACCTCCAGGCTGGGGCTGAAGGGGGTACCCATGGGGCAGAGCTGGGCAGAGGTGGGGCTGGGGAGGAGATGGGGACCCCTACCAGTTCCTCATGACTGCCTTCTGGCTCTGTGGAGCCAGAGCTGGCTTGGGGTCTTTGGGCTGGCCCTGTGCCTGTGGGGTGTGGGACTGGGACATTGCTCAGTGGGACAAGCTGGCTGCTGGCTTGGGTGAGCTGCACACCTTGAGGGAGGGCCAGAGCCACTACGGGTCCCCTCACTGTATGTATATCTGCTGTCCCTTGCCCTGTTCCTCCTACTGACATGGGGGTCAGGGCAATGGTGGACACAGTCGGCTGAGGGCTGGGAGTGCTGACTGGCCCAGTGACAATCTGCCCAGCTGGGGATGGGTCCTGCTTTTCCCAGGGTGGCCCTGGGGAGCCCGACCCTGTGCCCGTGGGCACTTTGGGGCTAGGTGTCCCCAGTGTAGAGCTGAGGGGCAGGTGGGTCCCCACCCAGGTGCCCTCCTGGCCTTGAGGCTCGTGTTCTTGCCAGGCGACGAGTGGCTCCTCTGCCATGGCCCGGGCTGTGCCGACATCCCACCAGGCCCCGGCGCCAGTTCCTGCCACAGTAGTCTTTGTCTCCAGGGGTGTCCCACTGCCGTTCTCACTCTGCAGCAGTGGGGACCAATGCAGGCGGCTGCTGCCCCCCCCGAGCTGGCTCCTGGGGACCCCGGCACTGCTCGGCTCCGCCGACGCTTCCCAGTTGGAGGACAGGGCTGGCCACCGCGGTCCCCAGGCAGGACTATGCATGGTGTCCCTGCCTCGCTGTTGGGTTCCCCCAGGGGACAGCCCTGCCGGCAGAGGCCCTCGGGCTCTGCCGGGGACCCCAGCGGCCAGGAGCAGCCCCCAGGTGACGAGCCATGCCGCAGCCATGGCGAGTGACCGGCTGGCCCTGTGGGGACACGGGCTATGGTGAGCCAGGACAACACAGTGCCCGTGGGCAGAGACAGCGGCTGGGCTGGTCCTGCTCGGGCTGGCCCTGGGCCCTATTCCCAGCTGTCCCCGTCCCCGATGTTCCCCCTGCCAGTGGCCCCATTCCCAGCTTTCCCCATTCTAGTGCCCTCAGTGCTGGCGGTCCCTATCCCAGTGTCCCCCGTGCTGGCCGTCCTTGGTGCCCAGTGATCTCTAGCCCCAGCATTCCCGGTGTCTCATCCCCGGTGTCACGTCCCCCGGTGCCCCTCCTGATGTCCCCGCTGCCGGCGGCCTGCTCTGTCTCGCACCGTTCACCTTGGCACGTCCCTGGTTGCATCCCGCCGGGGATGCCTGCCCGGTGCCTTCCGCCGCCGCCGCACACACGGCTTAGCCCCGCCGAACCGGGGCCGGGAACGGGGCCGGAAGCGCCTGTCTGCGTCGATTGCGGCCCCGCTATGCGAGTGCAGGAGCCGGCGGGGCTGCGCTGCGGTGCTGCGGCCGGTGCGGGACCAGAACGAGACCGGTGCGGCCGCCGCATCCAGCGATCCCGTCCGCTTGGGGTTCGGTGCCCGGGCCGCGGTGCGTCAAGCCCCCTCCCGCCGCCTGCCGTCGCCCAGGGGGCCCGGTGCCGGCCACAATCCCCACCCCGCTGACCTGCCAGTGCCGGTGCCGATGCCGGTGCGGGCGGGCAGGTCGGGCTCTGCGGCGGAGCGGGCGGCGGCGGCGGCGCCGACGCCGGCAGCCGGTCACGCGCCACCCCGAGTTGCGGGCACCCGCACGGGAACCCGCCCGGCACCGAAAGCGGGGGGGCGCGGGCTACCCGGGCACGGCTGAGGCTGCCGTGCGGGGATGGAACCCGTGGGGCCGAGCACGGAGGCGGGTCCCGTGGGGCTTAGACGGGATGGTGCTCCCCGGGGGCAGGTCTCCGTAGGTTGGGCCCCCCGTGGGGCTTCTCGGGGCAGATCTCCGTGAGACGGGACCCCTGGGGCACCAGCGCAAGTTCCCACAGGCAGGACACAGCTGGGTAGAGACGAGGATGCACGGGTAGGGACCCCCTGGAGTAGGCAGCCCCATGTGTGGGGCTGTTGCCAAGACTAGTCCTACGGCAGGCACTGGTCAGGCAGACTGGGGCTGTGGGCAATCTGCCGGCAAAGTCTCCGAGGGTCCATGGGTGGCCCTGGCACTCTCCTGCCCCATGTCTGCCCCACACCTCCTGCCCGCCCTGCACAGATACGCAGCTCCTTGGCAGCCGTTGGGCTGTGGGGCTCTGCCAAGGCACAGGTAATTACCTAATCAGCTAATTGTCCTACTGGAGAGCTGCCCATCCTGCCAGGGTCTGGCTGGTATTGGCATGACCACAGCAACACTAAGTCAATGCTCAGGACTCTGGTCTACCCAGTGATGTGCCCTGGCTCCTTGCCTGCACCCTGACCCCCTGTCTGCATCCCAATTGCCTGCACCCCAGTTCCTTGGCAAACCCCCGTCACTGCTACCACTCTTCTCTCTTCTAAGCCAAGGGGAAGATGTGGCACCTTAGGTTCCAATGGCAGTGCCCCACTCCTGCTCCCAGTACCTCTTTATTCCTGGGGCATCATGGATTCTTCGTGGGCACAAAGTGCATTTATAGGTCCCAGTCCACCCGTGCAGCAGGGCTGGGGGGCTGCAGTAGCCAGCTGAGCACAGGGACAGGGGAATTTGGGCAATGCTGACATGCTGACCCCCACAAAGCATGTGGGGCAGGCAGATAATCTGGGGGTTAGTACCAGGGAGGCTACCCAGAGGGAGACCCAAGAAGTGTCAGAGAATAGAAGGGTGTCTGGTGAACCAGCAGTGTGCTGGGCACTGCCAGCACTGGACACCAGTGCAGCTGGCTGGCCTCATCCTGCAGTGTTGAGCATGTGGTGGGGTCAATGGGAGGGAGCGGGCTGTACCCTATATACAGCAGTCATCAGAGTGGCTTGAGCATGAGGCACAGGTGCAGCAGCCACCTCCACATCCTTGGTGCTCATCAGTGGTTTCCTCCTCTGCCAAATGACTCACCAGCAGATGAAAAGATGAGCAGCCCCATTTCGTGCCATTGCAGCAGCTGCCTGCCTGTACAGCTGAGGATGTCAGGCAGAAGATGCAACCCGCACTCTCACACCTCTGTGTCTGCAGCCACCTACCTGCATGTCACCAGCATTTGACCAGTGTCATCCCCCTTTTCCTGAGCTCCTCCCCATGGAAGCAGTTTAGGAGAAAAATGCCCCAATTAAATGCCCATAGACAGACTGGAGCTGAGCTTAGTGTTTTTGTGATCACTGTGTTTTTTAGGGTGCTGCCCTGTGCCCTCTGCAGTCCCCCTTAGCTGTGCTACAATGGAAACCACCCTCAGTATTTTCCTTTACAGTGAAGAGTGGGATGAGACTCTCACAAACACAGGTGCCAGCAGCCCCACAGCAGCAAAGGCTAAGTCCTGGTGCCTGGTGACATGACTGGCTCCAGTACTGAGCCAGAGCAGTAGCCACATGTGCTGGGAGAAGGGACTCGCTCCAGCGAGGTGCAAGAACCCTGGCTCCCAGCTAGGGATGTTTGTCCAGTGAGGCTGTGAAAAGATTCGCCATCATCATGGTAATATTGGGGAAAATAATCTCACTGGCAATGAGACTCTCGGAAGAGACCCCAAACATGAGTGGGCATGGGACTGGTCTATGGGGACCAGGTTGCCACTCTGGGTTTTCTCTGGGGAGGTAGCTGGTGTCAGGGGAGTACTGTTGGTTGTCATTGTTGTTACATCTTCTTTCTTGCAGGATTTTGGGGGTGACCCTGCTGTGTGCCTTTGTTAGCATGTGATGGGGTGGCTGCAGGGGTCCCCAGGGCAGCCTAATATTGCACCCCCACACAGATGCTCCTTCCTTGTGATGCCAGGGAGCTGGGCCTGCTCCAAGTCGGCACAGAACTTGCACCAGATACCTCCAGAGGTCCCTCCAAGCTCAGCCATGTGCTGCCGAGCTCTCTATGGCCAGCTGGGTGATGTCCAGGCTTCAGCCTGTGGAGGTCTCAGCCATCCAAGAATGCAGGAAGTGACAAGCTCCACTAGTGGGTTTTGCCCAGCAAAATATGTGAAATTATGTGAAATGAACAACTGCTGCTGTGGCGGCCATCACCTGCCTCCTCCACTGAGCTGGGGGGTCCCATGGCTCTGGGGGCTCTGCCTGCCTTCTCCTTGTTAATTAAAGTCACTGAACCGGTGTTGAACCAGAAGGGTGGAGGTTTCCTTCTTTAAACATCAGAGGGGAGCTGAAAAAACTAATCCTTCCAGTTCCATGATCCAAGGGAGTTAAACAGCTGAAGAGCAGCTGCCCGCTCACCCACTAAGACAGGATCTTGCCTCTTCCAAAAACACAATTCAAAGGCACTGGGTGGTGGTGAAGACACAGTGAGTTTATTAAAGCCAGGAAAAAGGGATCTCAGTCTTTGCCCCAGCATGACAAAGCTGGACCGGTTGGATTTGTACCAACGGACCTGTTTTTCAACACTGAGACACTTCTCTTGGTGGTAACATCAGATCACAAACCAAATGTGGTAGAGACATGTGGAGAGTCAAAGCTGGGTACTGTGTGTGGGAACTGGGGCTGCCCAACACTCTTTCTGCTATGTACCCCAAGTTAGGTGAGTAGGCTGGTCCTTTCTGATGTGAACATTTAGGAGTAATCCCTCACTGGAGAGGTGCAGGTTTCTAAAGGATGAGGTCTATCCATTTATTACTTCCTCTGCTGAACTTGAATGCCACATCTTTTTACTTTTCTCTGAGAATTGCTGCCCTTACACAATGTAGGTTGGAGAATTCCTTGAGCAGCCAAGAAATGTGAGAGACAAAGTAGAAACTAAATAATTTCTGGAACTTTCTAAACCCAAGAAATTTTAGCCTAAAAGGAGAAGAAATGAAAAAGCTGAGGGAGACAAGATGTTTGGATTCAGTTTTCCTCAGCTAAACTTGTCCCTGTCCAAAGCCCACAAACAACTCCTGGGACAAATCTGAACCTTACTGAACTCAACCTGAGCAGCATTCCAAGTGCTGAGGGAGACCAAAAGCTGAACTTTGAGAAGTTCAAGCCAACATAGGGGCTACAAGTGAGAAGAGTCTCTGACCACAGAGGTGTTATTACATCTCTCAGGACTCAGTCTGACTGTGCTTTGCCAGCCCTCTTCTCCCTGGGGAGCCCCAAGACTCCACAGGTACTGTTCTGCTGTGTAAATACAATGGTAATTAGAGACCATGGTGTATCTGGGAGCAGGGGGATAAAGTAATACAGATGAGATACCATCAGCCTAGGGCAGAGCTTCCCTCAGACTCTATGTAGTCCCTTAAAATATACCAAAGTGGCACTGGGCATAGCGCTTGTATCTGACTGGCCAGGTAACACACCTGGAAGAATAACCTATGATGGAGATTGCCAAGCCTGTGCTGAGGTCTCTGAACATGAAAGAATACCCTTCAATCAGAATAATCACTATCAAAAACTAAAGAGTAACAGGCTATATTCTGTTGAGCCAGTACACTGACAGGATATGGATTCTTGGAGGCTGCAGGACTGCAGAGACTGAAGCAGCTCCTTTGTTTTTCACCTACTGTGCTGCACAGGGAAAATACATTATCCTGGGGAGAGGAATCCCAGAAATTCCTTTTTATGCTGGAAACATTTGCACTTTCCATTTCCAAACTCGTCTTTCTTTTGTCTGCAAGTTGTTGCAGGCTTTCAGTGGAGCATGGCACTGGTGGGAAATTCTTTGTAATCCTTATCTGAGTGCTGCTTAGGATCGGCTGATTAGAAACTGCAAAAACTGTGTCAGAGCTTTCTAAATCAAGAGCAACCCGGTATCTGGAATAGCATTTTTTTCTGGAGCTTTTCAACTCAGTAATCCTGTTTGTCTTCCTCTGTTTTGGCCCACCATCCACAGGTAGAGAAAGCTCCTCTTCCCTCATAGTGGGGCACTTTTTCTTCTTCTCTTTTGCTTTATTCCAGGGGATCCTTCCTGGCTTCTGTTTTCCTTTGTTCCCTATCTCTACCTCACTGCCTGTGGCCAAGGCTGTTGACCCAGGCGTATCTTTTCGTGCAGAAGGGTGACAAACTTGGGGCTGCCTTTGTTGTAATGGTGTCACGGGTTGAAGTCCTTGAGTGCCTCTCCTGAATGCCTTCCTCCATGGAGTTGGTGGAGGCCCTGCCTGTGATACAGAACAGGGTTTATCCTGACTAACTCCCAAAAAGCGACTATTGGCACAACACACACACGGCTGTTTAGCAGAGCTCTGTGTTCTCAAACAGTATTTCACCTCTGTGCAACATGCTTCTGTAGCAACGGAGCTGGCCTTCCCTCCTGCAGCTGTGTTTAGGTCATCTGTAGATGTGCCACATCCAGGGGAGGCTCCATGCTGCTCCCGCACTGTCACACAATGGGGCTGAGACTGACCCGAGGTCCTGCAAATCCCACTGCCTTGGCAGTTCAGGCAGCATGCATTCTTCTTCTCTGGAAGGCAGCCCTGGTTCAGGCCAGGGGAGGTCTGGGAAGAGTTATCTGCCGTGTGAGCGGGGAGTCTGGTGCTGGAAATAAATGTGTGCAGCTCAGCTAAGGTGTTAGGGAGCTTCAGGGAGCAAAATTCTTCACACAGCTTCAGGTGCTGATCATTGAGGAATGCTGACAGCGACTCCAGACTCTCTCTCAGCAGCTGGACACTAGATTTCACATCCAGAATCTCCACATCCTTCTGAGGAAACAGGAAGCAGTGTAGAAGCAGTAAACACCACATTAAAAGGTACTAAAGCAAGAACACTTTTAGTTACTGTGTAAGTAACATGGCACTGGTAGCTAGCGCTGGGATAAGCATCAGCCACTATCTGGCCTAGAATTACCATTTTAATATGTCCTTACTCCTTCATTATAACAGGAACAGTCTACTCTATAATCCACCATTGGAAGGCAATTTAATATTCAGTTAATATTTTGAAGAAGTGGGAGAAATTCAGAAGCAGGATTCAGAATAAAAGATTAATTTCTGCGCTTACAGCTGCGAGTCTCTTCTCCATCTCCAGCAGTGCCTGCTCCATTTGGCTTTTATCTGTCAGAGCTTTCAGCACCGAGCCACAGTGGCTTTGAAGAGCATCTTGCACTAAACAAGGAAATCAATAAAAAACACATTTAGTATTGTATTTGTAAATGTGAGTAAAACTCTATCAATACTATTGCTACTTCCTCCACAGCTTGGCATGAAATACTTCACTGCATTGTGCAACCATAGTGATTTGTCCACTGAGATCTCCCCAAGCCCCAAGCAACGAACAACAGGGTGGATGCTTAATGCAAAGCACCTGAAATTTGTAAGACACTGTGTATAGGCCAGACCTCATTTACTATACTCTCTAAATATGATGCTGGAGATGAAAGGCTATGCCAAGCTGCACAACTTGGTTGGCTCAGTGCAGGGAAGGCTCAGGCTTAGCTACCCACCAGCTGCACAATAGACATGGCCAGAAGAAGGGACCCCAGTATAGCTGACCCATCCCAGTATTACCAGCCCTCCTCCATAACCAGCAAATGATAAATGGGAGCTGAAACATGCAATAGCAAGAACAATATTGCTGACAACAGATCAGAGATGCAAGAGGATTGTGGATAAGAAGGGCAACCAGAGAATACGTGTCAGAAGAGCTCAGGAAGCTGGTAAACAAAGGAGAGATGCCCAAAGGGATAGTGGGGAGCTATGAAGGAGTGTGCCAAGAATTGGGATTCCCAGTTGCTGGGCACAAGAAGAGATGGGGTCAGGAACAGTCTGAACCTGGTAGCTGTTTGGGCAGCTGCACTGAAGGCAGTGGGGGTTCTGACAGTGTCCTGTGAGGGAACAGACCCCCTTGGGACAGTGTTAAATTGGAGCAAGATGCTCTTGGCTCCAATCAGTCATGTGGAAAACTCGTAAAAAAAAATAGTGTTTTTTGTTATATGCTTAGGTAACAGTATAACTACCCCCATGCAGTTGAAATTCTTATAGGAAGCACTGCTGAGCCTAAGACAATACAGCGTGGGAACGCAGTGTGCAGCCTATGTGGAGATGCAAATCCTTAGCAATCTTACAGAAGTCTTCCTTCAAAATCATAAATTAGGACGAACTAAAAGAGCTGCTCACTAAAGGTATCTGGTCTTCCCTGTGAACACTGCAGGAAGATGTGTAGCGATGGTGTGGCTGGGTGCAACGCTGGCCACACAAAGCACTTCCACTACAACAGACCTTTGCAAAGTCAGCAGGATGGGATAACTGGAACTCTGAAGTCCTGGACTAGCACTGCATACCTGAGAAAAATCAGATTAAAGTCTAGTTCCTACAAGTGGCTACAAGAGCTCTGCAATGAGTGAATCCTCTTTTGCTACAAATCCAGTGCTTTCAATTTACTCTGGTGTCACTAGAGCTGAAAGCCTGACTGAAGCTATTCCTGCCAGCAGATTGTTTATCTCAGATCATCAGTGTGGCACCTCTCACCTCAGGGAGGTGTGCTCAGAGGCTGCAGAGCCTCAGGGTGCTCCGGTCTCTTCTCCTGTCCAGCTATTTTCATTAAGCTTGCAGGAACTTAATTATCTCTTTGAGTTCTGCCCTTCTGTCAAACTCCAGATAGAACTGGTAGGAGTAAAAACTATTAGGGAGAGTCAGGCAGAAAGTGATTTTACAGATTTTTTTTTTTTTTCTGTAAAAGACTAGAGATGTTCTAAAAGGGTACATTTCTGAAGGAAGACAGGAAAGATATCTGAGCAATTATGGGCTTACTAGTTCATTCACCTATTGTGCAAGGAGAGTTGTGAAAGACGTGGAGGGAAATGGAATAAAATGGGACAGGATTTTATAAAGGGTGGGTTGTGCCTGTCTAATGTAATACACTACGATAAGAGAGGTAACACAGTGGCCTTTCTATAGATTCAGACAAAGCCTTTGACTGGAAATTGCCAAGTAACATGAAAAAATTTTAGAAAAATTGGATAAGCCTCAATTAAAAGGAAAGGGTCAGCTCTTGAGAGGGGTGGCATGGGGCAGGAAAGGTGGTTCTAGAAGATGTTCCTCAAGGTCAGTGCATGAGCCAAACCTGCTTAAAATGTGCTATAGTCACCTGGGCACAAAAGCCAGTGGGCATTTAGGTAATTAGCAGGTGACTCAAAGATGCAAATGCCAGCACTAGAGGCTACAGGTCAGACTGGGCAATGGGATAGCTGGTAGTGCACAGGCTCTGCTGGCAGGAGTGGCTGCACACCGTAGGGTGGCTGGAAGCCCTGTGCAGTCCCAGACATCTACCTGCAAGGAATAAAGGTGATCGAAGTGAGACACATGCAGAGAAAAACTACAAGATAATTAAGTGCTTAGATGGTAATCTCCTCTTATGAAAGGAGATTGAAAGTGTTGGCTGATTCAGCCATGCAAACCAGAGGTGTCAGGCAGCATGGGGCTGGAGGTGCTGCCTCAGTGCTGCTCAAAGGATGAGGCATGTGTCAAGAGCCAACTCCCAGCCCTGGAATCCCTGTGTCATGCTGTGTTTTCAACTGTGTTTACCTTCCTCCAAAAGAGTGATGCTTGGGCACAGCACACATTGCTGTTAGGGAGAAAGACCCCGGTGGTTGCCTCATCCATGCATCATCCTTATGTGCATTGAGTTAAACAACCTCCCAGACCTAGGCTTGTTCTTTATATGAGCATGGCTGATTTCTGAGGATTAGCTGCACATGTTTCAATGAATAAGCTCTCTGTTGTTGCAGGCAATTTGGTTGTCCCTGCTCTCTCACTGCCACTTCTAGGCTTTTTGTCTTTTGCTCTGACAGAATTGGAGTTTTTTTACAAATCATCGGGGAAAAGACCAGGTTTGTAACAGTGCAGTGAATGTTTCAGTTGGCCTTTTAGACTTTGCATCTCCCTACAAGCAACCCAAGAGCAAATTTTTGGGGACCCTGACAGATCCCTCCCTGCCCCCAAGCCTGTAAGAAGGAAGAAAGCAGCAGTGATTGAAGGAGGAAACACCCTTCACATCACTTCCATCTTTACACCGTGAGGATACAGGAAGGCTAGCAAGCTTACCCCATAGGCTTAATTCTAGTTCAGAATTATTTTTAAAACTTTCTGATTTCCCTAGTTTGTCTGTTCCTCTACAACATGGTATTCTCCATCTAAAAATAGCACTGCATCCACTGGGCTTGTGATCTGCACATACGTTTGACTCAGCACAGCGTGCTGCAGGCAAGCAACCAACAGCTCATCTTTTGAATGTGTTTCATTTGTACATGTAGGAGTGCTCTGCAGAAAAAAATCTCCTTCCCTCTTCGGCTTCCATACCAGAGGAGTGATCAGACTTGTCAAATAAAATTAAACAAAATAAAAATAAGCATTAACCTAGAGTTTAAAAAAATGCATTGAAATGGCCAAACTAGATCACATCAACGACTCTTGATAGTCAAGTCGCTTGTCTTTGAAGATCATGAAGAATGGCTGCTTCAGAGAAAGTGTTCTTCAAATAAACCATGCAGCAGATAGTTATTAAATAACTTGATGACAGAGAAAAAAAATCTTTACTTGGTTAATGGGTGGCTATGCACAAGCTTGTGCTTCTCTTATGATCTTTTACTCTAAACAAAGCAATTTCTTACATCCTGCAACATTGCTGTTTTGATTTGCTGTACCATTGTCACTGGATACTACTGGTTTACATTAATAACATATGGAATGTGAAATCTGTCAAGAGATAAAAGGCTGTAGGACCTCAGGACAGATTTGCCACCCTGTGCTGCAGAGGGTTCCTCATAAACCAGCCTGCACTCCCAGATGAAAACTACAGTCTGAGCAGCAGAGGGAGGGTGCATCAGCTGCCCAGCTGAGGAATATTAAATAGCTACTGCTTGTGATGCCGATATATCATCCATGCAATTCATCCTGAGATTGGCACTGACAACACAGAGGCTTTAAATAACATTTTGAGGAGGTTGGTTCCCCCATGCCTGGGTTCAGCAGGGGAAACACAAGATGGTGAGACACAAGCAGGCAAAACAGTAATGGACCTCAGCAGAGCACTGCATTTTCTCTCTGGGCAGTAGCTGAGCTGTGCCAGCAGGCGAGACTTCTGGGCTGTCATGGCTGTATCCTGCTCAGACATATCCTGAGTAGTCAGCTGGCAGATTTGTGCCTGCTTAGCCTTGTTGCTGTTTTGCAGCATGGCAGAAGAGACCTGCATGAGGGACTGCAGAATGAACTGAGCCCAGTCTCAGCCTGCTCCATCACTGAGAGAGCCCCAAGCTCTGAGATGTAGCTGGGAGGAGTTCCCACGGAGTACTCACGGAGACAGCCGCATAAGCTCTCATCATTCACGCTGAGGTGTTTTGGAGTCTGGTTAAGTCTTGCATCTCAACAACTTGCATTGCCAGTCAACTGCATGGCTGGTTAACAGCTGAGTGGGAAAGGTGTTTTCTTTCATCAGTTTTGAACTTGTTGACTTTTCATTCCATATAGAACACAAGGGAGTCTGGACTAGATGTCCCAGTCCAAACCACACTGTTCACCGTAAATGAGCTCAAATCCCACTGTTATGAACACAGGTAATTCCTCTGGAAACCTTGCCAGCAACTACTGGGCCTGCCTGGAGAGTCTTCAAGCAAAGTCATGTTTGAAAACTGCCCATCAGGCACCAGATTTTGTCAGAGAATTGCAGTTCGCAGCTCTGTAAGAAACATTCTGCATATTACTTTGTCATCCTTGCTGGCAGAAGCATCAGGGGATTTGCCTGTGGTTTGCTGGCTGGGAATACGCCTCTCATTACAGTGAAGTCAAGGTGGTGAGGAGGATATGGCTGTTATGAGCTGTCACAGCTGGAATTAGCAGGTACCAGAAAAGCAAAGCAGTTCACAGAGAGCTAGTAGTGAAAAATATGGCCTTGCATAAAGAAAATAGAAGGTTTTGATAGAACTGTGGGTACAGAAAAGAAAATGAGAAAAATATTACAAGAAATTAATTACAGGAGCTAAAACCAGAAGGAAAGAGCAAACGATGAGCATGCAAGTCAACCAGAGAGAGTCTATATAAAACAAGATCTATATAAGATGGAAGAACTGATGGACGGGTCTGGTTGCCTCTTTACAACCCTGTGCACAGCACTCTGAGCCATGAGCACAGGATAGAGCCTGCGGACGTTCCTCAGGCAAATGTTGTCTTGTCTCCAGTTCCAGACAGCTTTGTCCTCTGTATGAAAGTATATATGGAAAAAGATTCCAAAGAGAACATTTTAAAAAATCTTACTGCATAGAGCAAGACAATCTGGAAACGCTTGGGAAATAGCCTCTGAAAAATATTTTTTGTTTTGTTCTTTGACCAGTGGCTGTGTAGACTGTGTTAAATGTACTTGCTACTCACTGCCAAAAATGAGGTTCCTTATAAGATTTTTAAAGAAGACAGATTTGACTTCAAGTTCCACCTTTCTTTGCTTTTCAGAACGGCTTGCATGTGCTAGTGTACAACTTATCTTCTTGAAGAGAGCCTCCTAATCGTCTGCATTCCTCTCCTACATGCAAAATCCTCTGCTGCAAATGATTTATCATGACTCCGCTATGTCACCCACATTCCAAGGTACTCTATCATCAGCCACTGCTGTTCAGTGCTTCATCGGCTCTGAATTTAGGTCTTTATCACCTGAGTTTAGGGATTTTATACCAGTTTTTCAAGGGAATTGCCTCAGTTAGGATTTTTTCAAGGCACTACTGCAGGTATTTATTTAGCTGGGAACCTAATTATCCATCACTGTGATACCAGTCAAATGGTAGTGTTCACCAGCAATTAACCAGTGACAGATGAACCTCCCAGGACTATAAAGAAGAACAACATTGTGAAGCATGTGATGATTTTCATTATATATTCAACATTCTGCAGCATGATACATTACAGAAAGTGCCAATTTTTCTTTTCAATTACTTTGAAAATCTGGCAGCAGGCACCTCTGGGCGGTTTATCATTTAATTCAAAGCATATTTATTTAAAACGGGTAAGGAGAAGAAACAGGACAGCTGAGCAAATGGTATGGAATGAATAGGAGGAATTGTGAACAATAGATTTGATTTTCAGTGCCATGACAACAGTTTCTCTGCAAGAGATACATGAAACTAGGCAAAGTCCTGCTGCCGAGTGGACAAGTTGAGGCACTGAAGTAGTTAGGAGATGGGCAAATGTGTAACAGGGAGCTTGTGCTGGCCAAAGCAGACAGATTTTTGCTTACATTAGGGTCCCACCAAAAGCAATTGCCAAACACAGCAAGGGAGTGTTCTTAGTATAACAAGACTGGTATTTTGAATGTACAGGCTATCACAGCTCCAAGCATAATGCACCAGACTCCATGCTTTTTCCCCAAGAAGGCTGTGTTGACTTAAAGGGTATCTATCAATGGTGCACTTCGTGGAAGCCACACTTTACCACACAGTTAATGTCATGGTGTTTTTGTGAAGTTAAACTATTTCACAAGGCACAACTCAATTCATATTTCTTGCATGTATTAAAATTGGCCTTTTGTTCTTGCATGGAGCAGGACAAGCGCTAAGCAGAGTCCTGGAAAGGTGTTGATAAACAACCATACCAGCATTAAAAATTAATGCATTCTCAAAGGCTCAGATGTAATTCCAATTAGAAACAATTTCTCTAAAGCGCTTCCCTCAGTAAAGACTGCTGTGACTAGCCACTTCAGAGACAGAGCTTTGAAAACTATTTGATAGTATTGGCATTTTCAGAGATCACCTTTTTATCAGGGCAACACTGTGCTTCACTCTATTATTCTTACTTAGGAAATGAACAGTACTAGTTTTGCTCATATCTAAAGTATGATCACTTCAAGTGCAGAAAAGTGATGGAAGACTTCAAACTCACATACAAAAAACTGAGAAGGCCCCCAAAACTGAAACTGGATACTCAGGATATAAATATCTGAGTTATTTTAGCTGTGTATTCCATTAGTGCTCCATATAGTCTAAGACCAATCATAGTCCAGGCAGAACACAAAATCACAGAGGTGCATTTCTTTACGGTGTCTAACCATGCAACACTCAAGTTCTTTGACATGGTACAAGGGAGCAGATAAAAATAATATAATAAAGTAAAAATGAGAAAATAAACTAAGTCTCTACTATGGGTGTTATTTGTTGTTCTGCTGGAGGAAGAGCAGCAGTGAGTGGCATGAGTTCACCCCAGCGTGGAGACCACATGCTGACATTCAGCAGCTTGATTGTGCCCTCTGCCGTTAACAGGAATACGGAAAGGACTTACATGTCTGGGAAATGGATTCCAGTTGAACCAAAAGGGATTTGTTTCTCGAGTAAAACATTTCTCCAAACTTGTCCAAACATTCTTGCAGCTGCAAAAACAAAGGCAAATCTGAAAATTAATACACTGCCCTGTCTTAGTTTTCAAAAACACACCCCCAAACACCACAGAACAAGGACTGCATCTCATGGAATAGAGCAGCCTGAAAATGGTTATTTATCTATCACCTGAAACAATTTGTCCTGCTGCTAGTTGCAACCCCAAAAGAGATCTGTAGTGACTTAAAAGGCCCATGAAATGTTGGAGACATCTTAACAGATTTCAAAACAGAGATACTGATCTGTAAAATAACATTAATACTATTCATCAAATTAATTATAGAAGTGTTTGGAGAGAACTTCACCTTCAGACAGAAAGACCAACCACAATGACTTATTCACAGGAGCAGACTACACCCTTTAGGCACAAAGGCAATGTAATTGGTATGTGCAGACAGTCATTACAGCCTGTTCTTGTTTTTGAGACACAGAAATTCCACTGCTGACTCTGAGATGAGGCCCTAAAGACCTTGACCCTAACGGCAGGCCACAAAGAGTATGCTATATGCAAAAGAGTTGGCAATTGCTGATTTAAATCGTTTGAGTTCTCAAGACAAACAGTATAGTAATTCAAATATCAGCACAGAAACCAAGAGAAGCAGAATGTTCTGGACTATTTTTAACGCCTCATTATTCAGCGCACTGAAATGGAATTAACTTACCCCTTGAAGCCTGTCATTGATACTGGAAATAAAGGTGCTTAAAACCTCACTACAATGAAAAAAAAAAACCAAGTATAAAACAGGCATGTAAGTTACTGAACTTGGCCGAACAGGAAAAGATCACACAGTAAATGTAGTACATGAAACACTGCAAGGCACAGTATAACGGAAATGTAACTGCTGGGACGTGCTTACTGCAGGGGACATAACCCTTTGGAGTCACTATACTTATTTTAGTTCTGCTATGTAGAGTAAGAAAAGAATGTACACATGCACGTACATGCTTTATTTTTTTAGCTCTCTCATTTTTAGCCTAGCGTTAGTGCCTCTCTCAAAAGTCTTAGTTGGCATTTACACAACTGTCCATGGGCTGCTAGGGTGCCACTGCTGCACTACCCACTGCCTGCCTTGGTGGAGGTGACGTGCTGGGATACATGGGTATTGTAGAAAAACTGTGGGAAAGACATGGGAAAAGTTTCAGCCCAAGTCAGAAAGAGTAAATACTGCAAATCCTTTTCTTCTGAGATTACGCCTGTGGTTTCTGTTATCCATCCTCTTAAACTGTGTGAGCCTATGGGGAACCAGGCTATATTCATTATTAGCCTGATAAACCAAAATGCAAAGGCAGTTGCTAAGCAAAGTGATACCTACTTCCTCTATGGAGACTCAAGTAATGTTAAATTAATTATTTAGTGCTCCAAATTGCAACAACCAAAAACATGAAGGCCAGGTAAAGTCTACGTGTGGGAACTAGGCGGGGCTTCTGAAATCTTTCTAGGCTTACAGAAAGAAAGACACTAATTTTATTAGTCAAACTTGCAGGGGACATACATGGCTAAATTATACATTTATCTTTGTAAAGATAATATAGCGTTTCTATAAACAGGCTTCTAATCTGGGAGTGAGTCTGGAGTGTAGGAAGGAGCATAATTCATTTAAAGAAGAAATGAAGGATAATTAAGTGTTCTGCCTAAACATTGAAAACTATTTGTTCGTTTCTCATAATTAATTTATAAAAATCCTCCTCTTCTCTAATAGGCACTACAGAATCAAATCTTGTCTTACCAGAAGCATAGTGCCCACGGCAAAAGAGAGTGCGGTAGAGCCTGATTTGATCAAAGGCTTTCCATAAAAACGTGTTTCACTTTGGATATTCCATTACTGTACCAAATGTATAGCACTAGGAATTATTTATAGGTGCACTGAAGAGCTTGCCATCTGAGCTTCAAAACATTGTCTTGTTCCTAAAGTCCTTTAGAACCTACCTGTAGTTTTAAATTTTAACATCTGACAAAAACCAGATGCAAATTACATTAGCAAATTATACCTACAGCCAAACCCACACGGTATAAAAACCTTGTGTACAAGGAAAGTCCTAGAGATACATGTGGATTTATAAAGGTGAAATCACTGTATCTTCCACTGCCCACAGGTATGCTTGGCCATCTCCTTATCTGGCCTAAATGCAAAGTCCATTCTGAGAGTCCATTTGATCAGTCCCAACACAATCTATAAAATTTTGAGAGTATGGTTTTTCACAGAGAGAAGGTAAATTCAGAGCTAGAGTTTCAGTGTTGCTTGTGGTTTATGGCTGAGTGTGTTCCATCAATCTCATTGCAAGTAAACCCTATTCTCTTATCCTGTGACTCCTTCCAATCAGAGAAGATTTAAAACCTGAAAAGATATTTTTCTCACAGAAGTATGCAGCTATGTCACATTTAAGAAGGGAAGAAGTTGCTGCAAGGAGTGATAACCACTAGCAAAGAAAGACTTTCCAATGAATGTCTACATACCGATCATATTTGTCCTTTATTTTGTTCTTGCAAGCTTCAAATTTTTCCAGGATATTTTTCACTCTTCCCACACCAAAATTAAGTGAACCTCTTTCTTTTGTATCTTCATCAAATAGCAGTGGTTTTGTCTGGTATTTGGCAAAAATGCTGGGCTCGCTCTGATGCACAGAAGAGGGGAAAATGTTGAAATATAAAAATAAATGGAACAGCAATTAGAAAAAAAACATTTTTGTGCTGAGTGCTTCATAGACATCATAGTGATTGGATGTGACTGATTAGATTGGATGAGGAGATTAAGAATGTCATGAGATTATGCCTTACTCAGTGTGCCCAGTTAGAGTGACTTTCTGTGGAATAGAGACCCAGGCCAAATTCCTTCATATTCAGGCTTTTCTCTCATCTTTTGATGAGAGATCATAAAAACAATAAGGATTATCAGGATTTTCAGTTGCTTGTGATCATCAGGTGTGCCAATTTTTTTCCTGTAGGCTCAACACAAAGACTATAAACTAATTCCATTGTTCCTGGAATAATGGAAAAGTTAACGATGCCAGTGGCAGTGCCCTGTACAGGAACCGAAAGAAGTTCCTATTGAATTCCCCAGTGGATTAGATCATCTTGCTGCCAACTAGCAACAGCGCCAGACTGTTGATGAGTTTTTCACATGCTTCAGTATATGTTTCAGAAAAAGAAATTTAATATTAATATGAAAGCTGTAAGATCATCTTCATTCTACAAACTTTCCAGACACTGCATGACCAAAATGGAATTACATTTTCCTTAAAACCTGAGAAAATGCAAATTCCATTATATTTTCTTCTTTCATTGTGAAGAGTGTGTTATGGGTTTTTTTGTGTGTTATGAAAAGCTGCTACAGTTAATGGACAAGATCCTTGTGAAAATGCAGAGGACAGCAGATAGGATCTGCAACTGAAAGACAGCCTGGGGCCACCAAGCTGGCATGGAACCACTGCTCTTCTCTCATCTGTGCTCTCTGTTACTGGTGCAGGAACTATTTTAGTGAGGTAACATCAGAAACAGTGTGCCACAGGAGAAATATTTTGAGCGTAGAAGCTCTTCATTAATCATTCAAGCATCTGTTACAACAATAATACAGCAAAGCAATTTTCAGTCAATGGAAGTAAACACTGAAAACCTGTCATTCCTGCAAAGCGAATGGAGAAACACACTATTTTTCAAAGAAGAATAGACACAATATTTTACCTTAGCTGAGTGATCTGAAGACATTATAATGAGAATATATTATTTTAGTAATTTTTAAAAAGTGATTAAATGATAATAATAATTTATAGTAATCTGTTATAAATATTTGCTTTTCAGACTACTATAAAGCTGCTCCTTTGTCTAGTCACAGTAAATATGGGCATGTGTGAAGAAGATACTAGACACAAGGAAGAAATTCTTTATGATGAGGGTGGTGAGAAACTGGCCCAAGTTGCCCAGAAAGGTGGTAAAATTCTCTGGAGATGTTTAAAACCTGCGTGGGTGTGTTCCTGTGTGACTTGGTCTAGGTGATCCTGCTGTGGCAGGGGGATTGGACTAGATGATCTTTCGAGGTCCCTTCCAATCCGTAATGAATCTATGATCCCTGAAAGCATTCCATACCAGGCTGAATACAGGGCTCTAAGCAATCTGATTTAGTTGGAAATGTCCGTGCTAACTGTGGGAGGGGTTAGACTAGGTGACTTTTAGAGGTCCCTTCCCATCTAAAGCACTCAATGATTCTAAGTCTAAGATAACTTGATTTCAGCAGTTACTAATGCTTGCAAATGTTACCACCCTATTTCAGCATTTTCCATTAACTTTGAGTGGTGGCTGCATGCCTGCACGGATCTGAACAAGAGCGAGACTCACATCCTGGGAGTTGTGCTGTCCCAGCTGCATGCCCAGCTCCAGTGGTGTCGCTACTGACTGTGTGTTCTCTGGGCAGAACTGGGAGCTGAAGAGCAGCTGAGAATCACTCAAATTTGAGTAGTCGCTAGGAATGCTGTTCCGGATGGAAAACTTATTAGTCCTGAAACAGAGCAGAGCGGGTTGTGAATGAGTCTTCAGCAATTAAAAAGCCATATGGAATTCCCTACACAATCTGCTGGAATCATGCAAGCATGGCCCACCCAGCACATTCATTTTCACTCCCTACTTGGAGGACACCATTCCTATAACTGCATAAAGTTTTACAGTGTGTGGTTTTGCTACACAAAGTCATCTGGCTTATCTTAAACTGTCACTTCCACACAAACACAGTTCAGCAGCTCTGTATTCACCTTATGGGGGTAAAGATGTTTCTCCAGCGTGTCCTGAAGCCAGAAAGCTAAACAAGGACTCAGTTAATTAATTCAGTTAATCCTACCTGCCTTGTCAGTCAGACCTAGTTTAAGAAACACCTTGGGGTTTGCTCCTAGCAAGTGCTGGGTCTCTCACTTTTCATTGCTGTGGATATTCTATTCTATTCTATTCTATTCTATTCTATTCTATTCTATTCTATTCTATTCTATTCTATTCTATTCTATCCTATCCTATCCTATCCTATCCTATCCTATCCTATCCTATCCTATCCTATTCCATTCCATTCCATTCCATTCCATTCCATTCTATTCCATTCCATTCAATTCCATTCCACTCCATTCTACTCTACTCTACTCTACTCTACTCTACTCTACTCTACTCTACTCCATGCCATTCCGTTCCATTCCACTCCATTCTAAACATCTACTGTAACTCAGATACTGCTCAGCTTATTTGGAAGACAGTTCCAACAAAGTAAACCTTTCTGACTGATAGTTGACATTTCTTGAGCATTTATTCTCCAGACACCTTAAGTCTGACATACTGGAACAACAAATAAATAACATATGGCTGGACAAAATTGTTTGAATTTTTAGAAATATCACAGTATCACAGTATCACATAATGATAATTAGGTTGGAAAAGACCTTAAAGATCATCCAGTCCAACCTAAATCCAAATAAACCCAGTAAACCTAACATCTAACATCTAGATCATGCCACTCAGCACCTCACCCAGCCTAACCTTGAACACATCCAGGGATGGTGACTCAACCACTTCCGTGGGCAGCCCATTCCAAAACCAGATCACTCTTTCAGCGAAAAATTTTTTCCTAATGTCAAGTCTAAACCTCCCTTGATGGAGCTTAAGACTATGACCTCTTGTCTTGTCTCCAGTGGCCAGGGAGAAAAGACCAACCCCCACCCGACTACAACCACCTTTCAGATAGTTAGAGACAGCAATAAGGTCACCCCTGAGCCTCCTCTTTTCCAGACTAAACAAACCCAGCTCCCTCAGCCTCTCCTCGTAGGGCTTATCTTCCAGCCCCTTAACCAATCAAGTTGCCCTGCTTTGACTCGTTCCAGCACCTCGACATCTTTCTTAAACTGAGGGGCCCAGAACTGAACACAATACTCCAGGCGTGGTCTAACCAGTGCCGAATACAGGGGAAGGATAACCTCCCTTGACCTGCAGGCCACACCATTCTTTATGCAGGCCAGGNTGAAATCCAGGTACACCACATCCACAGCCTTCCTCTCATTGACCAGTCGAGTTACTTGATCATAAAAGGAGATCAGGTTGGTCAAGCAAGACCTACCCCTCCTAAATCCATGTTGACTGGGCTTAATCTCTTGGCCGTCACGCAGATGTTGCACGATAGCACTCAGCACTATCTGTTCCGTAACTTTTTCCGGAACTGAGGTGAGGCTAACAGGTCTGTAGTTTCCTGGATCATCCTTCCGACCTTTCTTGTCTTTGGGAGTCACATTTGCCAACTTCCAGTCATCCAGGACCTCCCCTGTGATCCACGACTTCTGGTAAATTATGGAGAGCGGTTTAGCAAGCTCATCTGCCAGCTCTCTCATCACTCTGGGGTGAATCCCATCCGGTCCCATGGACCTATAGGGATCCAAATGGGTCAGCAGGTCTCTAACTAGTGCCTCTTGACTAACAGGGGAACTACACTGCACCCTGTCCCTATCTGCCAGTTTAGATGACCAGATCAAAGAACCCAAAGTTCTTCTGTTCACACCAACCCCTGAGCCACCTGTTAATAGTAAGGATTCTCTTACGTGTCTCATTATCCACCCCTGCTGTTACAGGGATAGAGGAAAACACTATCTGGAAACCCACCCCATCGATATGTTGGCCAAGTTCCCTGAATTCCCAGACATCATATTGCGCTACTCAAATGGTCTCTTCTTTCCCCAGAGCACTGCCCAAATATACCTTTTCCAGCCAGTCTTGACTTTGTGCCATGTTGCTCTGAATCCACCCCTCTTCAGAGACACAGCTTCTGCCGCATTATGGACTAAGCTCGTGGCACAGTACCAGCCCCCCTCTGACAATGTTTTCCCTGCACCCCTGCACTGCTGCTCATTGTGCTGGAGACCGGCTTTGATTTTTTTCTAGAAAAGATACAGAATTTTTTCCTTTTTGCATTATCACTATTCTATTGCTCCATGCCCACAAGGTCTTCTGGAATGCTTAGGCTAGGTCCAAACATTAGAAAAGCTGAGACAGGTTTATGCTGTCTGTTCTTGCTCTTTTTAAGCTACCAAAATGGAGAGATGCGTTGCTGCCTTTGTAACTGGCAATTACATATCAAAATTAATGAAGAAGACTCTTATGCAGAGTTTTTCTTTCACATCAAATCATGTAAGTAAGGGAGAAGGAACAGATGACTAATTCATGTTATAACAAAAGACGATCACCCCAACATTTATTAGTGGTGACGTATTCGATTAATCTCCAGTTCTGGAAGGAGCCCAAACATCAGACACACAATAGGGAAGGGATTTAGTAGAAGTACTTGAACTGCTCAGTCTCCCTCTTCATTATGTAGTGGTGTCAGTGACAACACTGTATTAACACTTCTGGCTTTAAACTCAGCAAGTACACTGAGCTGCAGGAAAAAATAGATGATGTATAGGCTTCAGGATTCTCAGAAAGCCTGGTAAATCTGACTGAATTAAAAACTTCTCCCATCATCTGTCTCTGGACCGCAAATCTACTAAGAAATAAATCTGAATACAACTTGCACTAGAACAGCTTCTTGTCTCCATCTCAGCTAAGCTTTGTAAAAAAAAAATCAAAATTTCCTTAATCTACAGTAAGCATGTTGGGGAGAGAAGTGAGCACATGGGCAGCTGTGACCCTACATAGGCAGAACCCCTGCTTGCAATGTGACAAGTTTATGGAAAAGTTTCTATAATCCTCAAGTGCTTTACTTTCATGCCAACCCCGCTTTGAAAGTGCCTGTTACAACTGGTGAATATCATATCCTACAACCTGCTCATTTTTTGAGTCACTTTACTTAACATCTGAAGTACAAGATTCCTACAACAAATAATTTTATGACCAGTATTTTGAGGAGTACTGAGCTGAGAGAACTTTATGAACTAGGCTCACTCTGCACTGACACTACAAGAGCAGCTGTCAGCTGCTCTGGAGCCTCATTTTTCTGTCTGAAGTCCACTACCTCAGTAGTTGGTTTAGCAATGCTGCACTTCTACACATTAGGGGAGTAGTCAAAACAGATGTCTCTTTTGAATATACTCATTCCCCTGGGCAATGGATTTCCTTCTCTCTTTGCTTAACATTGCTGTCAATTAATTTACTAATAAGCCCATCTTGGCTCAGGCCTATCGCTGATAGTAAGATCAGACAACCATGGTCAGATCCATGATTAGATCCACAATCAGGCAACCACAGCTCTGCTAACCACCTGACCATTCCCTTCAGGAATGCAGGGATGTATGCTCCATCCTAAATATAAAACCTTTCTTATAAACAGCAAGGAAACATCCTAAGTACTTAATGCCAGATATCAGACTCTCCTAGATGATGCAACAGTTTATCTCAGGAGAACTTTTAGCTTTCTGCTAACACAAGCTTCCCGAGATGTTCATGCACGTGTGCCCATAGTGTTCCTATGGTATAGGCAATCATACACATGTCCGAAGCAAAAACAGCTTCCGGCATGTAAGACAAGTTCTTGACATCTTGGCTAAGTGCTAAATCTTCCTCTGCCAACTGACAGAACAGTTGCTTTTTCCCATTTGACTTTATGCAAGGTATTGGCAAGGTATTGGCAGCTCCAACCTTTTTTCATTTCCAAGGTTCTGCCTTGCCCCTAGGCAGATGTCAAACATAACAACCCAAGACAAACATAGTATGCAATAAATACTCTCTTCTGGTGTTTCCTTGATTTTCCTAGGGGCACTGACAAGCAAAAAATGCGTAACTATATATTGTCATAGGCCTTATTGTTCTATTCTAAATTGGTAATTTTTGCTCTGTTGTTTGGCTCCATCCTTACACTACAACACCAATATTTAAGAGTCATTTGGAAAAATAAACTGGGTCTGCTGCAATTTGCAAAGTAACATTTATCCACGATGCTGCTGTAAGTGATTTTATTTGGTTCCGTCATCCGCACTGAACCTGTGCCAGCATCTCTCTTCTTCTCAAGCAGTGTGGGGGAAGTTCTCTCACACCTTCCTGACACATTCCTTCAAAGTGCCTCTTTCCTAAAGAAACCTGTTTCTCCTGGTAGTAATCTGTAGTAGTCTCAGTGCTAACAAGTTCATTTTCTCCTCATTCCCCTCCAGAAAATCTCCCAGTCCTTTCTGCTCCTCCTCACTTAGTATCCACGGCCCCATCACAGCAAATCCAGCTGAAATCACGTGAGCTGCCGTTTCTTTTGGATTTGGTCTGCATCTACAGGAACTGTCTCTAGCTCTGCTGTGGTGCTCTCATTGTCACTATTTGCTCTCTGCCAATGTGTTCAGCAAATGAGTGAGGATCAGAGGATCAGTGCTGCCTTTGGGCACAGAGGAACTTCAGCATCCTGGGGCCTGGAGGAATTTCAACCAAGGAGGCTTAGCTGCTATTTCAGCTTTCAGCAGTTTGCCACCTCTTCACTGGGAGCGGCCACAGCATAAAATCATTATTCAGCTTTCTGTCCTTCGGAACAGCACAGCCTGCTTGCTGATAAGCATTTGTGCCTTATCCTAAAAGGAATTTCTACGAACGGATTTTGGCACTTGCTCTAGTGCATTACCCACAACAAAACCCCTCTTAGTTATTCGGATCAAACACTGCTTCCAGTTTCAGGTTCAAAGTCCTTCTGGCCTTATTTTAATTCCTCAAGGTCATTTTTACTTTCTATGAGCCTCTCCATTTTTCATTTGGCAGTGATTCAACATTGCCCAGACATTCCTCGCCTTGGAAATTCTGTTAGCCCTTTGTTCTGAGCAGATTGCTGGTCACAGGGGCTCACAGGACTACTCCTTAGGAGCAGGAAATCCTTAGGGATTTCTGCGGAGCAGCCCTGTTTATTCACACAAAATGTATCCCTGATCACATTAAGAATTAGACATCTGGAGACAGGGGTTCCCCTCCACTCTAGCCTGAAGCCATCTTCCAGCCAGCACTCACAGCTCCACTGTCTCATTCCTCTAAGGAATTTTTACATCAGGATTTTTAAAGCTTCTCTTTCAGTCTTTGTCCTCTCTGTCTCCTCCATTTTCTGCTTATTCTGGGACATTAAGGCAACCTAAAAATATGTGGTCCTTGTATGTGGGATGGAATTTCATGGGATAAGGGATTGAATGAAGTTGCTAAATCTGCACATTTTCTCCACCAGCAGAAATAAGCCATAGAGAGTAGTGGCCAAGTAGTGGCCTAAATTACAGCATCCCTTTTGAATGCCTCTTTAATATTTTCATCCTATACTAGTCTTTGTGCTTGTGATGTCTTTGGAATTAGGCATATTAGTAGCTTTTATGCCTTTAGCAAGTTACGGCTTTTCGCATAGGACAAGAAAATGTTCATAACTACCATTTCAATTCATAACATGTTGGTTTCTATTTTTGAATGTCTTTCATTTCTTGAAGGATGCTTTCTTATTTTCAGTGATCTATCATGGTGGTCAGGCACTGGTCCTTCTCATGTCTGAAATGATAGCTGGTATGCATTTGTTTTGATGTTGAACATGAAATCTAAGTAATTTCTAGACTTTAGGCAAGCACTTAACCCTGTTGGCTGTCCAAGTTAATTGCTTTTTAAGGAGCTTCCTTATTGCTATGTAAGTGTCATTTATTGAAATTAAACACCACTGGATTTTTTTGCTTCTGTTGCTCCTGCAGAGTTGCTGTCACTCTCAAGGTAGCACTACAAAACTAACACCTTCAACATGGATCTTATGCTCAGCTCAGGGCCAAGGCGAGATGCATCTCTTCTCCTGGGAGTTCTCTGTCTGAAGAAGGTATTTACAGTATCTGGAAATGTACTTTCAGCATCACGTCCCGGTGAGGCTTATCGCATCGATTGAAGCACTGCTGCTTTTGTGAATGCTGTTTTCAAGTCCTCTGGATCTCTCTTTGCTTGCCCTTCAGGCTGGGCAGGTGGCAGCACTGCTCTAACACGGCACACTCCCTAATGGAGTCTGGCATTTCCACCCACAAAAATCGTGTCGTTTGTCAAGCCTCTCAAATGGAACACAAGCTTTCTTTTATGTCTAGCTGTCATTCGATTTGCATGACCTCCTACGACCTTCTTAAATAGTTAGCATGCTGGTACTGCAGTGTCCAACTAGATAACCTCCTCTCTGCTATATTTCTAGGATCTCTATTATGTGAATTTTCATACATAAAACCGGGTGAAAGGGAGACTTTTGTTCCCTCACCCTATGTTCATGGTACTTGTGATTACAGAGAAGCACGTGTGCCTGACAGATAATAACTAAAGCTTAAAGCCTCAGAGTCCTGTGCTTGTACAGAACTGCTGCCATGAGGGCAGTGCATCATCAGAGCTCTGCCTTTTCTAGGGACTTGGTGGCAGCTGCCCTCAGAAGTAACAGCCTGACTCAAACTTGCAAAGAACTCTCTGCGTGACTCATGCCCTGCCTAAATGTTTCATTCTAAAAACTCCCTGAAAGACAATATTCTGGAGATTACATGCATACCCTGCTGTGGTGAAAAAGGTTTCCAGTTACAGAAGAGAACCAGGTAAAAGTAATCAACACCATTCCCCCCATTTCAAATACAAATCCACACATGCTTATAAGTGTAACTTGTTTCTCTTTAGGAAAAGTTAATTCTTTTGAGAACTCTGTAGCTCTTCTTAACTCCTCCACAAACCCAGCTGCATTTTCATTAACGTTTTATGCCCTATTTGACCCTTTTCAACTCACTTGCAAAAAATGTGGAATGCTCAGGAGTGGGTGTTAAAATCTTGCTTCTTATTTTCTTCCTGCATTAATGAATGAGTTCAAAAGGAAGATTTTGTAGCTGACAGGAACTTTAGAGGAGGAAGGAATTCAAGTGATCTCTTTCCAAACAGCTACATTCCACTCATTTCTTTTCCTATTGTATGATCCACAGAACGATTTCTTATATATTAATATAGTATTAAAATGATATATTATTACATATAGTATTCTTTATTTTTAATGTATTCTTTAAATTTGCCCTGCTTAATCTCTGACCAGAAGGAAAGACATAGGTTTTTAAACTACTTAGAAGCAACTTACTGAAAACAAAACAAAAATAAAAAGGTAATCTGCAGGTACTAAGAAGAAAAGTGAATTATGCAATGCCTATTTATAAAGACAAACCCATGACAGATATAAGCATATTTTTACCTGAATGGGCTCCCCTTTGACCCATGCATCTGTATAAAATTAAATTAATTCATATATATGAGACAAATATTTTTGTAATGGTCAAAAAACCCCTACTGTTATGTTATCATCATCATCCATCATTGTGGTTACATCAGGCCAAAGAGACGGGATGACTAAAACTGCAAATGTGAACAACAGTTGGTTACGTAAGTGAGTTATTTAACTAACAGGCTCACAGGACCAAATTCATCAATTAGTTTCTCCAGAATCATGCAAGGGATAAATCTTTTGTCTTTTTTAGCCATGTGGTGCAAAAGGTGATGCTCCGCTGTATAAAATGCAGCCTGTCTTATGTATTCCCTCTTCAGCTGTTTGCATTCAAACAATATTTGTTGTTTCAGTATATAATGTAGATGTCAGCAGCTCCAGCTGCTCTTTGACTTCTGCTGTGAAAAAAAATGAATCCATGCATACAATGCCAGGATATGGAATAATTTTAGAGTTACATAATGTGCAACTACATTGCAAATCAAAATTCATTGTATGTACCTTCTGCACAAGGGGAGAGGGAATATTTGACTTACGTAATTGGATGTGGATGGGCCACAGGACTTCCCAGAACAAACCAGAGTGGAGCTTTCAGCTGATGCTGGGTTTGTAATTCCCAGCAATTCTCCTGTCTGTGGAGGTGCCTGGCAGGCTAGAAGCAACTCTGGCACAAGCAGGAGCAGCCATGTAACCACCACTAACCAGACTCTCTGACTACAGACCAGTTCTGGATGTGTTTCACTCCTTCACTCCCCAAGTGTTTAATTTTATACACAACCTGCTCACACTCTTTTCTTGACCCCACAGCCCGAGCTCACCCAATGGCTGTTGGCGTGCTCAGCATCTCCTTGATATTCCAAACGTTGATATTCATGGTTTTATTACAGCTGACACCCTTGTTGGGAGCTCCTAGCCCTCACCATGGTCTGGCCTCTGCTCTGACCTGCCCTACCCTGCAGCTGCTGTGTCACCACGCTGCCCTGCAGGATGGGAAACCTGGAAAGAGAAGCATGAGCTGGCTCGGGGGGGACCATCCCCCTGAGCCGCTCACTGTGGGGACACCCTGAGGCAGCCCAGGCCTACAGGCACAGAGCAGGCCTTGGCCAACATGGTAACTCCAGGGCCGGGCCTTATGGCCTCCACAGCCTGGACTGCAACCACCCACCAAATGGGGACTTGCCAGAGCCCAGAGGGCCCTGGGTTTCACCTCAGCTCCAACCTGTGCCTGTGGGACAGAACCCAGCCAGATCCTGCCCCTCTGCCTATGGGCAGAGCCCCCAGAGTGGGGCAGGGGAGGAAGAGGAGGTTCAGATCCTGGACAAAGGCCGCTCCTGTGGGAGGGCAGTGGCCACAGTGCTTGTTTGCTTCACATGCACAAGCTGTGTGGTCTCCCAGGAAAACACCTCTTGCAGAAATGCAGAACTATTTCATTTCACCCGTTCAGCGTATGACAAAAATAACCCCTTGTCTAAACACTCCCTGGAGAAAGATTCTCAAATATGGTTTTAGTGGAATTTTTCCCATGTGCTTCTGTATCCTCTGTGTTCAGCAGTGGAAAATGGGCACGCTAGCATGCCTATTTTTTTCTCCTTTAATTCAAAACTATTTCAGTACTAATTAAAATGTTTGGTTGCTGGTTCTGAGGATACTCCGTAAGCACTGAGCCACTGTAGAAATATGGCTGATGTAAATTAATGGAGAAAGTAGGGCAAACAGCCACATTCCCCTTTATGCTCCCCTTTAGTATTATAGGCAGCTTGGAGCTCAGAGGTGCCAACATAAAATATGTCCTAATATAGAGATATCTGGTTTCCAGATCAAATCCCACAGAAACAAAATTTTCACTTAAAATAAATACAAACAATTCTGGACTTTTACCCACAAAAAACTTCTTGGAATGACTTTGCTGCATTGTTTTTGCTTGTCGTTACAATGCTAGGGATGGTATAAGTAGTTCAGATTTGTCACAGCAGCTTGTTAACTCTCAGCTGCATGACAAGTGTCTACCAGGTTGAGTTTCCAGGACCAGAGCGGGGAATTACAGCATGGATCATGTTCCTGCTTTAGGAATGGGATAATGACCGAGCTGTCTAAGGCAGCCATGGGCTGGAAGGCAAACCTGCCTCTGGAGAGCTGTGCTGATGGGAATATTAACGTTTATTGCACTTGTAAATAAAAGCCTCCTTCTGCTCCTGAACTGCCTACAGCTCCATTGTACAGCTCAGCACATGATGCTGCTGCCAAAAGCACTGCTGTGCATTCAGGTCCTGTATGATTCTGCATCATAAGTAGTGACTTTTCCATAATTTTATTGCTTGTAATTGGAAAGTTGGCCCAACACCTCTTTGGAAGAGACTGAAAGTTCTTATACCTGTTTACATAACTTCCACTACCCTCACAAAAGGATTTGCCAGTGCTTTGTGCAGCAGTAATAAGGCTCAGTATGCTATTTTATGTTATTATATAGAACCATTCCTATTTCTGTTGTGGCTGGAGTCTTCTTGTTCGAGTGTCCACTGAGTTTGTAGAATATGATAAATGAGATTTTTGTATTTCCATTTCTCCTGGCTGTGGAAAGAAATTTATATAAAGAAACACAAGGTCTGACAGCTACCTTCAGTTCCAGTCTCCCCCATCCATAACACACGCCAGAGAGATTAGCCACGTTGCCAGGCGCTGGGTTGTAGCTCTCCTTGTATCTGAAGTAACAGACTGTGCTTCTAGCATTAGGGACTGTGGCCAGATACTTAAAGACTCTAATTTAGTAAAAATTAGCAGAAGCTGCCAGGAGATAGACAGTAATACACTGGGTATGTCCCTCAACTGTTTTTTCTTTGTAGGACATTTCATTAGACGCTCACAGGAGGTCTTCAGCTAATAATGTGTGTCAGTCTCCAAGGGTGGTCAAGATCATAATCTTTTTGCCTCAAGATCTCTCCATCCACCCTGATACATTCTTGACCACTGGCCTCATCATTCTCCTCTCATTTGGATGGGATCCTGATCTTCTGCCTAAACGCAAAGATAGGAAGTAACAAGAAATCAGCACTTAAAGGTCACAGATTTCTGTTCACCTCAGATAGAAAGGGCAGTTCAAATGGTGCTGTGGTGGGTTAATGCATCAGGCAATTGTGTGCACAAGGCAATGTGCTAATGGGAAAGGGGCAAACTCATTGCAGGGCAGGAACTTCTGTCCCATTGCTGGAAACATCACAACAGCAAAGGGCTCCTGAGCTGCGGCTTTCCCCACCAGCATCTCCTGGCTTCTGCAGTGAGCATTGCCTTGTATTTGGCAAAAGCAGCATGGGGCACCCTGTCAACAGCAGAGAAAGCTGTAAATTTGATACTCAGAGATGTCAATTTGCCAGTGACTCAGTATCTGATTTATGTCATCCATGGAATGCTCCTGCAGGAAAAGCTTATTACTCAGGTTTGCATTTCCAATGCAGCCCTGTGATTTAGAGTCTCTCGTGATTGAAGTTTTGGTAAGAGTGAAGTTATTACATGCCTCTGTACCTTTGGGAGGTACTGAGGTGGCACCAAGGGGTCTGTCACCTCCCAGGACACCAGGAAGGAAAAAGCCCACCTGGGGCTGAGCACAGATCAGAGTGCACTGTGAGAGCAGGACACTTCTGCAGTATTCCACAGGACAGAAGACTGGAGCCATGTTGTGCTCAGAGGAGGGGTCCCTCTGTCCAGCCTACCCCAGCACGGCAGAAGCTACTGACCTTCTCTGGCTGCCAGCGCATCCCACCAGTTCTCAAGGTGTGTCTCAATCACTAATTCAGGGCTCCCTGTTGATGCTGGCTCTGGCAAAGTGGTGGTTTCCATGACAACTCCAGAGGCACATGCAGGGATGGTTTCAGCAGAGGTACCATCAGCCCAGCTATCCCAGGCTGATCCTCCCAAAACACAGACAAATGGCCACAAGGCATGGCGTTAATGGACCCCACAGTCACTGCGGCAGGCAGGCAGCGGAGGCAATGGGACGACATTGAAAACATCTTGCAAATGCTCTTTTCGGAATCATTTCCAACTTTCCCCACACGCGATGCCCCTGACATATGGCTCAGCATGCCCCAGCATGTACTGGATGCTGCTGCGCTCTGCTGGGATTTGGCCTCCTACCTCTTCAGCCCTGCTACCTCTCTGAGGATTACAATGGCTATCTTCTCCGAAAGGTCAGGCATTCGCACTTGGTATTTACCTGGACCTGTGAGATCTAATGTTATATTGGTGAAAAATTTAATCCTTTGCCTGTGCATGTGCCTGCTACTGCCACTCTCTGCTTTAGGGTGTGTGACTCTGCATGGAGCCAAGACCAATGAAGTTCAGGCAAGCCTATAGCACTAGGCAATTTGGGGGTCACCCCCACACTGGTCTCACTGTGCATGCATAAACATCACCCACAGACACTACTGGCATGGAGCTTATCTTCCTAGCACTTCTAAGTGAGACGTGGTATTCCTGCCCAAGGACCTGGACACAAATCGATCTCCCAGGTACCAGTCATGGACCATCCTTTGAGACAGGGCTGTGGTGCTGGATGGGGCCCAGAAGTCCTGGCATCATTAGGCATCTCTTCTTATTTCTCAGCATCCTGGCAGCCCTTGCCATTCCCAGTCCTCTTCTGCAGCCAGCTCCATCTGGAAAAGCCTCTTCACCTGCTGCCCCCTTTGCCCATGGGAGAGGCTGAGCAGGAGCAAGACCATGTTGGGCCAGGGCTGCCATTGCTCAGTTCTCCCTCTCAGAAAGGAGAGCAGGATCCTGACAGTGCATTGCTCTGCTCACCCTGGGTCAATGGGAAAAGAAGTAAGACCCATCTCTGCTCTACAGCACAGGATCCCACCAGGGAAGGGTTCACTGGGCTCTTGCTTGGGAGGGGGTTTCCTCACAGGCTGCTGCATGCCCCTGCCAAGAGCACGATAACCAGCGATGACACAAATCCAACAGGGTAAAATTCCTTGTTTCATTTATTCAAGGTGCTACATCACCTCCTAGGCACTGAGCTACAGGGCACCTCTGCGCTACATGAGACATTGACTGGGTCTACGACGACACAGCACTCACTGCTACACACACGGCACGGACACGCCGTGGCACAGATAGGGCAGTGCAGCCAGCCCTGCTGCTCCTTCTGCATGACTCTCCCACCAGGCAGGATTTTGCCCCAAGCTCCACTGCCACATCGGTGCAGGAGATGAGAGGGGTTTCCAAAGCACAGCAAGAAACCATGGCTGCTCTGGCACCCAGCGCCATAGAATGGCAACTCCACATAGCTAGGTCACCTGCACGCACAGGTGCTTACACACCCTGTCCCCATCTTCAGGCACTTGGTGCTCGGCTGGGACTGGTCCTCAGAGACCCACTCAGGGTATCTCACGCAGGCACAGAGCCTCCACAGCGCTGCTGGGACCCTGGGCCACCCCGCCAATGACAAAGAGCAGGCTAGGCCCTGGACAGCTGGAGCAGGAGCAGCGGCCAGTGGGCATGGGAGGCAGTGGCTCCCACTTTTTCTGCAAGAGGTTGAACCCTTCCGCTGAGTCTAGTGGGCAGGACTGGTTCCCTGTAGGAGACAGAATATCATCAGCCCACCCGCAGCCCCACCGCATGCCAAGGTCTGCCTTTCCCTCTTCACATACCTTTGATGCCCCAGTCAGAGCCCTGGGCTGTGGGGGCTTTGCAATCCCAGAGATAATTAACAGAGACACAAGAGGATTAGCATGGTTCCCATAGGGAAGGCTGCTGTGCTGCTGGCTCTGTCTGCACACCAGCACCAAATAGCCAGGGCAAAAGAGAGGGCAACACCTTCTCCAGCACTGCAGCAGGAGGTCCAACTTAACCCAGGCAAACTCAGCAGGCTCTGGCAGCCTTTGCTGTTGGGTCAGAGGTGTTGTGGCTGGCAGCAAGCTCATGGGGTAGCCCTTCCTGCTGCATCCCACTGCTGAGTGATAGCACTAACCTTTCCCCAGCTCTCTCAAGAGTATTGAGGTGCTGCAGCCCTATGCAGTAGAGCTGAGTCAGTGTGGGCTGAGCAAGCCCAGCACTCTGTCCCTGAGCTGGGGAAAGCTGGACTAGGGAATGAAAGGGGGAAATGGCCATTGGAGGCAACCAGGGGGCAGAGCAGTAGAGTCAATCCAGCACCTGGAGGGAGCAGGAGGGATGTGACTATACACGTTGTTGCAGTATCCTGCAATTTTGCACAGCCAAGCTCCCTGCTGCTACACAGGGAATGCATGTGCCATGAAGAACAGGGGTGAGAACACAGCCACGCGCCTACCCCTGGCATTACCAAGGCCACCAACAGCTACCACTCTTCCTCCCAGGCAGCCAGCCACGAAGTCAGCTCTCTTCTCCCTCATGCGGATGGCACGGTTCGGCTTGCTCCATGCACCTGAGAGTGAGAGGGTGTGAGTATACCCACTGAAGCTCCTCTCCGAACACCAAAGCCAGGACACCCCTGGGTTAACGGCTCCAGGAGACAGGGAACACACTGCAGGAGTTGCCATGGGTGCACAGAACTCATGCTCAGAGCCCAGATGAATTATATCCCTCAGGCACAGACAAATCCCACAAAGAACCAGGGACGCATTCTATACTCACCCAAGATGCTCCCACCCCACCCAGGGACACGTAGCTCACCCTGAGCCGGATCAAACATCTCCACAGTGTTGACAAAGTGGGGACGGGAATAGAAGTTGTGCGGCCCCGGCTGCTGCAGTCCCCCGAGGCTGAAGATGACACCATCGGCCATGGCACAGGCAGCAAAGGCGCGGCGGCTGGGGACGCTGGGGTAACGCGTCCAGCTCCTTGTCTCCAGGTCAAAGGCCTCAAAGGCGGTGACAGGCAGTTTGCCCTGCCGGCCTCCTGCACACAAACAAGACTGTGGCTGCCAGTGCCCCAAGCTAGGGCCCACAATCAGTGGGCTCAGCAGACAGGATATAGCTCACCAGGCTGTAATGCTGGGTGGGTGAGCAACGTGGAGCCTGGGGTGCCACAGGCTGCTCCCTGGTTCAGGGAGGTAATGGAGAGAAAGAGCAGATGCATGAAAGTATGCTTAGCTTTCCCCAGTGGCACCTACCCAGGACGAAGATCTTGTTGCCCTGCAGGAAGGCAGAGGCACCATAGCAGGGGGTGGGCATGGAGGGCAGGAGCTGCCAGTGGTCCTTTGCTGGCTCGTAGACACGGACCAGTGCCTGGGGAGAGGTGTCTGCACCCATTCCCCCCAGAGCATAGACGGCCCCATCTGCAAAAGAGGTGGTGGTGATGTTGGGGAGGAGTCTGGGCAGCATCTTGGGGCTGGGAGGCCCAGCATGATGTCCAGGGCAAGCAGCACAGATGCTGTCAAGACCCATGGCCAGCTGGCACTCCAGTATGGCCAAGGCACAGTCACTGCTTCCATGCCTGAGCCTGGCAGTGCTCTGACCCAGAAGGGGCCTTTTCACTCCCTTCTCTATCCTATCCACCAGGCACAGAGTGGAGCACAAGGCCATCGGCTCTAATAATTCTTGGCAGTACCATCTCCCTGGAGACACCATGGCAACACAACCATGCTGCCGAATCTTGTTCCTGCTCCTGGTGTGGCCAGCAACCCTGCCCATTCCTATTGCTTCTCTGCCATCTCCTCTGCTCTGCCACCCCCCTCTACAGCGCCACCCCCTTCTACAGCCTGCGGTCACACTGTGCCATCCCTAGTTGGGGGCACTACAGATCAGCACCAACCTGGTTCCCGGCACGTGGGCTGCTGGGCTGTGCCAAGTTCAGACGTTGCTCATCAAAGTTTAGGCAGGAATCACAATGTATTTGACATATAGAATGCTGAGCCAGGCTGAAGTAGGCTGTTCAGCCACCCCAAAATAGGTCCCAACCAGGGCAGCTGGGGAAGGCTCTTGTACCTGGAGAGGCATCTACTACCACTGTCTAGTCCTGCACAGCAACAAGGTTGCTGGGGCATGACCCTGTCGTTCAGTAGCAAGTTTGGCTGCCGGGTGAAAGCTTCGTGCTGTATCTTAAGCAGCAACAGACCCAAACATCCCTGATCCCTGATTCCCCACTTCTTCAAACAGCAGAGGCTCTTGCTTCCAAACTCCAGTCCCAGCCCTCACCTCTCTGCACAGCTGAGATGCCCATGGAGGGCTGAGCCAGTGCTGCTTTCTTCTCCCACTTGCCCTCATCCACGTGGTAGACCTCAACAGACGCGAGGGGGCTCTGTGTTGCATCCACGCCACCCACCACCAGGATCTGCTTGCCCAGGGCAAGAGCAGCAGCACCGGCCCTCGGTGTGGGCAGCGGCGGGAGTGTGGTCCAGCGTTGGGCTGAGAGATCAAGAACCTCAGCAGCACCCAGGGCTCGTCCGCCGCCCCCACAGCCACCCAGCACAAAGAGCTGCCCATCGCGGTGTGTGGCACTGCAGTAGACACGTCGCGTGGGCATGGTGGGGAAGGTGGCCCACACGAAGGCGCCCGTGCCAGCTGCCATGGGCCAACTCAGCCGCCCCAGAGGTCCCCAGACCCTGGGCCTGTCGTGCGGCCCATCCGGCCCAGCTCGGTGCTGGCCCAGCTCTGTCCACCACCTCCTGCAGGGAGAGCAACCAAGTCAGCACTCAGGCACCCTCTGCTCATCCCAGCCCTGGCAAACCAGTAGCCTCAGCAATGCAACAGCTCCCCGGGGCTCCCTGCCTGCATGCACCAGAACTTCTCAGTTGCACCCACTGGGACTCCTGCACCATGGGACTCCCTGTCTGCACCCAGCAAGGCTCTTCACCTCCAGCTACTGGGTCTCACTGCTTGCACCCCTCGAGGCTCTGTTCCCCATCTGCACCCACTGGGGTTCCCTGTCTGCACCTACCAGGTTTCCCACTCCCTGGGCTCCTGCCCCCCAGGTTACCTCATTCCGGGCTCCAGCTCCCTGGGGTTCCCGATACAAAAGCCAGCACCCGCTGGCGCTCCCGCACCCTCTGGCTCTGCCTGCTCCCAGGGGCTCCCTGTGCACAGCCCGGAGTCCCGAAGCTACAGCTCTCGGTGCACAGCCCGCACCCACTGCTCCGCTGCTCTCTGCAGCTCCCGCTGCACAGCCCGCACCCACTGTAGGGAGCTACACCCACCCGCAGCCTGCACCTGCCGGCCCGCCGTCCTCCCCGCACCCGATAGCGGGACAGGGACCGCAGCCGCCCTCACCTCTCCGCCTGCTCCACCGCTCCGCGCTGCCGCCGCTTCGGGCCCGCCCGCTGCTGGCGGGGGCGGCGCCGCGTCTGCCCCGGCCCCCCGCCCCGCCGGGCCCCACTCCCTTCCGTGCTCCTGGAACCCGCGGTGCTGCCGGCCCATCGTTCACCAGCCCCGTTCGCCCCGCCGCAGAAAGAGGAGCTGGAGAGACCTCCCCCTGCAATCTCTGTGCTTCTCAGCCTCACGTCGCCGGTGCCACCCCGGCACCCGACTCGGAGATAGGAACGCACCGTCCTACCTTAGAGAGGACCCCTGTCCATAACCACTGCAAGGGACAGAGCATGAGCTCGACCCTCAAACACAACATTACCAGGGTCTCAGCAGCATCAGAAAGTGCTCACGGGTCTCAAACCTTCTACCAACACTTTTGTCCCTGCAGATGAAGTTGTAGAGAAAAGTGCTTCCTGCCCACCAGCATGGGCAGAGCCAAGGGCAGGCAGGAACTTCACACCACAAATGAGCTAGAAAGGTTTGCTTTAAAATGGGCAGAAGGGACATGGCATCACAACTCTGCTAGGGAGAACACTGTAGCACAGATGGCACTCGGGCATAGGCTGATAACACTGTGCTGGCACCTGCTCTGCACTAGCTACAGCTGCAAAAGTAGGGTGGGAGGCGAGAGCACTTTATGGCTGCTTGCAGCAGGAGGGCCCTGCCTGGCAAGGAGGGGGGCACAGCCGGTCCCCCGTCCTGGCATAAGAGCCAGCATATAGGCAGCGCTGCCTGCCAAGGGGTTCCACATAGGCAGGCAGATGCTTACTGCACTGCCAAGGGAAGAAAAGACATTTCCTCCAGACATCCCATCACACAAGCTCCTTGTACTTGGGCATGGAGGCTCTTGGTAGGAGCAAGAGGGTATGTCACCCACAGTTCCCAGCCTGGGACTTTGCCTGCACACAGCATGAAGCAGGGAGTATCCCAGGCCAGAGACCCTTGGCCACATGAGGTGACACTACTGTCCATCTGACTGCTTGCTTGGGGCGTCCTCTGTTGCGCGGGCCAAGTAGTGGTCATAGTTCTCTTCACACTTCCTCACGCAGCGCAGGAAATAGTCCTCATCAGCAATGGCCTCCAGCAGGTCAGTCTGCACCAGGCAAATGTCATACAATTCTGAGGTGAGAGCATGCCTGAGGGCCCTGCTGCCCGGCTCTAAAAACACCTGTAGGGAGAGAGCAGCAGACAGAAGCACTTGCACCCTCTGCGGGCAGCAGTGCCAAGGCAGCAGCGCAGACAACCTGCCTTCTCCTTTGCCAGGTGCAAGTGGGAAGCAAGTGGATCTGTGAAATGGCCAACCCCAAGAAAACCTCTGCCAACAGCTTTTCTTTTGGCTGCCACAGCCTGTGACACAGGAGGGAGCTGGGACTTCACTTCTGATCTTTACCATGGCTCTGCCTAAGACCACCTGGCAATCTGTTTCCCTCCCAGCACCACTCTGTCTTTGTTACTGACATAGGGACAGTCCTGCCGAGCTGGTGACACAAGAGAGGGGAAGCTGGTATCCAACCTTCTGATCCTGGCTGCAGGACAACAAAAACAAAGTCCTGGAAGAAGTGATAAGCCCAGATCCCAGTGAGGTCTGCTGCCACCATGACTTGATTCTACTTGTCTGACCCAGCTTGAGTGAGGCCTTGGGGCTGGCTGCATGGCTGCCCTGAGTCACACTGAGCAGCCTGGCTAGCCAGCTATGCAGGATACAGATGGCAAAAGGAAGAAGTTCTTAATCAGGGAAACAGGTTGAGGCTGAAATGCAGCAACCAGAGCTGTGTGAGCCATGCTCTGGCTGCTGCAGACGTGCAGGTGGCAGCTGCTGCATGCACAGGCCTTGGGCTCTCAGCAGAGCTGTGCGCTCCCCTGAATCAGGTACAGCACAATCTACTCCTGACAGGCCTGTGCTGGGCAACAGCAGCTCCTGTCACCAACTACAAATCCATGAGCTAAGAGCTTGGACGGAAAGGAGTATCCAATGAGCGTCCCAGCACCTGCCACTCTTCGGCTGCCTGGCAAACACTGCTGACCACTCACCAACTGCTGCAGGTTGCATGCTCCAGTGCTCTCTCCTCCCAGCGGAAATGATTAGGAGTCCAGACTCACCTGTGCATCTGCAGCTCATGTTTGAGCATTGACCAAGAGGAAAAAATGTGCCTGATGTCACCAGTGACAGCCCCCAACTAAGTCAGCTAGAATTGGAGGGGCCTTCAACCACCTACCTGGGGACAAACAATGGTGTCTGTGTCATCCAGGCGGATGTTGTCATCAATGAAGATGTGGTGAACACTGGAATCATGGGGGTCAATCCACAGAGGCTTCCCACCCCGGGAAGAGAACTGATTCCTGGCCCACCTGAAATAGCAAGCAGGACAAGGAGCACTGAGAGGAGGGAGAGGGTGACAGCTCTCAGGAAAAGACAGGCCACTCTGTGCTGTGGGCCCAGAGCAGCCTCCAAGAAAGGGACACAGCACAGAGACCATTCTGTCTCTCTGCCTTCTGCTGACTGCGGAGAAAGAGGCTTTTTGCAGCTTGGTGACAAGTCTGGGAGCATCTGGAGAACAGCAGGAGGTACACAAGGGGATGGGGCTGTGGGGAAGTATGACAGATCCCCATCAGACTGCTCAAAGACAAAACAGGGAGAAGTGATAGGGACCCAAATAACATAAAGATCTCAAACCTTCTCTGAATTATCCCAGATTCAGAGAAGGTTAGAGAGCCATGAAAGAGGAAAATGTCCAAAGAACTTTTTCAGTGCCTTGTTTCTCACCAGTCAAAATGGTCTTGGAATCCTCCAATTCCCTCAAAGGAGCTAAAGTAGTTGTATATCTTTCTTCCATCTTCCTGGGTTGTCAGCCTCTCTTCTCCCCTTGTCAGCACCACCTCTTGCTTGCTGCAGCGTATCTGGCCAGGGGTGAGGTTCACAGGGAGCTGCAGGACCACAAAAAGCAGGAGAGGAAAAGTTTCGAAAGCAAAACTAAAAATCAGCCCCTCTGCAGGACTGCAAAGGACTCACTTGCCAGCTACAGACAACCCTCTGTGTCAGTCTCTGTTCCCTATCAATGCTCCAAAGACCAACTGAAGCAGTATCCCTACCTGGCATGCTGCAGGCTGTCACTGGCTTTGAGCCAGACTGCTCTGCTGCAGCAGTCCCTCTCTAGGAAGATCACAGAATCACAGAATGGTTTGGGTTGGCAGGGATCTTCAAAGGTCATCTAGTCCAAACCCCTGCAGTGAGCAAGGACATCTTCAACCTGATCAGCTTGCTCAGAGTTCCATCCAACCAGGCTTTGAATGTTTTCAGGGATGGGGCTTCTTATCAGCTCTTTGGAAAACCCGTGCCAGTGTCTCTGTAAGACAGTTCTTCCTTTTATCTTGTCTGGATCTTTCAGATTAAAACCATCACTCTTTGTCCTGTCGCAACAGCCCCTACTAAAAAGTTTGTGCCCATCTTTGCTGTAGGCCCCATTTAAGTACTGGAAGGCTGCACTAAGGTCTCCGTGGAGTGCTTTCCAGACTAAATACCCCAACACTCTCAGCCTGTCCTCATGACAGAGGAGTTCCAGCCTTCACATCATCTCTGTGGCCTCCTCTGGTCTCGCTCCAACAGGTCCATGTCTGTCCTGTGCCAAAGACTCCCGCACACCCTGAGAAAGGATGCTCTGCCCCAGCCGAGAATATCCTGAGGAGCTCTTTCCCACACAGAATCCACCCCAGGTGAACTGCTTCATTCTCAACACCCAGGGCTTTGGAAAGATGCTGGACAAGCAGCCCAGGGGGTGCAACTCACCACCATATCCCGCAGAGCTGGGAAGCGGGGGTGCTGCCCAGCCAGGGCGCAGCTGATGGCCTGGAGGACGCGGGGCAGGTCAGTGCCGAAGGTGCGGAACACAACGGCAAAAGTTCTCCCATTGCAGTGAAGAGCCTCGAGCAGGCGGAAGAAGGCGGGCAGGAGCAGGTGGTACCGCTTGCCGGATTCCCCCTGCACCGACAGGGCGTCATGCGCCCGGTCCTGCCANCCGAAGCACTGGCCGGGGCCCGCCTCTGTGAAGGCCGGGTCCCGCCCGTAGTGGCTGTAGTAGCTGATGGCACCGGGGCAGGGGGGAGTCAGCGACGGGCGATCGGTCGCCCAGTGCCACTCGCCTGTAAGAGATGTTGGTGTTAGCTCCCGCCGCCGCGCCACCGCCCGTCCGGTTCCCGCAGACCCCGGCGCTCACCGGCTGCCCCGACGCGGCCCCAGCTGACTGTGCTGAGGAAGGTGTTGAGGGCGGCTCGCGGGCCCTGCCCGGACACCGCATCTCCCACCACCACCGTGTTGTTCAGGTCCACGTGCAGCACCAACCGCCGCCATCCGGTCCCGCCGCTCATTGCGCCGGAACCGGCAACAGCCCGCCCCCGCCGCGCCGCCGTTACCTGGAAACGGCGCCGCTTCCGCCTCGCGGCGCCCCCTGCCGGCCCGGCTCGGCACCGCCCGGCACCGGTACCCGTTCTGCCATTGCCATGGGCACCCGGCGGACGCGGCGCGGGAGGCGTGCCTGAGCTCGCTCCGAGATGGCGGGAGTGGCCCCCGGCCCCGAGGGACAGAGCGCCGGAAGCGGAAGCGGAAGGCGCTTCCGCCCGGCTCTGCGGGCGGCCATGTTGGAGCGGCGGTGGCAGCGCAGCAGCGGGTCGGGAGGCGGCCGGTAGGTTGGGGCCAGGGGTGCCCGGGCCCCGCGCTCCCGGCCGAGGGCGCTGCCGAGCCGCACGGCGGGACGGCGCCGGGCGATGCCGCGGCTCTGAAGGCCCTTCCCTCCCCCCAAACCCCAGGACCGGGACCGGTGCGGGCCAAGCGGAGCAGCCGCACCCCCTGTCTGCACCAATCACCCCCCTGCTCCGGGGCCCCGCCGTACTGGGCCGGATCTCCGGGAAGTGCGAGGGACGGACACACAGGAGGGGCGTCTCCCCCGTTGGGGGCAGGGCCGGGAGGAGCGGCCACGTCGGAGTTGCTCGCCCTGCCGAACCCCTCGGGGATCTCCTCTCAGCCCCCGGGAAGCCCCGCAGAGCACTACCGTCAGCTCCTGGCCTCGCCCCGCTCTGGCATTGGTTGGCGTGAGGGTCCCACCAGAGCTGCGTCGACACCCGTGTCCCGAATGCCGGGAGCCTGTGGCCCTGGGAAACATTAGCCGGGGCTTCAGCAGGGTGTCAGGTGAGGAAGCTGCTGTTGGGTACACGGGCCGGCCGGGCTGTGTCTGCTCGTGGCCACCTTTTGCTCCTGCTGCAGCTCACACTGCATGAAACGAGACTGAGTGGATTGATGTTAGGTGTCCAGTCCCTCATGAGATGTCACTGTCTCTCTGTTAACATCAGAGTGCCCTTTCTGTCCCAGCTGTTCCTCTTTCTGAAGCCTGAAGATGATCTGTTTTGCAATCTGTTGAGTGCACGTTGTCACTTGTGCTTCATTGGTTTCTTCCTCTCTACAAGATCAGGATTAAGCTTTACACCCTTGCAGGCCTCACGGGTTCACTTTGGAGGTGGCAGAGCTCAGTGCTTGCTGATGACACTGCTCATGATGTGCCAGAGCACTGCCCTGCCTGCCTCCCCTCCTCTGTGGGAGATCCCCCGCCTGTTGTGGAACAACTGCATTATCCTCCTCCAAATCCCTCTTCTGCCGTGACGTCTGCAGAACACTTGACTGAGATTAGTCTGTCATGCGGAGGCTCTTATCCCCCCCACAGCTGACCTGTGCTTCCCCTTCTGCAGCTGCTTTTGGCTCATGTGTCTTCCCTGCTTGTGCAGCCAGCAGCAGCACAGGCGTCAGTGTGGGACCGCACTGCTGAGGTTGTGGTGAAACTAGAGTTCTGGATGGAATGCTGAACACAAGTAGTTTCTCACAGTCTGCTCACAAAATTAACTTTTCCATCACAGCTTCTTTGCCTGCACACTGTCTTCTTAAATAGCGTTGCTGGCACCTTCGACATTTTCCAGAAAAGGGTTTTACAATGACCCCTTTGGGAGATATCAGTGGAGCTAAAGGTTTTATGAGTTCTTGGCGCAGCATCCAGTTGTGGAGCTGGCCAGCTCGTGGGCTCAGCATGAGAGGATCAGAGTTCTCCTGGGTACATCACAAAGCCCCGCCTGGACTGCTCTTTAGTGCCTATATTTGATTGAAAGCAATAATGAATGGTTTTGCCCTGAGGCAGACAGCTGTGTGGTGCCCTGAGCATGATCCTGCTGTTGTCCCTCAGGCCACTGTACACTTGGCTCTGATGATATGTTTCCTTCATGCCACCCTGCTTGAATTTCCTGCTTCTTCCTCACTTGGCAGTGAGTGCCCTAGGATCAAGACAAGTTTGCTGTGACAGCAAGTTGCAGAATGTTGCTCAAACAAGAGAACAGCAAGGAACAGTGTTGCCACAGTGTTCAGCATCAGTGAAGCACAACTGAAATAGCCTTGAGCTCTGCTCTCAGGTCTTCGGGAGGAAGCTGCAGTTTTGGCAGGGACTCAGAATCAATTTTTCAGTGGAAACAATTAGGAAGCTGCAAAATTGAACATGGTGCTGGGATAGATTTGAGGTGCTCAGGCTGCTTAGTGTTGAGGTGTTCTTGGTGCATGTACAGGGAGATGATTCAACAAAGGGCTGCCTTACTGAAGCTGGTGTGTGTCAAACTTGAACTTGAAACTGCATATGTTAATGAGTTACCCACTGGAACTCTCTGTCGTGGGATTACCTGAAATCTTTGTTTAGCTTTGAGGATATTTCTGTGGGAGATTATTTTGTTTTACTTCAGGGATTTTCCTGATGATGCTTCTAACCTGGTTTATGCCCAGAGTACAACCTGGGCTTAATGGTTTCAAGGCCCTGCTTGAAAACAATGTAATTATTTCAGTCGCTGTAAGGTAACTATGTTCTCTCTCCTTTTGAGGTGTCAAGGGTTGTTTTTCCAGTAATTTCAACCTTTTTGAAGCACCCAGCTCCTAATGCCATGAATATTGCAGTGAACAATGTGGAAGAAAAAGCTGTTCATTCCTGGTCAAGAATTTCCTCTGCAGGACAGAAAGTGCTTGAGGAAGCCCTCAGAGTCTTCAACCCGATGTCCAAGGACCTTTTGGACACAGAGACCCAGCTGGTGTCCTTCATTCAGAGCCTCAAGGAGGAGGGCTACCAGCCCACAATTCTGAGGAGTAAGGATGTGTATGGGTACAGCTCATGCACGGCAGATACACCCAGTCACACAAAAGAGGCAACCCCCCACAACTGCGCCAGTGCAGCTGAGTCCACCAAGGGTCCGGCTAGAAATGCCACGAGCAAAACAAAGGTGTCAGCTTCACCCTCCAGTGTTTCAGTAAAGTCTTCAAAAGTCTCCACTCAGCTCAACTCTAAAGAGGGTTCCACAAATCTCTTCTTGAGCTCCTTGAAACAGACAAGATCCAGCACGTCCAAGGCTGCAGCAATGGGCTTTCCTACAAGCATCTATCCTGACGTGTATCCAGCTATGAGATTGTCGGTGGTTTTGGAAGCTCTGGTGCCGTTCAAAACCACCATGTCTTGTTTGGAATCCAAGTACACACGAGGGCATCTTGGAATCTCACCCTCCGACCTTAAACTCCTCAAGGCCGCAAGTACTCCGAGCCAGTTTTGTTCAGGCAAGAGTGTTAAAGTAACAGAAGGTAAGGGGTACAAGCGTTTGGTAAAGAAAGCACAGGATCCTGCCACCCTCGCTTTAAACCTTCTGAAGGGACCAAACAGTGGGGTGCTGCAGGAGAGCAATGCTTGCAAAGCTTCGGGAGTTCTCAACGGGAGAGTTACAGGCAGCTCATCCCAAGGCTGCACCACAGCACCACAATCCAAGACCTTGAAAATCAGGAATAAGGAAGCTCTGGTGGGGAGAACAGAGTGGAAGGACAACAACATTTATTGGGAGAGCACTGGGCAGAAAAAGAGAAGAGCTGCAGAGGTGAGAGAAGCACCACAGAGAAAGAAAGCCAATACCATTCCTGTCCGAAATAAATCTCAACGAGCTCAGAGCACTTCGAACCTGCTGAAATTCTGGGCCATAAAGGTGGACAACTCTTCCTCTGATGATGAAGTGAGAAGGAGAGCACAGAAGATCCTAAGAGTCGACCTGTCCCCTGTGATCCGAATTCAGCCCTTGTACCACTCTCACAGTGCCCCTTGAGTTTCTTCACTTTGTCACTTCTGTTTTGGTAACTAAGTAAATACAGTCCTGCCACCATCATGTGGGCAAGTTTAAGAGCAGCTCTGGGTCTCTTCTGCTTGGTGACAATGTGTCCACTAATCTGCAGACACAGCAGCCTGCTCTCATGCTGTTTCTTCCTGTATCATTGCTATGCAGAACTGAGTGCAGAAATACAGACCCCGTGTTTGGGACTGCAGGACGGTGACTTTTGCCTGTGATGAGCCAGGCAGGCTGCAGGGCTCACTTCCCGCAGGTGCTTTCCAGAATGTGGCAGGCTGCAGTCTCATGCAGGGGGAGGGTACGGGACTTATTCATTACATTGATGCACTGTGATATTGCTTCTTTTAAGCTTTACATTTATTGGTTTTATTTTGATCAGATTTTATAACTTTATATATCCATATATGTACATATGGCCCAGGAACTGTTGAAAGATGTACTTCCTCCATCCCTCTGGGATTGGGTTCAATAGCTTTTGTTCCCTCTTCCCTTCAGGATTTCTTTGTGATTCAGTGTTGTGACAGTCTGCGCTGGGGCAGCTCAGAGGCAGGCAGAGTTATGGCCACTTGTTTGTCTCCAGAAATGCCAAGCAGCTGGGAGAATTACCCAGCTGATAGTTTTAATCCTACTTTTGGTATTACCTCTGCGTAAGAGTTGTGAAGTGATAACGGGGTTGTTGCCTACAAGTCTGCCTGATGTCTCTAGGTGCCTCCTCTGTTCATTGGTAGCAAAAGCTCTGAGCTCATCTTGGAGTTTGCCTCCAAAGAGCAATTCCTCCTGAGCATCCAGCATTGCTCTGCTCTCCTGTACCCTGGATGCAGACACAGGACATGAACTATGACTGTTAAGAGCCTAAGGGCTGAAGTCCTGCACAGGAACTGCTTGAGTGTCCTGTCCACAGTGTAACTGGCTGGATGTTTGGGGGGTGAAGTAGTAGGAGGGGAGATGGACGCAGTGCCATGATGAGTTCTAGCTGGGATGTTGTGAGAAGGTGTATGGCAGGTGTGAAAGCTCCCAGAGAGCAAGCTCTGCCTGTCCCCAGGAGGAAGAGTCACTGCAGTACTACAAACTGCTGCACCAGCCTTCCTGTGCCAGGGCACGCTGTCAGATGGGAACATGCACTGTGCACTGGCAGAGTGGAGGTCAGGTCTGCTCTCTGCAGGGAAGAACCTGTAAGCTCTGGAAGAAACTGCTCTGGAGCAGTGGTGGGTGCTGCTGCTGTCACCTGGGAGAGATTGTTTCCATTGAGGTGGTGTGCATTGCTATACTGCAAAAGCTGAACCTGGCAGCTCAGGGAGACGAAGCAGCATCAAGCAAGGCACAGGCAGGCTGTACACTGCTTTACAGTCAGATCTCTGCAGCAGTGGGCCAGTAATCCACTCATTATCTCACTGGCTCAAAATAACCAGTTGTCTGACCTAGTAATCTCTGTGGATGTTGACTGAAGAGATGACCTCTCTTGGGAAGCCCCAGCTCCTTACGTTTCAGCCCCTCCCTAACACCTGGCTGGATTTCAGAGCTTTATAAAAGGGGTCAGCTTCTGATTCCCAGCTCAGCGGAAGCTGGCACAGAAAGGAAAGAGAAGGTTCATGAGGGAGTGAGAGGACAGGGAATCTGAGAGTCCTGAGGCACAGCTGGGGTTCTCCCCCCTTAGCCACTTAGAGCAGGATGGAGGGTCTTCCTCAGGGAATGACTGCAGGCTCTGTATACACACCGCTGTTCTTTGTGTTTGCCGTGTGGATCTGCATCGCTATCAGAGATCATAACTTGCAGTATTTGAGAGTGACCTGTGAATGCCGCTGGCTGACTGTAGAGGAGGAGGAAATACTTTCTTCTGCTTCTGTGTTTTAAAATGCCCTGGCAGAGTTCCCTGGCCTCATGGTGCTGGATGAACAGGCACCTTCCATCACTGTTCACTGGCCAAATATTGCTTTGTCCATTTTGTGTTCAGTCCTTCAGACCTTTCTCCTTCCCACGCTTTCCAATGCCAAATTTCAAGACCTTGCACTAGAGTTTCTCTTTTTGGCTGTTTACTGAAGTGTGCTCTGAACTCCTGCCTGTGGTATCATTGCCTGACAGGCTGTTCAGCAGCTTCCCCTCTTCCCATCCCCTTATAAGGATACTGAGAACTGTCTCTGGAGCCTCTTCATGCAGCACAGCACACATCCCAGCTCAGTGCCTGGCCTAGTGGGAAAAACAACCGTGTATCAGCAGGGCTGAATTGGGGCTGAGATTAGTTTTCCTCCAGCAAAGCAGGAAGCTGAGCACCTCATATTGGGTCATGTCTTTTCTCCTTGTATTTCTTCCCCAGCTGCACTGCTGCGTGTCTTCCCACTCTTCTTCATTCCTTCTTATCTTTCACAGCTTGGGTCTTTGCCAGTCAAGGACTTGGCTTTTACTGTTGCTTGACATACCCAGCAAAACACACTGCCTTAGTGCTGTCATGACTTTCCTGGCACTGAGCTGAGTGCTGTGAGTGCTGGTGGCAGTGGCTTGCCTTGTGCCCTTCCCAGGCCACCAGCAAGAGGTCTTCTGCTCCACAGGGAGAAACAAGGTTTAGAAATGCTTCTGTGTCACTGAGGCTCCTGCCAGGGAATGAGCACTCATAGCTCTGTGCTTAGGGACTTGTCTGTCATCAGCCCAGTCCGTCAGCTCTTGTGCCCATTTCTGACAGCCCCTGAGCTTCTGGGTGGTACTGGAGCTTGATTCTCTGCCCTCTCTTCCGCCTTGCAGGTGATTTGGGAACTTAACTGGAAGGATTGCAGCTTGTTATTTACAGAGGGACTTTATAGCCCCTGGTGCCAATGTCAGAAAAACTAAAAATCATCCAGTGCTGGCAGATGCAGTACCTGCAGCCTGTTTGATGAATCATAGGCTGTTTGGGGTTGAAAGGGACTGCTGGAGACCATGTAGTCCAAGTTCCCTGCTAATGCAGGTTTACACAGAGCAGGTTGCACAGGATGGCATGCAGGCAGGTTTTGAATGTTTCCAGAGAAGGAGACTCTGCACCCTCCCAGGGCAGCCTATTCCAGTGCTCTGTTGCCCTCAATGTAAAGAAATCTTTCCTCACGGAGGTGCTTCACCATCCTTCATCTCAGGTGCAGGTGCTTCTGGCATCCTAGGCCTTTCACACCGCCATGCAGGAGGCTGCAGAAGGGCCTGTGCTGTGGACACTACTGTCTGGTGTTTAGGTAAGGTGAAGGGTTTGATCAAACCAGACCTGCCTAAGACCTTATCCAACCCTCCAAAAGTCCCTTCTACCCAACATTGTTTTGTGACAGCAGAGTAACCCTTTCCTTCTGTGGATCTACACAGCAGTAACTGGCAGGGCACAGAGACACGCGTTGCCTGGAGCACTGTGGTTGCTGCTGAGCGTGCTGTGTGGAGGTGGTTCAGACCTGTTTCTGTATTAGTCGCTTTGAATTTATCCAAGTGCCTAACCTGGCCTGTGCCGTTCCTGGACACCGTGACAGCGAGAGCTTTGGATGCTTTCTTAAGAATGCTTTTACCACATGGATTTGTGTCACTGTCACTTCTGGAAGCAATTCAGCCAATTCAGTGGTCAGAGGGCTGTTCTTCTGACTGATTTTGTGGCAATTTCTCCTTTTATTCAGCTGCCAAGAAGCAAGAGTTTATGCTTCGCCTGCACCAAACAAGGTCCTTGAGCATCCTGTTTGCATCAGATGTCCATCGCTAAGGTCCGTGGGGAGAGTGGCTTGTCTAGCAGGCAGCAGAAAGGGCAGTTGACATCAAATACCAGTCCAAAACACATTGTTAATTAGTAGAAATATTTTGAAGCTCATGTCCACTGTGATCAGTTTTCACCATCTGCCACTGCTTTTAGTTGGAGAAATTTCTCCTTGGGCTCTGTAAACCATGTGCCATGGTGGTGCTGCTTCCAAACTGTTTGCATCCCCTCCAGAACCAGCTGCCACAGCAATTCTTGTACAGAATTTCTCAAGCACTTTTCTGCAAAATAAGGGATTATTTTCTTACTCCTGTTTTGTAACCCACTACTGGTGGGCAGGCATCACCTTCCCAGCCTGCAGCACTCACACTCTCAGGGTCAGGGCCGAAGTGGGCTGAGACCCCTTGTTTCCTGGTGTTTCCTTGCACAGAGTTCACCCTGCTACCTGCTGAGACCCTCACAGGAAAGTTGGGAGCAGCACTGCATGTGTGGGCAGTGCTGCATACTGAGCTCCTGCCTCTGTTCTGCCACATGTCCCTGGGACCATCCCCCATACACCAGCAACACTTATGGACTGGTGGAACTGATGGAAGTCCCATGGCTCCAGCAGTGGCAGGATGAGCTGGGTAACTTTGGACTCAAGTGTGTGGAATTTGGGCCCTTTCAGCTGTGACTTTTGCTGTGTTCATGGCCAGACCTTGCCATCATGTGGGGATGCAGCCACTGCAGCTGCTTTCCCTATTGGGTCTAGGTTCCCTGCCCTCTCTGGGAGCTGGGCCTTTGGCCACAGCACAAGGGATGCATGGTGACAGGGAGCAGGTTTGTCTTTTGACTGCAACAGGGCAGGGTGACATGAGCTGGATGGCTTCCCATGGAGGAGGGCAGGTTTAGGCAGGAGGCTCCTTGCTTTGGCCATGGTTGGCAGGGTTGGTGCTGAGCTGTGTGGAATACCTGCTGCTGAGGCAGGTTGGGTGGTTTGTGTGGAAGTGATCATAGAATCATAGAATCAGTACGGATTGGAAGGGACCTCGAAAGATCATCTAGTCCAATCCGCCTGCAACAGCAGGATCACCTAGACCAAGTCACACAGGAACACATCCAGTCGGGTCTTGAATATCTCCAGTGATGGAGACTCCACAACCCCCCTGGGCAGCCTGTTCCAGTGCTCCGTCACCCTCACCGTGAAGAAGTTCCTTCTCAGGTTGATGTGATGGTTTCTGCTTCAAGTTTTAATGGTTTTCTCTTCAAAATGTCACTGATCTCTTTGCTCCTGTGGTCAGATGGGGATGGCTTTCTTGGAGCTGTGGTGGCCTGAAGAGAGGACAGTTGATCTGTAACATTTCCCAAGCAGAGGCACCATAGCTGCACTGTGGGACACAGCTTGTCTCTGGGAGCCAAATCGATGCTGCGGCATGACCCACCTGCTACAGCTGGGACTGGTGCTGCCAGCTCAGCCATAGGCATCCCCTGGTGCTCAGGGGTCTTGAGCTACAGCCAGGGAGTGGTGACCGCAGCCTACAAGACTGCAAATAACAAACTTTTGTATAATGGATTTACAACAATTTACCATCTTGTTCCCAAGTTAACTTTTTACTGTTTCATTTGGTTGTGTAGAATGTTTCTGAAGCTATTTAATGTTTAATATTGAGGCTAGGCTGCTCCACACTCAGTGTTGTATATTTTGGAATGGCAGTGTTCAGTGAAAAGACAGCATTAGCATTGTTCTGCTTTTTGGAGGGAATGGGACAAAAACCAGACTGTCTTTTTTTCCTAGATGAACTGAACTTTTTGTTATGAAATCCTAGCAGGTGTCCAGCCCTTCAGTAAAATGGTGCTCCAGAACCACCTGCCGTGTCTGGCTTTTCTTTGGGCCCCATCAGAGTGCTCCTCCCAGGGTTCCTGCTTCCTGGCCAGTTCGAGCTCTGATGAATGGTCTTCCATGGGGCACAGTCAGCTGGAGGCCACCACCACATCTCCCCAGCTCCCCACAGTGAAGTTTGGGGTTATTCAAGCCCCATTAAGGAATGTTCCAGATAGAAAATGTTCCAGACAAGTGCCACTGGTGCTGAACTGGTATAAACTGGCATAAATCTACATTTCAGGTTAGTTCCTAGAAATGTGCCCGGTCAGTGCTGCTCTGACAGGCGCTCTGCCAGGTCCTGCTTGCCCACTCTCAGCTTCTCTTTGGATCTGCCTATTCTGCAGCTGGAACCTTGTGGCCAACTAATTCGACAGAAGCACCATTGTTCTCCTGGGTGCCATCTGGATCCGTTTGCATGCACTGACCTGGCATGGTGGTGGGACTGTGACCCTGGGCAGACAGTGGCTGTCAGTGCTGCATTCCTAAGGAGGAAAGTGGTTAAGTGGTTCTCCTGCTCCCTGAGGATGTTCAGGGAAGCGTGGGCTGCCTGCTGAGCCCACTGAAGTCAGCGCAAGGTCAGGCGTGAGAAGCTGCCCCAGGAACTCAGGCTCTGCCGAGCCTTGGTGGAGCCCAAGTGGTAGGTGCTGGCAGTTCCCACTGCCACCCCTCAGAACTATTTGGTCTCTGGTGGAAATGCTCTGATCGCTGCTGAAAGTTTGTGCTGGTGGAGCTGAGGCCATGGGTGCCCAAGGGAGCTGGGGATGCTCAGCAGCTTTGACAGGCTGGTCACAGAGAGCTGCAGCAGAGCTGCCAACACAGTTTCAGCCAGTGGAGCTGCCCCTGGACATTTCATCTCTTTGGGCAGACATGGGCCATGTCACACATTTGGCTGTGGGGCAGCTTAGGGCATTGCAACTTGGGGTGGAAGTCAGAGCAGCCTTCAAGGGAGCCAGGAGGAGCTTGGGCATTGGTTGTGTACCTCACCCCTTAAATGCCACTGAAGGTCCCTCCTGCTATTGCCTTGCTTTTCAAGGCTGCAGATCTTGTTACAGTTGCCTTTATCAGGCCACTTTGGATCTCCTCAAAGGAGATAAGGTTGGCTTGTTGGCAAGATCCCTGTGACACAGAGGCTGCTAGGCAGTGTTGGTGGCTCTTTATTAGCTCATCTCCTGCAAGCTCTCCTTGGAGATCGTGGTACCCTGTACTGCCAGAGCTTCTGGGTTTCCCAACAATTGCGAAGAGCACGACCCTGGGAGCTGGCAGGGATCTGCCCACAGCACCCCTCATCCTGTGAGACATATGGGACTGGCCTGCACAACATCCGAGCTTCCCTGTGGGGTCAGGTTTTGGCAGTGCAGGGAGCTCCTGCTTTGTCTACTCATGACCTTGCGCACCGGCAGGCAGCCAGAGCATGGCCTTGGTGTGGGGAGCACACAGCTACTCTTCCTTCCTTCAGCCTTGGCTATTAAAAGGCATCATCCCTGTATGAAAGTGAAGTCTCTGTTGTATCTGGCCCTGGTGCACGGTGGTGCTCCCTGCAGGGTGCTGGGGCTGCCTTCTCAGCGCCCAGTCTGGCCAGTCCAAGGGATCTCCAGCAGCCTTGACCAACATGGGGTGAGTGGGACCCTAGCTTAGGGCGCAGGGGAGTTCATGGTGCCAGCATGGGGTGGGAGGAGCGAAATCCATCCAGCACTGGTGCTGGGGGGGTGCGGCTGGCTGCGTGCTGCCCCAGGGCAACCAGTGCCACTGCCGGAGATGTGCCTGAATAAGCACAGATACGCGCACATGGTGCAAGACGAGTTTTGGCCAGGCTGTGTGTCTTGGCATGATGGGGCATAGCAGCTCTGTGGGAAGCCACACCAGTTTCTGGTCAGCCTGGCCATGGGGCACCGTCATGCTATGCTTGGGCCACTGCCGCATGCACCTGGTCTTTGCCTCACCTTAGCTAAAGCGGAGCGTGGGCAGGTCCCTCCCCTTGCCTGGCACAGCTGCCGGAGGAGGAGACAGGCACCGGCTGCCCTCCTCCAGGAACAGCAACAGAGTCCAGTCTGAGCCCACAGGGCCAAGCTGGCTGACTCCGTAGCCTACCTGGACCACCAGCCAACTGCCTGGCACCCCAGGCACCACGGGCACAGGTAGGAACTGGCATGCTGGCGGGGACCCCTGGGTTATGGCACAGCCCTGGGGCATGGCACAACCCTTGGCACACACACAGCCCCAGGGCATGGACTGGGTGCTGGCAGCTGGCACAAGGCCACATATGAGGAAAGGGCTGTGGGGTCCCTGGGGAGAGACAGGGTGCATTCCCCTGCTCCTGCAGTGCACTTCCTGAGCTGGTGCATGCTGGACTTTGTCCACTCAGCCAAGGTGGTGGGAGGGCCAAGTCTCTCGGGAGAGCCGTGCCCAGCCAGCAGCATCGTGGTGAAGCAGATATCTAGTACCAATCCACCCTGAAGCTGAGCCGTGACAGCGCCTCCACCACGGGGCATCGCCAGGCAGGGCAAAACCTAGTGGGGTTGCACCCATGCATCTATGCCAGCTGGTTCCCAGAGCATCGGGCACCCGCCCTACCAAGTCGCCCTGCAAGCCTCACTGCCAGTGGCAGCGGGTGCGTTCCCGCTGAGCGATGCCGGGTGCCTCGGGAACCTGGCGCCGGTGGCCCACGAGGCCCTTTTGTTGGCCGGCGAGGCTGGTGGCCGGGTACGGGGCGTGCCCGTGCTGCCGACGCCTGGCTGGGCTGGCGGGGGCCTCCAGGCAGAAGGAATCGGCAGTGACATTCCCGTAGCCTGGAGACCGCCGTCCCTTTCAGCGGGCAGTCCATTTGAATAAGAATCGTGCATGGGGAAAGGGGGGGCCGCCGCCATCCCATCGCTGCTCTCACCCTGGCTCATTTCTGCGCGCCCAGACTGGGGCCAGCAGGTCCCGCGTCGCGCTCGCCCTTGGCCTTGGCCCCACCAGATGCCGCAGGACGACAGGTACCGGGGGTTGCGGGGCTCGGGGACCCCCGGGGTCAGCAGGCGGTCACACACCACCTCGCCCGCCGCCCTGGCACGGCTTCGAGTGGGGATGGTGGCAGAGATAGTGTTAGGGCAGGGTCACGTCTGTCCCTGCCACCCCGAGCCCCCCGCCCTGTGCTGGCTTCTACGGGGACAGGAAAGATGTGTTTGGGCAACGCTAGGAGCAGGCTTTGATCCAGGGCTGGGCGCGGACGGCACCGAGCGGGAAGGAAGCACAAAAGGCAGCTCCAGCCTAAATTTAAAAGCAGGACCTCAGCCAGCCACAGGGACGCCCTTGCTCAGCCGGCTCCAGCGCTCCTGGCTACTTTCCCTAACTGGCCCTGCCCGGCGCTGGAATCCCCCAGGAGACGCCAATGTCACTTGACGGGATGGGTCCCCCACGAGAGGGGAAGGATGTGGCACAGCACAAGTTTTGCAGGGTGTGGGGGAGCAGGATGCAGCCATGTGCCTGGGTCTGTGTGCCAGAGAGCTCCGGAGCCATGCAGGGCTGTGGCATGGCTGTGGCAGTGGGCACGAGGTGCCAACCCAACTACCTCACCCAGTCTCTCTTCCCCGTGCTGTCCCCAGGGTGCATGGCAATGCTGAAGCTCTGGTCACATGCACCCCATGCTGTATCCCATGCCTTGTCACAGTATTTTCATGTTCCCCCAGGCAGACCCCACAGCTGCCCATGGACCTCCTGGTGTTCACTCTCCTCCTGGGTAAGCACTGGCCTCAGGTGGCACCATGCATGGCTGGGTGACCTGTGTGCCCATGGTGCTGGGGCCTGTGGTGGCCCTGGGACCTCAACCTGGACAGACAGTAGACATGGTGGCAATGCTCCCTGGCCAGCAGCATCCAGGGTCTGCCTGCACAAATCCCAGTGGGAAATCAGGGCTATGCTGAGCCTGGGCAGGATTAGCGAGCACCTGACCTGGCTCCCAACTGCCCCCAGCGCCGCTTGGCATCCCAGGGCTGCCTGGACCCCAGGAGCACAGGCAGCTCAGCCCCCCTGCTTGCCCCCACTGCCTGCTCATCCCGAATCCCTGCCCCCTCGGTCACGAGGTCCCGGCGCTGCTGCCAGCATCTTTCTGGGTCATGGAGCTTCATGCTGCCTCAGTTGGTTGGATACAGGGATAGGACAGGATTGGATAGCTGGGGGTGGGGTGGGTGTTAGGCAGATATTTGAGGTGCATGGTGAGGGTGAGGGGCACCTTGAAGTCCTGGTGCAGCCTTCAGCCCTTACCCCATGCTCTCTGCAGTGCGGGTGCCAGTGGCTGGGGGCTGGCAAGAGCCCAATCTGAGCCATGGCTGCGCCCGCGGAAGCTGCTACCCAGCCACTGGGAACCTGCTAGTGGGGCGAGCCCCCCGCCTGAGTTCCACTTCCACCTGTGGTTTGGATGGGCCCCAGGAGTATTGCATCATCAGCCACCTCCAGGTGAGGCCACCTAGCCGCAGTATGATCCGGAACAGTGCTGCCATAGCCAGGCATCAGTGCGGCTGCTCATCCCTGACCGGTGTTGCTCTCTGGCACAGGATTCAGAGAAATGCTTCACCTGTGACTCGCGGGACCCATCCCTGCCTGAGAGCCACCGCATTGAGAATGTTATCTACTTGAGCAGCCCCCATGGACAGCGGACCTGGTGGCAGTCGGAGAATGGTGAGGCTGCGGCAGCAGTGGGGTTGTCTTCATTTGTGTCTACTTTGTGTTGTGTGGCCATGGAACCCAGCATGGGGCTTCCTCAACTTCAGCCATCACAGATTCATAGAATCATTTTGTTTAGAAAAGACCTTTAAAATCATCAAGTCCAACCATTAACCCAACACTTCCAGGTCATCTCTAAACAGTGTCTCTGAGCAGCACATCAATATATGTTATAAATCACTCCAGGGCTGGTGACTCCACCACCTCCCTGGGCAAGCTGTTCCAATGTTTGACAACTATTCCAATGAAGAAATTATTCCTCATATCCATTCTGAACCTCCCCTGGCAGGCATGGAGCATGTCAGCATTCGGCTGGACCTGGAGGGCAAGTTCCACTTCACCCACCTCATAATGAAGTTTAAGGTGGGTCCCAACATGAGTGCCTGGTATGGAATGGGATGGACCCATGGGGGCTGGCTCTCCATCCCACCTGTGTTCTCCACAGACATTCCGCCCTGCAGCCATGCTAGTGGAGCGCTCGGCTGACTTTGGGCGCAGCTGGAAGGTCTATCGCTACTTTGCCTACAACTGCTCCAAGCTCTTCCCTGGTGTCCCCATCCAGCCCTCGGGGCTGGTGGATGAGGTGCTGTGTGACGAGCGCTACTCTGAGATCGAGCCCTCAAGCCATGGGGAGGTGTGTTGAGCTGGGACAGCATGGAGGGTGCTGGGTTGGCCTGGGCTTACCCACTGCTTCCTTCCCCCAGGTCATCTTCAAGGTGTTGGACCCCTCCATCCCTGTGGCAGATCCCTACAGCCCAGACATACAAGGTGTGTGCCAGGGTGTGCCAAGGCTGCAGTGCTAGTGGGTTGCAGAGTGGGTGCTGATAGTGCTGTCCACCCCCAGACTTGCTGCGTGTCACCAACTTGCGGGTGAACCTCACCAAGCTGCACACACTGGGAGACAACCTGCTGGACACACGGCAGGAGGTGCTGCACAAGTACTACTATGCTGTGGATGAGATGGTGCTGCGTGGGAGTTGCTTCTGCCACGGCCATGCTGCCCAATGTGCCCCAGCACCTGATGCCTCAGTGTCCTTCATCCCTGGCATGGTGAGGTGCACAAAATCCTGGCACAACAAGGTGCCCTGTGGGACCTGGTGGCCACAATGACCTGGGTGCTCCCTCCCCAGATACATGGGCGCTGCGTCTGTGAGCACCACACACAGGGACTGAACTGCGAGCGCTGTGATGACTTCTACCATGATCTGCCCTGGCGCCCGGCCGAAGGATCCAGCACCAATGCCTGCCGCCGTGAGTGACTTGCACCGGCTCCAGAGGATGCTGGAGCTCCTGCTGTGCTCAAGGTCTTGGGTCTCCACACACCAAGTTGGGTCCTATGTGTTGTGTGGAGGGTTCAGCATCCTGAGGACTGCAGCTTGGGGCTGGAGATTGTGTCCCATGTGCCATGCTCTGGGCTTGGGGGTGCTGCACATGGGGCTGGGGTCTGTGGGAGTCTGGATGCTGCGGGCTGTGATTTAGGGGAGTTGGTTTGGGGTTGAGATGTGTCCTGTGGGGCTGGGGGCTCTACAGGGAATGGGAGGGATCCTGCAGGCTGGATTTTGGCCTTGGGCCTGCTGCCTGCTGGGTTTGGAGTGCCACACACTGTGCCACAGTACCATCTTCACAGGCTGCGACTGCAACGAGCACTCACAGCAGTGCCACTTTGACATGGCTGTCTTTCTGGCCACTGGGAACACCAGCGGAGCGGTGTGCGATGGCTGCCAGCACAACACTATGGGCCGCCACTGCCACCTCTGCAAGCCTTTTTTCTACCGGCATCCCCGCTCTGACATCCGTGCTCCCACTGCCTGTGCCCGTGAGTGCTGCAGGACCTGTGCTCACCCTGGTGCCATGGCTTCTGGTGCCGCTGGCCTCAGCCCTGTGGCTCCTGGTGCCAGCAGCTCCCTGTGGTCTCTCCATTGGCAGCATGTGACTGCGACCCTGCGGGCTCACTGGATGGAGGTGCCTGTGACGGGCACACAGATGTGGCACTGGGCATGATCGCAGGACAGTGCCGTTGCAAGGAGAACGTGGCTGGTCCTCGTTGTGACCGCTGTCAACACGGTGCCTATGGCCTCAGCCACAGCGACCCGCAGGGCTGCCAGCGTGAGCTGGGACTCGGGGATGGGTGTGGAAGGGTGTGGAGTGGAGGGATCTGGGAAGGTGCAATGATGCTGGAATGGGGATGAAAGGGTGGGCATAGAGGGATATGGGATGGAGAGATGAGGACAGTGTGGATATGATGCTCAGCGACATGATTCAGCTGTGACTTGGAGGTTCTGGGTTAATGGTTGGACTTGATGATCTTAAAGATCTCTTCCAATCTAGATGATTTTGTGGATAGGTGAGGATGGAGGGATGGGGATTAAGTGGTGAAGATCAAGGGATGTGGGATGGAAGGATGGTGATCAAGGGAGGGAGGGTTGAGAATGGGGACATAATGGCAGAGGGATGGAGAAGTGTGGAATGGGAGGATGTGGGATGAGGAGGGAGAGCCATGAAGCTCATGTGTGCCACTCACATGTGGGGGTGTGCGCGCANAATGGCAGAGGGATGGAGAAGTGTGGAATGGGAGGACGTGGGATGAGGAGGGAGAGCCATGTGAGTGGCACACATGAGCTTCATGGCTCTCTTGGGGCAGCATGCAGGTGTGACCCGCGTGGCACGGTGGCTGGCAGCTCCCCCTGCGACCCCATCAGCGGGGACTGCTATTGCAAACGCTTTGTGGCCGGGCGCTCCTGCAGCCAGTGCGTGGTGAGTGCTCCAGTCTGCCCCACGGCCTGCCTCACATCCTGCTCTACGGCCCTGACTCTCCCCAGGGCTGGGCTCACCCCATGCCTGCCTCACATCCCCACCTTCTCACTGCAGCCTGAGTTCTGGGGCCTGAGCTATGATGTGGGAGGCTGCCGGCCCTGTGCTTGTGACTTCGGGGGAGCCTACAACAACCGGTGGGTCTCAGCTTGGTACCCATCAGGACATGGCAATGGGGGTGTAGGAGTGAGCACAGGGCTGGAGGTCAAGTGTGGGCAGAGAGAAGGACAGAGACATCGGTGGAGGGGTGGGGACAAGGCTGAGAAGATAGAAAGAGGATAGAATGGAGGGAGGGATGCAGGGAGGTATCTCCATTCCCAGCAGCAGAGGCATGGGGACAGGAGTGAAGAAATGAGTGAGAACAGAACCAGAGACAAGGACAGTCGGAAGGACATGAGGATCACCCCCAGGTGCTCCATGGAGGATGGGGCTTGTCCCTGCCGTCCCCACCTCATGGGACGGCAGTGTGACCAGGTACAGCCCGGCTTCTTCTGTGCCCCACTCGACTACTACACCTACGAGGCTGAGCAAGCCACTGGCCATGGCCACAGCCAGCCCCAGCTCCCGGTGAGTCTCCTGGGGGGAAGTTCTTGCACCCCTAGGCTTGTGCATGGCTGTCCCCATGCTCCATGCATGGCTGTCACCCTGTCCTGCATGTGACTATCCCCATGCATGGCCACCCAACCCCATCCCTGCAGGGTGCTGTGCGGGCAGAGGTGCCCCAGGACTGCCTGGAGTACAACACTGGGGAGCCAGGGGGGCGGAAGGGACGCCCATGGCACCAGCGCAGCCACCCCCGTACCTCCCAGCCCCACACCCACTCACGCCGCAGCCGCCAGCAGCCCCCCAAGGTGAGCCCCGGGTGGGTTGGATGGGGCATGGTGAAGTGTCATGTCGAGGGGCAGCTGGTGAGGTAAAGCCGGAGGAGCTGGGGCCAAGCTGTGCCTGTGCCCTGCTCAGCCAGACGTGGAGGATGTGGTGCGGGATGGCACTGGCCGCATGGTGACGTGGACAGGATTGGGGTTTGCCCGGGTGAAGGACGGGGCTGGCCTGACCTTCCATGTGGACAATGTGCCCTACTCCATGGACTATGAGCTGCTGCTGCGCTATGAACCTGAGGTGAGTACGCCTATGGCCGTGATCACGATGTTTATGGCATGGCACAGCCCTGACACCACCTCACTTGTCACCACAGTCAGCCGAGGACTGGGAGGCTGTGATCAGCGTCAGGTCCCAGGTGCTGCCCACCAGCCCTCGCTGTGGGAACCTGCTGCCCTCCGAGCAGATGTACCGTGAGAGCCTGCCCCACAGCCAGAGGTAGGTGGGGACAGGATGGGATGTGATGAGGGTGGGAATGGTGTGGGGGTGGGGATGAGGATCAGGACAGAACCGGGGCAAAGACAGCCCTGGCACATTCCCGGAACTGAGAGATGAGGATGGGATGGAAACAGGGATATTCCTACCACATCTGTGATGGATTAGGGTGGGATCTGGGACAAGGAAGGTGGTTGAGTCCTGCTGCTGTACCCTGGCCTTTTCCATGGCCCTGTTGTCTTATGCTCGGGCATCTGTGCTTGCACAGGTATGTGCTGCTGTCCCGGCCCTTCTGCTTTGAGCCCAGCACCCCATATGAGGTGACCATGCGGCTTCAACGGGCTGGTGTCACCCAACGCCACCCCAGTGCCTTCATCCTCATTGACTCGGTGAGGGGTTCCTGCTGCATCCTGGACCAGGGGCTCAGCCCGGGGCAGAGTGGTAGACAGGGATGGGGAACCATGGGCTGGGGAAGGTGTGTGGGATGGGCATGAGATGAGAATAAGGGCGAGGGTGGGAAAGGTGATAGGGATTTTGATGGGGAAAGGGATAGCAGTGGGGCTGAGGATGTTGATGGAGTTGATGTTGTCCTTAGGGATGCAAATGGAGATAGGATAGGGAAGCTTGTGGGTAAGGAAATATGGGTGAGAGCGTCGATAGGGCTGGGAATGGTGATGGGATTGGGATGGTCAAGCGCCAGCAGGGTTTGTGATGCCTCAGGACAGATGGATCTGGCCCAGGAGCAGGGGCTAGGTCTCATGGTGGGAGGTGGCTGTGAGTCTCCTGTCCTGTCTCCTCTCCCCTTCCTGCTGCCTGTTGCAGCTGGTGCTCCTGCCGCGGGTATCAGAGCTGCCGGGCTTCCAAGGGGCAGAGGCGGCTGCACGCCAGGAGGAGCTGGAGCGGTACCGGTGCCTGGAGGCGTTTCACATGGTCCCCACACCTGCACTGGCACAGGCCTGTGCCCACCTTGTCTGCAGTGTCTCGGCCTTGCTGCATGGCAGGGCACTGCGTGAGTGGGGCACCCTGCCTGGGGCTGAGCATGTGACCGGGGCAGTGGATGCGGGCAGTGGGCCATAATGGGGCCCTACCTGCAGTAGAGTGGGGAGGGGTACCCAGTGTGGTGGGGCAGGATGGGGCTGTGCTTGCAGCAGGATGAGGAGGGGTACCCAGTATGGTGGGGCAGGATGACCCTGTTCCTGCTGTAGGGTCAGGGTGTGCGTGTGCAGGACAGCCTGGACCGATGCTTGCCCTGCTCCCACAGCCTGCCAGTGTGACCCGCAGGGCTCCCGCAGCAGCGAGTGCCAGGTGCAGGGAGGACAGTGTGAGTGCAAGCCCCAAGTCCTCGGCCGACGCTGTGATCACTGCGCCCCAGGCAGCTACGGCTTTGGGCCCCTGGGCTGCAGCCGTGAGTAGTGGGGTCTATGCCTGCCCTGTCCCTGCTGTCTCTCTGTCCTTCCAGCTGTCAGAGCTCTTTGTCATTGCCCATACACTTGTCCCTCTGTCCACATGTCCATTTATGTGACCGTCTCAGCACTGCTGTCCTGCAGCCTGTGGATTCGGCCCCAGTTACCCCTTTGCCCATCCATCCATCCATCCATCCATCCATCCATCCATCCATCCATCCCCCATGCTCCAGCCTGAAGTGGGCACTGCCTTGCCTTGCACTCACCCATCTGTCCTTCCTCTCATCCATCTGCCCACCTGTGTGAACACATGAACCCTCTTGTTGGTTGGTGGGCCACACATGCACTGCGTGCTGCTTCCTTATGTGTCTGTCTGTCTGTCCTCCTGTCTCTGCACCCATGTGCCTGACCCAGCTATGCCTTCCTGCAGCCTGCACCTGCTCTCCAGAGGGCTCGGTGTCACAGCTGTGTGACGCTGTGAGCGGGCAGTGCCGGTGCCAGCCTGGCACCATGGGCCGACAATGTGACCAGTGCCATCCTGGCCATTGGGGCTTCCCTATGTGCCGGCCTTGCCAGTGCAATGGGCACACGGAAGAGTGCGAGCCCCAGACAGGCAGATGCCTGCGCTGCCGTGACCACACCACCGGCCGGCACTGCGAGAAGTGAGCCTGGTTGGAAGGGGAGGGATGGAACTGTGTGATGTGGCATGGGATTGATGGGATATAATGGGATGATGGGATGAGATATGGTGGAATGGCATATGGTGGGATGAGATATCATGGGAAGGGTATGGGATATGACGGCATGGGATAGGTGAGATAGAGTGGTGGGATGGGATATGAAGGAAGGGATGGACCTCTGGGGCACTCACTCCTCATCCTTGCAGGTGCCAGGATGGTTACTATGGGGACCCAGTATTGGGCTCAGGGCAGCAGTGCCGGCCCTGCCCCTGTCCTGGCTACCCTGGCACACGGCACTACCATGGGAGCACCTGCCATGCTGATGAGGACACCCACCACATCGTCTGCGTCTGTGCACCCGGATATGCTGGTGAGGGGCAGAGTGCATGCTGTGTAGTGGGGACTCAGCACTGCATCTGCAGGACCCCAGCATCCACAGCCCCTCACTCCCTGCAGGGCCCCGCTGTGACCACTGCTCTCCTGGCTACTTTGGGGCACCAGAGATGGAGGGCGGGGTGTGCCGACCCTGCCAGTGCAACAACAACATCGACACCAGTGACCCAGGGGCCTGTGACCCCCGCACAGGGCACTGCCTGCACTGCCTGTACCACACTGGCGGGCCTCACTGTGCCCACTGCCAGCCCGGCTACTATGGCAATGCCCTGCAGCGCAGCTGCCGGCGTGAGCAGGGCAGGGGTCTGCACCAGGGCTGGTGTGGTGGGAGGGTTTGGGAATGTGTCAGGGTTTTGGGGTGATGCAGAAGTTCCGAGTGGGAAGGAGGCTTGGGGCTGTGTTGGAGTAGGGAGTGGGGGTGGTGTGTTGTGAGGGGGTTGGTTTGGGCAGGGTTTGGGTGTTCCTGGAGGCTTGGGGCTGGCTGGAGTCAGGGCTAATTGAGGTTTGGGCCTGTTGCAGAGGGTTTTGGGGTCGAAACTGGGCAGGGGACAGAGATCAGGGTCAAGGTGGGATGTTTGGGTCAGGGTTGTTGGGCTGTGTATGGGTTCAGGGGCAGGCAGGGGATTTGGGATGTTTGGATCAGATATAGGAGGCATTGCCTCAGGTACAGGCTGAACCCCACATGGCCTCTGACCTGCTGCAGGCTGTGGCTGTGACCCACGGGGAACTCTGGCCTCCCACTGCACTGCTGGCATCTGCTCCTGCAACCGTGTCACAGGCACTTGTGCCTGCCGGCCCCATGTGGTGGGCAAGACCTGTGACCGCTGTGCACCCCACTTCTGGAGCCTGGGGCAGCCAGGGGGTTGTGAGCCATGTGGCTGCCACCCCACCCATGCTCTACACCTTGCCTGTGATGCGGTGAGCTTCCCTGGCACCCTGGCGCAGCCCCACTGCCCTCCAGGCACCTGGCGAGCTGCCCATCTGAGTGTGCCACTCTCTCTGCAGGTCACGGGGCAGTGCCAGTGCCAACCTGGCTTTGGAGGTCGCATCTGTTCCCAGTGTCAGGAGCATCACTGGGGAGACCCTGAGCGGGAGTGCAGAGGTGGGGGCATGTCCCAGGGGCTGGGAGTGCAAGATGTGTGGGAGCCCTGGGTGATGATGGGGCTCTAGAAACATGAAGGGCCCTGGACATGGTGGAACCCCTGGGGACATAAGGGATTCCAGGTACTCTGAACATGGAGCCCTGAGGAGACAGTGGGTACTTGGGACACAGGAGACTCAGTAAATCCTGGGGACATAGTGAAATCACAAGGACGTGGTGGGGCCCTTGGGTGTGGGAGATGCTGGGCCATAGTGGTATGCTGGGGACATGGTGGGACCCTGGGGACATGGTGGCACTCTGTGGACACAGGGGTCCCCAGGGAGGCCAGGATATGCCATTGTCTGTCTCCACAGCTTGCGAGTGTGAGCCACTGGGTGCTGAGAGCCCACAGTGTGAACAGACCACTGGGCAGTGTCAGTGCCGGCCAGGCTTTGGGGGACTGCACTGCAATCACTGCCAGAGGGGCTACCAGGACACCTTCCCCCACTGCTCCCCCTGCCACCCCTGCTTTGGCCACTGGGACCCAGCCCTGGGCAGCCTGCAGGACAGGTTGCAGCACCTGGGGACACAGGCACAGGTGCTGCGGAAAGGGGGGTCTGCACCCCAGCTCAGTCCCCACCACCTGCGGGCACTGGAGGAGGCCCTGGGACAAGTGGAGCGGCTACTGGGTGAGGGGGGCACCCTTGGTGACCCCCTCCTGTATGGGTTGCCCAAGCAGCTGGATGGCACCAGGCAAGTGTGTATGATGGGCTGGCATGAGGGGGACCTCCTTTTTGTCATGCAAAAAAGCGTGAGACCCCTCTCCCTGCCCCAAAGGATGGAGCTGGATGACTTCTGGAAGCAGCTCCAAGAGCTGGAGAAACATCTAGATCAGATGTTGCAAGCAGATGCACGGCACCAAAACAAGCTGGCTGGGCTGACCTATCAGCTGGAGGGTCTCAACCGAACCACATCCCATCTCCAAACACTCCTCAGCACTGTAGCAGCAACTGGATTCAGTGGTAAGAGCACCCAGTGAGGACTGGGGGGGGGTCTGGTGGCCACCATCTCAGCCAAAACCTGACACCAGCACCCGCAGAGTCTTACCACAGCATCCTGGCGTTGGCGGAGAAGTCGAAGCAGGTGGAGGTGGTGGCCAACAGCACAGCCGGCAAGCTGAGCAGGGCACAGATGACCCGGCGGGCAGCTGAGCATATGCTGCAGCAGCAGGGTGATGCTTTCCGTCGTGGTACAGCTGCAGCAAGGAAATCCCTGCGGGAACTGCAGAAACGAGTGATGGGACTCAGCATTGCCAGAATCAATGAGAAGGTGAGAGTGGGGGAACTCCATTGCAAGGCGGCACAGGAGTCTCCACCCATTGCTGCCATTGCTCCCATTGGCATTACTGCAGATTTGTGGAGCACCTGGTGACCAGAGCTGTGAGCAAGCACCTTGTGGAGGAGCCTTGTGCCAACGTGGTGTGGAACAGCAGCACTGTGGTGGCACAGGCTGTGTGGGGGCACTGCCCATCTCAGCTCAAGCCCTGAGCAGTACCCGTAATGCCTCACAGCAGCTGGAGGTGGCATCGGGGCAGCTGGGTGTTGTGGCACAAAAGGTAGGGGTGATGACTCCATGATGCTGTTTGGGATCCTCTGTATCCCCTTTGCATGACCTTATGCCCTTTCCATGCCGCTTTGATGTCCCTGTCCATGTCCCACTCTTATGTCCTTTGCATGTTCCTTTGCGTGTCCTGACACCTTTCTACGCCACCAAGCATTTCCCCACCCACCTTCCTTCACATATGCCCCTTACTTGTGTGCCTCCTTGGGCCATTGCTGCACCCTCTTACGCACTCTCTTTATGTCCCCTTGCGCAACCCTTCCATTGCACACCCCCTTGTGTCCCATTGCACGCGCTCCAATCCCCTTCACACACTCCCTTGCACGCCTTCATTTTATCCCTGTGTGTGTCCCCTCATACCTCCTGGCGACCCTCTGTGCTCCCTCGCTGGTGCAACCGCATGCCCCTGGCTCAGCTCCATGGCCCCTCAGATGCAGGAGGTGCAAGAGTTGGCACAAGGGGCACGGAGCCGGGCAGAGGAGGCACTGGGACGCTCACAGGCTGCCCGCAGTCGTGCAGAGAAGGCGACAGCTCAGCTGCGGGACTTCATCCGCCGAATCAAGGCTTTCCTGGCAGGTAATGTTGGCACCAGGTGGGCACATGGGCAGACCAATGCTCACTGCACCCACCCTGACCCAATCTTGCTTCCATGTCCCCACAGAGGAGGGTGCTGACCCAAGCAGCATTGAACTGGTGGCCCGACAGGTGCTGAACATTTCCCTGCCCAGCAGCCCCAGGCAGATCTGGGAGCTGCTGGAGGAGATGCAGGAGAGCATTGATCAACTGGAGGGGGTGGATGCAGTGCTCAACAGCACAGTACAGGGGCTGGCTGCGGCACGGGGATTACTGGCACAGGGGCAAGATGTCAGGCAAGTGATGTGGGATATGCAATGGGGGGCTGGGGGTGGGGATCTGTCCCTCAGCGCTGGCAGGGGCTGGAGCTGCCCATAACACTGCAGGGAGCGAGCAGAGGGCATGAGAGACGAGCTGGCAGGGACACAGCGGGTGCTGGAGGTGGCACGGGCACAGGCAACGGCAGCGGGGAGTGCCCTGCGGAGCGCCAGGGATACCATCCGGGCAGCAGAGAGCAGAGCCAAGGAGGTGAGGGGCACCGGGGCTGTCAGCAAACGGGAGCTGGGGGAGCAGGGTCAGTGCCAGAGCCACATCTAGGGAGTGGAAATAATGTTTTGAGCATTTGCGTGCTTTGGGCACTTTTGTATCAGCAGTAGTGTGGCAGCAGGAGTAGGGAAGTGATCATCCACCTGTATTTGTGACTAATGAGACCACATCTCAAATACTGGGTTCAGTTCTGGGCCCCTCACTACAAGAAGGACATCGTGGTGCTGGAATATGTCGAGTAGGGTAACAGTGCTACCCTACAAGTCCATTGAGGAACAGCTGAGGGAACTGGGGTGTATAGCCTGGAGAAAGGAGGCTCAGAGGAAACCTTGTTGCCCTCTACAACTACCAGAAAAGAGGTTGTAGTGAGGTGGGGATTGGTCTCTTCTCCCAGGGGAGGTTTAGATTGGACATTGGGAAAAGATTCTTCACTTAAAGCAGGGCTCCTCAAACTTTTTAAACATGGGGCCAGTTCCCTGTCCTCGGACTGTGTCGGGGGCCGGAGCCTGGCCCCGCAGTAAGCATGAAGCGGTGAACTGCAGCCAGCAGCGGGGAAGTACCGGCGGACCCGTGGGCCATATCTAGCCCGCAGGCTGGGGTTTGAGGACCCCTGACTTAAAGGGCTGTTAAGCCCTGGCTCAGGCTGCCCAGGAAAGTGGTGGCCGCCATCCACCATCCTTTGAGGGATTTACAAGATGTGTAGGTGTGGTGATGAGAGACATGGTTTAATTGTGACGTGGCAGTGCTGGGTTAATGGTTGGACGTAATGATCTTTTCCAACCTAAACAATTCTATGATTCCATGCAGGGGGCCACAGAGTTGGTGCATATTGGGTGCTGGGAGTAATGGAGTCAGTGCTGTGGAGGGCAAGACATATGTCATGGGTGGTGAGGCTGGTGCCACAGGGGATAATGATGGGGCAGGTGCCATGGGTTTCCCAAGGTAGTGGGGCTAGCACTGAGGGCACAGCTGTTGCCATGCCAGCTGCAGCCAGTGCTCATGTCTTCCCAGGCGGAGCACAGGCTACAGGTGCTGGAGGGAAAGGAGTCACGGGCAGAGCGGCGGCTGCGGGAGCTGGTGCAGCACATCACCACCCTGCAGGAGCAGGGCCAGGGCACTCGCCGCATGACCCAGCAAGCCAAGGATGGGGCACAACGTGCCACTGCCACCTCAGGGACACTCAGACAAGTGAGCCAGGGCCTTGCATGGGCATGGTGCAGCACTGAGGATGAGGCGCCGGTGGGGGCTAAGCATCACCATGCCCTTTTGCCACTAGGACCTGGCACAAGTGACGCAGCGCTACGTGGTGCTTAAAGGCCAAGTGAGTGGGCTGGCTGGGGTGTCCAGTGGGGCCCTGCAGCGTGTGACACGGCTGACAGCAGAAGCCCGGGACCTCCTGAACAAGGCCAGCAGCAGCAAGACGAAGCTGGAAGGTGAGGGTGGAGCATCTGGTGGGAGCCATTCCTGCCATCCTAACCTCACTTGGTCATGCCATCTCTTCCATGGACACGTCACGCCTGGTGCTCCATGGGTAATGTGGGTGGGTGACATGATAGGGGGTTGCAACCTAACCATGCCCCTGTCTCACAGAGCTGGAGCAGCACTTCGGGGCAAACGAGCGGGCCATAGCAGCAAAGGCCATGCGACTGCAGGCGTTGGAGCAGCGAGTCTGGGGGCTACTGGATGAGATCCAAGAGAGAGCCAATGCTTATGCCACCTGTTAGGGACTGTCAGTGGGGTCAGGGGCTGGCAGCCATGGTCTGGTCCTGCCCCACAGTTTAGCACACCCCGTCCCCGGTTCCCACAGCCTAGGGGGTCCCATCGTCTCTGTAGGTGCCTGTAGTGCAAATGCACCTGCAAATAAAGTACCGAACAGCGGCCAGATTCCTGCCTCAGTCCTCCATTCCTGCCCTCCTGCCTGACTCCTTCTTGCGCTCCTGCCTGACTGCCCCCTTTCTGCTCTCCTAGCCTGACTCCTGTCTGTTCCCCTCCTGCCTCTCTCCTACCTCCACCCTTCCTGCTCTCTCTTGCCTCCCCCTTTCCTGCCTCCCGCCCGCTCCCGCGCTCCCTGCTCCGGCCGGAATCCGCCCCGCGCTTTCCGCACAGCCCCGAGCGCTGCGCCCGCCGCCCAGCTAGGAGGGGAGGGAAGGGAAGGAGAGGGGCCGGGAGGGACCGGGACTGTGACGGGAACGGGAACTGGAGAGACGGGACGGAACGGCCGGGCACCTGCCGAACGCCCCCTTTGCGCCCGCTTTGCGCCCCCTTTGGCGCCCACTTTGCGCGCCCAGGTTGCGCTCCCTTGGCGTGCCCCGGTTGCGTCCCGTGATGCGCAGCCCCGGTGCCTTCCTGCTGCTGCTGCTGCCGCTGCTGGCCGGTGAGTCCGCGACCCCCGCCCGGACCCCGTCTCGATGCCCCCGATCCTTGTCCCGGCCCGCTGTCCCGTTTCCGGGCGGTCGCGGAAGGCGCCTCGGCCACCCCCCAGCGCCCTCAGCCGCTCGGTGCCCCGCAGGGCTAGGGGGAGCCACGGCCCCCGACGCCCCCCAGGGCTGCGCCCGCGGCAGCTGCTACCCGGCCACCGGGGACCTGCTGGTGGGACGAGCGGCCCGCCTGAGTGCCACCTCCACCTGCGGCATGCGCCGGCCCCAGCCGTACTGCATCGTCAGCCACCTCCAGGTGAGCGGGACAGGGTCCGGGGGTCCGGGCAGGGATGGGGGCACGGGAAGACGATGAGGACACCCACTGCCGAGTCTTCCGCTCGCAGGAGGAGAAGAAGTGCTTCGTCTGTGACTCGCGGCGGCCCTACAACGTCCACACCAATGCAAACAGCCACCGCATCGAGAACGTGGTCACCACCTTTGCCCCCCGCCCCAAGAAAGCCTGGTGGCAATCAGAGAATGGTGAGTGGTGGGCGGGGTGGTGGGGTGTCCCGAGGGGCTCTTCTTCCCTTCCTCCCACGCAGAGGAAGTGTGACTCAGCCGGCAGCTGTGACCGCACCCCTGGACCATGGCTGGGTTTGGGGGACATACCCCAGGAACCAGCATGGGTGGGTGCTTGCCACAGTCACAGGTGCCATCCTCAGGTGTGGAGCATGTCAGCATCCAGCTGGACCTGGAAGCAGAGTTCCACTTTACCCACCTCATCATGACCTTCAAGGTGTGTCATGGGTACCTGGAATGGAATGGGACAGAATGGGACAAGATGGCATGGAATTAAGCCTAGGGGGGGTTATGGGGCCACCCTTCATCCCAGCTGGGTGTCCTGCAGACGTTCCGCCCTGCCGCCATGCTGGTGGAGCGCTCGGCTGACTTTGGGCGCAGCTGGAAGGTCTATCGCTACTTTGCCTACGACTGTGCCACAGCCTTCCCCCACATTCCTCGTGGGCCTCTGCGCCACATTGATGATGTCATCTGCGAGTCTCGCTACTCTGACATCGAGCCCTCTACCGAGGGAGAGGTGAGGCCATGGCAGCACCCTGGGAGGCTTAGGGGACCCCTCACTCTCCCCTCACCATCGTGCCTTCCTCCCAGGTGATCTACCGAGTGCTGGACCCTGCCATCCCCATTCGGGACCCCTACAGCCCGGCCATCCAGAGTGAGTTGTCTGCCCTGGGTTCCCGTCTGGCTGCTTTATTTTGGGCACAGCTATTTTGGCTGCTCTCTCTCCCTGCTCTGAGCCCCATGGCAGGGGTCAGGGCCAGACCAACCTATGTAGATTTGGGCCCCTCCAGCACCCCTCTCCATGTGAGCAGCTAAATATCAGGCTGCACTGGGATAAGCAGAGTGGGGGCAAACAGAGAGGGATGGCTGTGCTGGCACCATTCAGGAGCCAAGCCCAGTGAGGTGAGGAACAGCCGAGGTATGGGATAAGGTCAGTGACAGGCAGAGGAGCTGAGCTAGGTGCAGGATGCAGTGGGTTAATAATCTAGGGCTAATTTTAGGCTGGGAGCAGGACAGAGGAATCTGCAGGGCAGGGCTGCTGGGAATCAGCAGTCCCAGGGAACTGTGTCCTGCCCTGCTAAGGCCCCTGGGCCCAAGCACAGCCATCCTCTGGGCACAGTCTCCAGTGGCGGGTGCCATCACTGCTCAGAAAGGTGCCCTTACCCAGGTACTAGTTCTGCACTGATAGGGTCCTAACCTGCATCTACTGGGGGTGTTGTGCAGAGTCCCAATCTGTGCACAGCCTAACCATACACAACCACGTGTTGGAAGCTGAACCTCTGCAGCCACACACAGCCCACCCTGACCATGCGGAGATATGTATATGAGCCAGACCACACATGGCCTGATGGTGCACCAGCCATCCCTGCCGTGCTCAGCCCTGCCAAGCCACTCACAGCTCCCATGGCCATGCACAGCCCATCCCATCCGAGTCGTGCCAACATGAGTCTCTCCCTGTCCCAGACTTGCTGCGTGTCACTAACCTGCGAGTGAACCTCACCAAACTGCACACACTGGGTGACAACCTGCTGGACACACGGCGGGAGATCCAGGAGAAGTACTACTATGCACTCTATGAGCTGGTGCTGCGTGGGAACTGCTTCTGCTATGGACATGCCTCTGAGTGCGCCCCGCTCAGCGGGGTTCCTGCCACCACCAATGGCATGGTAGGGTCAGCTGGCCCCGCATGCCCTGCCAGAGCGGGGTAGCTGTTCTGCCTGCTCCCCCAGCCCCTCACCATGGTGTCCTGACAGGTGCACGGGCGCTGTGTCTGCAAGCACCACACACAGGGTCTGAACTGTGAACGCTGTATGGACTTCTACCATGACCTGCCCTGGCGCCCAGCTGAGGGCTCCAGCACCAATGCCTGCCGCCGTGAGTGACCCACAATGGTTCTGGCACAGAGAGCCCAGTGCCAGGGCTGGCAGACTGTGTTGCGCCAGGAGTTTGGGGATGCTGCACTTTAGGATGTGTTTGGGTGGGGACTGGCATTCTATGTACTGACTGGCGGGGATTTGAGGTGCTCAACACTGTAGTTTGGGGTTGCAGTGCTGCATAGTAGGGTAAAGGGAGTCAGGACTAGGGAGGTTTGGCACTGGCAGTACTGCCACATATGAGGTTGTTGTGCCATGGTGCCATCTCCACAGGCTGTGACTGCAACGAGCACTCACAACAGTGCCACTTTGACATGGCTGTCTTCTTATCCACGGGCAACACCAGTGGGGCCGTGTGTGATGGCTGCCAACACAACACCATGGGCCGCCGCTGTCACCTCTGCAAGCCTTTCTACTACAAGGACCCCAGCAAGGACCTGAGAGACCCTGCAGTGTGCCAAGGTTGGTGCCAGGGGTTGAGCAGTGTGGGGCTGAGCTGAGGGCCCAGGATGCTGACCCTTCCTGTGCCCCCAGCCTGCAACTGTGACCCCGAGGGCTCCCTGGACGGGGGGCTATGTGATGGCGCTGATGACCCAGCCAGGGGGCTGATCGCAGGACAGTGCCGCTGCAAGGAGCATGTGGTTGGTCCCCGCTGCGATCGCTGCAAAACTGGTTTCTTCGGCCTCAGTGCTGCCAACCTGCAGGGCTGCCAACGTAGGTACCAGGGTGGCACCCACTGGGGTTAGTTGCATGGCTTGGCCCCACTGGACACTGCTGGCTTTCCATGCAGGGTGCCATTGTGACCCCCGTGGCACAATGGCTGAGGGCGGTCAATGTGACTCTGTCAGCGGTGAGTGCTTCTGCAAGCGGCTGGTGACTGGGCGCAGCTGCGACCAGTGCCTGGTGAGTGGAGCCATGCCAGGGCCCATGCTTGGGAACAATGCACGGTGCTTGGGGGCCATGGACAGTGCCCAAGACTGTGTCACCGCAGCTATGCATGTCCTGACACATTTGCTCTCTGCAGCCTGAACAGTGGGGCTTGAGCCATGACCTCCAAGGCTGCCGGCCCTGTGACTGCGATGTTGGAGGTGCCCTCAACAACCTGTGAGTCTTTATGGGGACATGACATGGGTGAGGGGCATCCCCATTGGTATTGCAACTGACTGTGGTGTACCAGGTGTGCCATGGAAACGGGGCAGTGCCAGTGCCGCAGCCATGTGGTGGGACGACAGTGCAGCCAGGTGGAGCCTGGCTTCTATCGCATCAACCTGGACCATTACACCTATGAGGCTGAAGATGCTCAACTGCATCAGGTAAGGGATGAAGGTGTCTCTGGGCAGGACATCAGGCAGAGCAGGGAAGTGGCTGGCTTTTTGCAAGGTCCTCAGAGTAACAGACAAGAGACTTCTCTCTGCCCCCTTGGGGTGGTGGGGTAGAGCTGTGCCTGCCAGCCAAGGCAAGGTTTGGAGTCCAGTCTTACAAACCCACTTTGCTCCAGGGCTCATTGGTGGAGCGTGAGCACCCCACAGACCATCCAGCTTCATGGACGGGGACAGGCTTTGCCCGCATGCTAGAAGGTGGCTGGATGGAATTTCACGTGGATAATGTGCCTTTCTCCACCGAATACGACGTGGTCATCCGTTATGAGCCCCAGGTGAGCACCAGGCTATGAGGCAGGCAGCGGAATGTATTATGCAATTGGGAGGTGGTGGTGGAGAGCGTCAGATGGTTTTTGACACAGCCCCTTGTCTGCTGACAGCTCCCTGAGCCCTGGCAGGAGGTGAGGGTGAGGGTGCTGCGCCCCAGCCCTGTCTCTGCCAGCAGCCCTTGTGGAAACACCATCCCAGCTGATGACCAACTGTCTACTAGCCTCCCCTCCGGTGCCAGGTGAGTGCCTTGCTGGGATCAAGCTGTGCTGGGGCTCTCAGGAGGCAACCAGCTGCCCATGCTCTTCTTTGCCCCACCAGGTACGTGCTGCTGCCCCAGCCCATCTGCCTGGAGCAGGGTGTCTCCTACACCATTCGCCTAGAGCTGGGCTGTGCCACCGCTCGGCAGGATCCTACCACCAGCGTGCTCATCGATTCGGTGAGAGGTGGCTGAACAGTGGCATGGGGGATGGCAAGACTTTGATGGGGCTGGATGCAGCTGTAAGGAACACAAGAAGAGACACACATGACATCACACTGACTCTCCCCACACAGCTGGTGCTCCTGCCCCGTTACTCGTCACTGGAAATGTTCATTGCGGGTGACCCTGCCTCCATGAAGCGTCGGGAAGTGTTTGAGCGCTACCGCTGCGCCCAGTCCTTTTATGCTGCGGGACTCTCACCTGTGGCTGAGCCCTGCTCCAGCCTCCTGCACAGCCTCTCAGCCATCCTACATGACGGGGCGCTGCGTGAGTATGACGCTGCACCCCATCCTGCACCATGCCGTACACCTGCAGCAGCTGATGTTAACCCCACTCTCTTCCTGCAGCCTGCCTCTGCAACCCCCAGGGCTCTCTCAGTGCCGAATGCCACCCTCAGGGTGGGCAGTGCCGGTGCAAACCCAATGTCATGGGACGGCGCTGCTACCGCTGCTCCCCAGGAACCTTTGGCTTTGGGCCCAGTGGGTGCCGAGGTGAGTACCACAAGGCTGTGCCAACCTGGCCCAGAGAGGACCTGGGGGTGCTGGGGAGGGATGCTTTCTGCAGCCCAGGGGAAGACACTGTGGGTGCCATGCCTTTCAGCATGCCAGTGCAGCAGTGAGGGCTCAGTGAGCACCATCTGTGACAGCATCACGGGCCAGTGCTCCTGTCGTGAGGGTGCCCATGGCCCACGCTGTGACCGCTGCCAGCCTGGCCACTGGGGCTTCCCCATGTGCCGTCCCTGCCAGTGCAATGGGCACACTGAAGAGTGCGATCCCCAGACAGGCAGCTGCCTGCGCTGCCGTGACCACACAGATGGTGAGAGGTGCCAGAGGTAAGTGAGGTGTGTGGCCAGACTGGGGCAGGGTGCTGCCAGCAGTCCTGGCCCACTCTGACCTCCTGCCTGCAGGTGTGCAGCTGGACACTTTGGGAACCCTGCGCTGGGCTCTGGGCAGCACTGTCGGCCCTGCCCCTGCCCTGAAGGGCCCACCAGCCCCCAGCACTTTGCTGCCTCGTGCTACCAGGACAGCCGTTCCCAGCAGGTTGTGTGCCGCTGCAGCCCTGGGTACACAGGTAGGTGCCTGCTGCAGCATGCTTGGTGCCCTCAGGTGTTCCTCATCCTCAGGCACTGCCCAACACTCTCTGCTGACAGGTCCCCGCTGTGACGAGTGTGCCCCTGGGTACTATGGGGATCCACTGCAGCCCAGTGGGCGCTGTCTGCCCTGCCAGTGCCACGATAACATCGATGTGACAGACCCAGAGGCATGCGACCGGCGCACAGGGCAGTGCCTGCGCTGCCTCTACAACACAGCTGGACCGCAGTGTGCAGAGTGCCAGCCTGGCTACTACGGGGATGCTACACGGCACAGCTGTAGGCGTGAGTACCCAAGGCCACACCAAGACAGACTCGATCCATCGCCCAACATGGACCCCAGGGACCATGTGCACCCATGGCTGCCATCACTCATGCACTGTGATGATTCTCTAGCCATTCCTTGGGCTCTCTGCCCAGTCCTGGTGCTGTGGTCCCATCTTTGTCTCTGTGCCCAACTCGTCCCATCCTACCCACATCCTCATCTCATGACCTTTCCTATCCCCATAGCCATCCCATCCCCAGAGCCACCTTGACTGTCACCATCCTTATCCTCTTTCTGTTTTGACTCTGTCTCATCTCCATCCCATTCCCTTCAGTGGTCTTTGTGCTGTTCCTAGCCTACCTCCATCTGGTCTTTACCCCATCCCTGTGCAGTCTGTCTCCATTGTACCTTCACTCTCGCCCATCACCAGCCCATTCCTGCCAGTGCCCCCATACCATCTGCAGCCCTATCCCACCTCCATCCCTATCTCATCCACATTCCGCCCCTGTCCTCATTCTGTCCCCATCCACTGTCCACTCCCAGTCCCTGACCTCACCCCGTCTCAATCTCCATCTGGTTCCAGGTTGTTCCTGCAACACGCTGGGCACCGACCCCAGCACCTGTGGGCCTCAGGAGTGTCACTGCGATGGGCGCAGTGGACAGTGCCACTGCCTGCCCTATGTAGAGGGCCAGAGCTGTGACCGCTGCAGCCCCAACTTCTGGAACCTGGCCAGTGGGCAAGGCTGCCAACCCTGTTCCTGCCACCCCCAGCATTCCCTGACACCCACCTGCAACCAGGTGAAAGGCAACAGGGACTGGGGCTGGGGGGATGTGGTGGGCTGGAATGTGCTGCAGCAATGCCATCCTTGGCCATGCCCTGTCTTTCAGTTCACTGGACAGTGCTTGTGCCGGACAGGATTTGGGGGCCGAACCTGCGCCAACTGCCAGGAGCTTCACTGGGGTGACCCACGGCAGCAGTGCCGAGGTAAGAGCCAGTGCTGGCAGGGGCACTGCAGTGGGTCCCATGGCACTCTGACACTGCTCTCCCTGCAGCGTGCGACTGTGACCCCCGTGGCATTGCCAGCACCCAGTGCCATCGTGGCAGTGGCCACTGTGACTGCCAGCCCGGCATCTCTGGAGTCCGCTGTGACCAGTGTGCCCGGGGTTTTGCCGGTGCCTTCCCTTCCTGCCAGCCCTGCCACCCCTGCTTTGGGGACTGGGACAGGGTGGTGCAGGACCTGGCTGCCCGTACCCAGGCCCTGAAGCAGCAGGCCAGCCTCTTGCAGCAGACCGGGGCTTCTGGCACCTTTGGGGACACCTTCCGACAGCTGGAGAACAGCCTGGCCACCGTGCGAGATGTGGTTGCTGCCCGCAATTCCACTGCCACCACTGCTGCTCACTTGACGCAGACCACAGAGGGGCTGCGGTGAGCACCCAGCATGATGCACAGCAGTTACGGTGGCCTTTGCGGTGGGTTGTCACCCCTTTCCCTTGCAGGCGGCAGGTTGGGGAGGTGACAGAGAGATTGACACGGCTGGAGGGGGAGCTGACAGCTGCCCAGGATGCCAACTTCAATGCCAGCCACGTGCTAAATGCAGTGGAACGGGGCTCCCGTGCACTCAACCACAGCCTGCAGGACCTGGAGCACCGGCTGCACGCCCTCAAGACTTCCAATTTTCTTGGTGAGATGCACTACAGAGCAGGGCTGGGGCAGCAGGGTGGTGTCCAGGGGTCTGATGGTGCCCCTGCCACCCCTAGGTGCCTATGACAGCATCCACCAGTCCCATGGGGAGTCATGGGATGCTGAGCACCAGGCAGATGCCTCTACTCGTACTGTGCCCAGTCCTGTCAGCACCTCTGCGTCTACTCGGCACCATTCTGAGCAGCTCCTGGCCAGCCATCGGGATGACTTCAATCGCCAAAATGCAGCCAGTCGGCGGGCACTGATAGATCTGGCAGAGAGAGCGAGAGCGCTGAGCCTGCATCCACTCAATGAGAAGGTGGGACTTCAGGAGGGAACCTGGAGGAAGGTGCCAGAACCACCCTGATGCTGTGCTATCTTGCAGGTGTGTGGTGCTGTGGGTGACATGCCATGTGCCGAGAGCCCCTGTGGGGGAGCTGGGTGCCGGGATGAGGATGGGGGACGTCGCTGCGGGGGTCTGAGCTGTGGCGGGGCCGTGTCCACGGCTGACAGTGCGCTGGACCGGGCTCGCCATGCCCAGGAGGATCTGCAGCGAGCAGCCAGTGATGTGGCCCAGCTCTCCCACAAGGTCTGTGACAGGTGCTAAAGGGAGAAGGTTGGCACAGCCATATCCCTTGCTTCTCAGGGCTGGTGCTAAGGGTCTTTGCCCATGCTCAGGTGGCTGAGGCCAAAGGGAAGGCAGATGAAGCCCGGCTGCGGGCACAGGCAGCCCTGGACAAGGCTAACCAGACCAGAGCCCGCGTGGAAAGCTCCAACAAGGAGCTGCGGGAGCTTATCAACCAAATCAAGGCCTTCCTGAGTCGTGAGTGCCAGCATGCTGGGTGGGGGACTCATACCCCCTGCCCAGTGCTGTGTGGTTTTGCCTCTGCCCCATGCTGCACTGACTCTGTCCCACATTGCACTGCATGGTCCCCATGCTGCATGTAGGCTGTCCCCCACCCCAGCACCACAGAGGCCCTACCCCATGCTGTGTTGTGTGGTCTTTGTCCTGCACTGTCGTGACTCTTTGTGCCTCCCTGCCCTGTCCTGCCCTGCCCTGCACTCCTTCTCAGTGGCTTCTGCTTCCAGTGCCCCTCATCCACCTGTCCCTGTCCACCCTGGTGTGTCACTGACAGCTCACACCCACAGAGGAGGGGGCTGACCCTGAGAGCATCGAGGTGGTGGCCAGCCGGGTGCTGGAGCTGTCGCTCCCGGCCTCGCCGGCCCAGATCCACCTCCTGGCCGAGGAGATCAAGGCACGGGTGCGCAACCTGGCCAGTGTAGATACCATCCTGGAGGAGACAGCTGGTGACGTGCGCCAGGCTGGGCAGCTGCTGCAGGATGCCCAACGGGCCAGGTAAGCCCGGGGATGTAGGAATGTAGCCCCCTAGGAACTTCCAGCCTGGACTGTCACTGAGGCTGTGTTACCCTGGCCACAGGTCACAGGCAGAGGGAGTGCGGAGCACAGCTGAAGCGGTGCAGCAGGCGCTGGAGGAGGCACAGCAATCCCAGGGCATGGCCGAGCAGGCACTGCACCAGGCCACCAGTGACATCCAGCATAGTGAAAGAGTCCTCGGCATGGTAAGGGCTCCCTACCCATTCTCTCAACCCCACAGGAATGGGCAGAGTTCTGTCCCCACTGTGTAGGCACCCTGACTATGCCTGTCACCCGTGCTACTGGTCCCCAGATGCAGACCCAGACAGTGAGTGCAGAGCAGCAGCTGGCAGAAGCCATGGAACGGGCTGGGCTCCTGGACAGACAGACAGATGTGCTGAAGGTGAAGCGCGCTAACAACAGCCTGGCAGCCACACGTGCCCAGGAGGCAGCTGTCACTGCTCGGGACCGAGCTGGCGAGGCCAAGCAGGTGTGTGAGGAGGAAGTGGAGGTGGCCGGTGAGGATTCTGCAGGGCTTCCGCTAACTGGCCTTGCTGACTAGCAGATGCTGGAGGGGCCACTGCGGGACCGGTACCGGACAGCACAAGAGCTGGTGCAGCACCGGGCACAGGGTGTGCAGCAGGCAGGCAGCCGGGCACAGCAGCTGCGGGATGAGGCCGCTGGGCTGCTGCAGGATGCTCAGGGCAAGCTGCAGCGGCTGCGAGGTAAGGCTGGTGTGGGGGTCAGAGGGGCTGGCACTGGTGAGGGGGCCACAGTGACCTGTGTACCCTTGTCCCCCACAGTGCTGGAGGAGGAGTACGAGCGCAATGAGCGGGTGCTGGACGCCAAGGCAGCACAGCTGGGTGGGCTGGAGGCCCGCATGAGGGAGGTGCTGGCTACCATCAACCAGCAGGTCCAGATCTACAATACCTGCCAGTGACCCCCCGGAGGGGCCAGCGACCCTCAACACCCTCCCAACTGCCCGGCCTCCGCCTATCCCGGCAGCTGTGGGTAGGAGGAGGTTGCGGGGCACCCCCTGCGTGAATAAAGTTACCGAGCAAGACTGGCTCTGCTGCCATGTTCACCGGCAACGAGCCCGCCCCGGGGAGCGAGGCACTCCGGGGTGGAGGAGTGGCGGGGGTACATGCGGAGGGCTCCGCACAGCGGCAACAATCCTGAACAGCCCCTTGCCATGGGAACGCCGCGGGCCGTCTCGCGCTCTTGCCAGCCCTCTGCAGCACGGCGCCGCTATCATGTCACGGCGGGGGCTGTTACCGTGGCGCCGCAAGGGGAGAGAGGGGGCGGAGTCAGCGGGCGACCCTGTCCTGTGTCACGTGACAGCACACCCCCTCCGCTATTAGCGTCACGTGGGTGCGCCCGCCGGCTTCCGGAAGTGCGTCACGGGCTCGGGCCTGTCTCCTGAGTCGGCCCGCTCGGAACTTCGGCAGCAGATACGGACCGGAGCGGCGGGNCGCGAGCGGCGGGGCCGGGTTGTCGCGCGTGGCCTGATGCACCGCCTGGGCCTGAGGTCCGCACCGCTCTCCCACACTTTTCCCTCTGCGAAGGCCCGAGGCTGGGCACCAGTGCTGGGGAGACTGCGCCCCGCCGCCAGCTGCTGTCTGCTTGGAGTCATCTTCCCCAGAGTCTGGTTGGAGCCTGGGGGAAGCCGGGCCATCTGGGCTCTGCACACAAGGTAGCCGTGAGGGCTCGCCACTGTCGCGGTGCTTTGGAGACACAAGGGTTTCCGTATGTGTTGGAACAACGGTGTATCAGTGCTGGGCTGGGCACCTGTCCTGAGCAGCTCAGTGCTTGACCTCGCCCAGCCTGTGTGTCAGGCGTGCAAAAAACTAAAGTCAGAGACAAGCTCGAGACTCCAGATTTCTGATCCCTCAGGGAACAAGAAGCAGAGTGTGACAAAGGTACTTGTGCACGCAAAGAGGGAGGAGTTTGTAGCTGCTGTATTCAGACCATGGAGGATCCAGAAGTCCGTGGGAGGGTGAGGCTGGGGGATAGCCAGCCTTATCCACAGCTACTCCAGTAACAGCCTTTGAGGGCTGCAGGCAAGAACTAGAGAGCCTATTCCTGTGCTAAGATAGTGGGCAAATTGTGTCTTCTTGTGCAGCTTCTGCTGACGTTCTCTGAGTGTTTACACGAATGCTGCTCTGGGAGGAGCCAGCCCTTCTACCTAGCCTCTTACTCCCGTTACAGAGTTCGCCCTTTCCTCGTGAAATGGGTTGGGAGACTGCTCTATGGTAAGACAAACTCGGCAGAAAGCAGTTTAGCTCTGGCTGGCACATTGATCCTATACGTGCAGCAGCTATGCAGGTACTTGTACTGGCAAAAAGTGGGTGAGCAGAGGGCAAAGAGGCAGATCCTCTCTCGGCAGCACAGCTGGGCTTTTCCCCGCTGAGAGGAGGATTGTGTAAGGTTTTGTATGAGTGCCCAGCCCATCAGGTGCCTCTCACTGGTACGCCCAGCATCTGACTAGCACAGCCTTTAACCATCTCTCCCTTGCAGTGGCTCCTACAGCACCAGTATCAGCAATACCAAAATCTCTGTGCACCAGTGCACATGGAGGCTGAACATCCTGCCTGGCTGCACATTTCCTCATGACAGAGATTCAGAAAGTCTCCACAATTAAAATAGTGAATGAGAATAACCCACGCTTTGCCTGCATTCCTCCAAAATCCTGTAGTGCCTGTAGCAGCCTCAGGTTGCTGTGAGTTTGGCAGGTGGAATAGGGCAGCACTCCAGGCGTGCTTGGTTTCTGCCTGCTGTTAGGAATAATTGTCGGCAAAGCACCCAAGGGAACAGAGTCCTTAGGCATAAGAGAGTCGCAGAGGACTGACAGCAAACAACACTCTGTCTCTCTTCCACACCCCTTCTCAGGCAGAAGACAATCTTTTCTCAGCCCTCCAGGACTCCTCTTAGAACATGCTGTCTCTCTGCCCAGCATTTACCCTGTGCTGTAATTCCAGAAGCGCAGGAAGGAGCTTGTGGAGCTTCGCATGGTCCTGCACAAAGCAGTTGCAGTTGTCTCCCACTCCTGGGGCTCTCACCCTATAAGTAAAAGCAACTTAGGAAAAAATGCTTTCTGGTGTTTTCTGAGCCCAGTGTTATCTTTCTCAGTGCCAAGAAGCATCTGTAACCAACCTGGTCTGGTGTTAGGGACTGGAGCTGAGCAGCAGTGTGCTGCCAGCATCAGAGGCTCAGTCATGTGAATCACAGCCACATTCCCCACTGCAGTGAGCCCTTCCCTTTGCAGTCAGAGGTTCTGGTCCATCCTTCGGAGACTCGGTGTGTGGCGCGACTTGGGGATGGCTCTGTTGTTCTACACTCCTAGGCTGGGCCTTGTACAGCATGTCTATCTCCGGGGTGTTTCAGGCCCCTCACCGTGGGTGGCAGGAGTTGTCTGTGCGAGGCAGCTGGACTGCACTCGACACTTGAGCTTTTTGGTTGGCTTTGGTGGCTCCTGGATTTAAAGTTGGGTTGGGCTGAACAGAAGCAGTTTGAGCATAACACCTGGCATGGGGCTGGTGTTGCCAGAGCAGAGAGCAGGACAGCAATGCCTTGCTCTCTGGGGTCCTTTACAGTTTGTGGCCACAACTCCATGTTTGTGGCTGCTCATGACCCTGGGAGTTTCTAAAGCACAAAGGTGGGACAGGCAGCACAGAGCTGCCAGCATGTACCCTCTGACCAATCACTTCATTTGGAGGTGCCTCCTTCCACTGGTTGTGCCCAAGCAGAGCTGTGGGATCTGTGCATGGTACGTGGGTGAAGGCAGGACAATGAGTTCCTGAAGGCACAACTTAACTCCCTCTGAGGGAGAGGTGAGCTCAGCAGAGCTGGGCCAGGCTAAGCTCTGTGTGCTCAGATGGGAGCAGGGCTGTGGGTTGGGGTGTCACTCTGCACAGGGAGCTGCTAGAGGCACTTGGGGGTGAGCAGGATCTGTGAGGCTGAGCGGACGACAGCAAACACCTGCGGACGAGTGCAGCTAAGTCAGAGCATGCAGCAGAAGCCTTCCTGGCTTTCTGCTTTCACTGGCTCTGTGGAGGCTTCTTGAGTAGGACTGTTTTCCAGCTCTGCTCTGTCAAAGCCATGAACATCTGGGGCAAAACCAGAGACTGAAAAACTGAGACCAGCTCTTGGACCAGTAGCTCCCAAACCCTGTAGGGGACCTGGCCCTGTTGGGAAAGCATGTTTGAGGAGGCAGGGGTGAGCACCCTGCCTGCCCTGCTTGCCCTGACCTCTCCCCAGCTGCCCTGTTTCCATGCTAGGCTCTGCTGACGCTGTCTATAAACCAAGAGATGAATATGCAAGGTGCTCCCATCTGGGGTGCCGGAGAGGGAGGAACTCTCCTCCTGCCAGGGAGCTCGGCTCTCATCTGTCACAGGAGAGTGTCCTGGGCCTGCTTCTGCTTCTCCCCTTTCTTCCTTCTTAGGGCGTTCCTTGCTCTTGCTCCCGCCCTTAGACATGGGGCGCTGTTTGACTGAAATAGCCAGATGCCCTTGTTGACCCTGGAGGCTCAGGTTTTTTGGATCAGGGCCTCTGGGTGCCCTCACCCTGGGCTCTGCCTCTGGGTGTCGTCAGTGAAGTGGCTCCTCTGGACCAGAGTGGCTATAGGGGTGGTCATGAGCATGACAATTGCTTTCCAGGTTTTTAATGTCTGCCACATACAGAAGATGCCTGGTTGTATCTTGGGAGCTCTGACAAGCCCATGCTTTTGGTAGTAAGTGTTGTAACAGCTCAGATGAGGTAGGTTTCCTCACTGAGCACTGTGTGGGGCTTTCCATAAATGCCATGTTGAAGGTCATGTGAGGACACTGGCCCTAGGAAGTTTCAGCACTGGGGCACAGAGCGGATCCTGATGCTTTTGGGCCTTCTCTGTCCGCTCCTCCTGTCATGCTCACTCTCTCTTTTCTTTAGGCCAATAGTTCCTTGCCAGAGAGTTTGACCACAGAGAGTCGCCAAGATAGCTGGGCCAGGAAGAAAACGTCGCACCCCTGACCCAGACTCCATTACTGACCCCGGTGGGCCGTTTGTGACCTCCAAACGGCTGAAAATGTCCAGCAGCACCAATGCCCCTGGCCAGAGGAGAATGTCTCGGGGCTTGGATGACGCCACCAACAAGAAGAAGCAGAAGGATCGAGCCAATCAGGAGAGCAAGGAAGGTGAGAGTCCCTTGGCAGTGCTGGGAGGAGCAAGCCCATAGTTTCTCAGCACCCCAGGGTGGGGGCCTTGCAGCCATCTGCTGCAGGATAAGCAGATTTAGCTAATCACTTTCTGCAGCTGATTGTATCCCGTGCAATGTGGAATCTTCAGCACAGTGTCCGCCCTGGACCTGAAACGTCCTTCCTGTGGAAACGTCTCCTGGTGGACAACAAGATGACAACAAGATGACTATGAGCCAGCAATGTGCTCTTGTGGCCAAGAAGGCCAACAGCATCCTGGGGTGGATTAGAAGAGGGGTGGTTAGCAGATCAAGAGAGGTTCTTCTCCCCCTCTACTCTGCCCTGGTGAGACCACACCTGGAGTATTGTGTCCAGTTCTGGGCCCCTCAGTACAAGAGGGATGTGGAGCTGCTGGAGAGAGTTCAGCGTAGGGCAACAAAGATGATAAGAGAGGTGGAACACCTCCCTTATGAGGAAAGGTTGAGGGAGCTGGGTCTCTTTAGCTTGGAGAAGAGGAGACTGAGGGGTGACCTCATTAATGTCTACAAATATTTGAGGGGTGGGTGTCAGGAGGATGGCACTGGGCTGTTCTCGGTGTCATGTAGTGATAGGACAAGGGGCAATGGTTGTAAGCTGGAACATAGGAGGTTCCACATCAACCTGAGAAGGAACTTCTTCACGGTGAGAGTGACAGAGCACTGGAACAGGCTGCCCAGGGGGGTTGTGGAGTCTCCTTCTCTGGAGATGTTCAAGACCCAACTGGACAGGTTCCTGTGTGACTTGGTCTAGGTGATCCTGCTGTTGCAGGCGGATTGGACTAGATGATCTTTCGAGGTCCCTTCCGATCCGTAATGATTCTATGATTCTATGATTCCTGTGGGTGCTACTTAGCCCCATCTATGTGCTGAAAGTTGGGCCTGTGGCCTTCTTAGCCAGAGCCTGGAACTGGTCTCATGGCTTGTTTGTAGACTCTCCTTTTGGCTGAGTCTAGCAGCCCCTATCCCAGTGGAGCAAGACTGAAGTCTGGCTGTTCTTGCAGCTGGAGATGGGGCTGCTTCCACACTAGTTTGTGAAGGCCAGAAGCTGCATGGCAGTGCTGGTGTGCTGTCAGAGCTTGCTGAGTGCGGAGCGTGTGGCTGGGGCTGGTAGTGCTTTAGTTCCTACATCAGGGCAAGGTGTGGCTCAGGTGAGACAGTGAAGTAATTCCCTCTGTAGCTGCTGTGTATCCAGTGGTTATCACCACTCTTCAGGTGCAGGGGATGCTTGAGGGCAGGACCAAGGCAGAGCTCCTGTGGTCCTAGAAAATGGTTTGACTTCTGTACCTGCTCTGTTTTGGCTGCTGTGACCTCAGAATTGCACGGTGTTTTATAGGCCAAGGTAAAGGAGTGCTTGCTGCAATCTGTGTTGGAACAGCCAGATGCAGTCCGTAACACGAAAATCTCACGGTGTGGGGAGTGCAGTGGTGTGCCTTCTGTCACTGGAGAGGTCTGCTGTGCCTGTGGTAGGGCCTTACCCTTTGTACTGTTTTGACACAGGGGTCTCCTACCTTCTTAGGGGCTGCATTGTGGCTGTACTACCTCTGCCCCCTCTGCACAGGGCTTGAGAGGTGCTGGAGCAAGCTGTAGATCTTGCAGGCACTACCACTAGTAGTGTGTCTCATATTGCCTGGCCCACTGCACCTTTGCACTAGTGACTGTGGTGATCAACAGAGATTTGCTGCTAGTTTGTAGCTGGTCAATGGGAAGTGGTGACAGCCCTTTGAATGTTCCAAGGTGGAGACTACAGCACTAATGCTGTTTCTCTGCTCCAGGACAGACTTCTCTGCTGTCCCTCTGAGCCTCTTGCCTGGCAGAGCTCATGGCCCTGTGGGGGTGGAGCAGGCCCTGAAGTGCTTCTGGCTGTTGTAGGTTAATTCCTGAGAGGAGCAGGGATTGAGTGTCAGGCTGGTTTGGTTCCTCAGCCTGATCTAGAGAGAGGTTTTAGCCATGGATGTTGGCAGCTTGTGCAGGAGCAGGAATGTTAAAGTGCATCTGAGCCACATGGTTCTCTCGTTACAGCAGAGTTTGTTTGAGCACAACCTAACTTGAGACTCTCCCTGCCAGATGAAGGCAGGACTCCTCTGTACAACTGAAGGTTGAGGGCCTGACTCTTCTGTACTACTGAAGGTTGAGGGCCTGATATGCTAAGCAGAGGCACACAGCCCAGTTATCACAAGCTACACACTAGAAAATGCCTCATAGCAGCCCTGTCAGTGCAGTGCAGTGATGCTGGTATGCTGCTTCTGCTGTGGTCCTCGTTACACTAAGATACAGTGATGTGGCTCAGAGCAGTGACTGTCCTTGGGGCTGACCTGCCGAGGTGCTGCCGGGAAGAGTGAAGATATAGGAGGCAAGTGACCAGAACATGTGAGATGAAAGGCCTGGGCAGAGTTTCAGGGAAGGAGTTGATGTTTGCAGTTCTGGGCAGCAGCATGCTGGTATGTCACCCCATGCTGTGAGGTGGTGCAGTAACAGACCTACCTGCACTCTCCTTCTCTGCCCACTAGTGTCTTGCCCTGAGCTCAAGCAGGCTGAGACTGCCCGGGAGAAGGACCCGGATGAGGGTAAGTTGAGGTGTGTGCCAGTTGTCAGGACGTGGCCACAAGTACGCTTGCTAAAGGATCTGAAGCTCTCGCCTTGTTGTCCAATGCTCCAGTACTGAGCAGAACTAACCCAAGCTCTCCCTTGCCTTAGCATTTATCAGCACAGGATGTGGCTGTCCCAGGGTGGAGACGTGTGCATATGGATGTGAAGGGCTGCGTCCAACCTGGGTGTTCCAGTGCCCCTGAGCAGAGCCCTGGGACGCCTCACCACTGGCATCTGTCCTGCTTGTTTTTGAGCAGGGAGCCATGCTGGGCTGGGAAGATCCCAAGCCATGTCACCCAGTAGGCGGTGCTGGCTGTTTTCTGCCTCTGTGCAGGCTTGTTCTGGGCACAGCGTAGGACAACTTTGTGCCACAGATGAAGGAACAAACTTGACTGAAGTTCAGGTGACAAGTAACTTATTTGCCATGAGCACTTAAGGAAACCACAGAGCCAGGCCTAGTGCCTGGCAGGCACCTGGTGGTGGTTCTGCCTGCAGCAGATTGACATTGCCATACTGTTTTCTCCCCAGATGCGATGTTCCTGTCTTTGGTGGGCCTGCCTATGTTTTGTCTACATTAGCAGTGCTCACCCGGCAGGAGAGCTTTACTTTGGTGATTATGGCTGGGCTGCTCTATTTGCATATGTGAAGGGGAAGTGGCAATTTCTGATTGTGGTTAAAGTCCACTTGAATCCCTCACAGTAATTCTGTGGTTCCCTGGGAAAGCAGCAATTGCTTTGTAGTTGACAGGAACTGACTCTTCTTCCCAACTGCTGCATGTGATGGGACTCAACAGCAGAGCAGCACTGCCTTTCTGATCTCCCCGGTTCCCACTGGGATTCACCTGCCTTGCTGCAATGTGCGCAGTTGTTTGTGGCTTATCTGATGAGAGTAGGTTGTTGTGAGTGTCCCATTTAATCGGCATGATCTGTGTTCCCTATGTTGACTTTGAACTGAGTGTGTGTTTGGGCTCACGCTCCCTAGCCAAAGAGTGGGTGCCACAAGTTGACACCCTAGCAAGTGGGTGACACTTCCCTCCGTCTTCCTAGAGTTGCTGCTGGACTGGAAGCAGAACGCTGATGAGGTCATCGTCAAGCTGAACTTTGGCAGTGGAGCTCTGAAAGTGGAGGACGTGGCTGCTGATTTCAGTGACACGGACTGTGTGGTTAAACTACCAGGTATGAGGAATAGAGCGACTGCTGCAAGCATTTCTCCAGTGAGGCTTGGCACAGCTCTGGGCTTGGTGTGGGGCTGGTCCAAGAAGGCATAAAGCCTTTCCTTTAGAGGCAGTACCCTACTATCAGCTGACAGCTTCAGCCAGCAGGCAGGGCCAATATGAGACCAGCGTGGAACTGGGGAGGACAGGAACTGGCCTCTGTGCCAAGAGAACAAGTGTCTGCTGCTGTGCTGGTGTGTCTCCATCCCCTGCTTGCTGGACCCTGGGTAACCCTTGGAAAAGTGACTGTGCCCCTGAGGGCAGGGAGGCCCAGTGCCTTCCCTCTGGGAAGGAGGCCAACCAGATGTACAAAGCAAATCCAGGGAAGCTGGCTGAAGCTCTGAAGGCTCCTGGGGTATGGTGGCAGCCTGCCTGCAGCCCCCCTGGCTCTGGATGAATGCTCCCTTGATCCCTGGGGCAGGTGAAAGGGGGGCAGTGGGTTAGGTGACAGCTGCCTGGAGCACTGCCTGAGGTGCTGGTCCCCCTCTGCTTGCAGATGGGCGCGAGTGGAGCTGTCAGTTCTTCGAGGAGATTGAGGGCTCCTGCAGCAAGGTCCAGTGTAAGAAGGGCAACTTTCTACAGCTTGTGCTTCAGAAGAAAATCCCACTCCATACCTGGTCTTCACTTCTGGTGAGGAGGAAAGAATCTGCCTTTTGAGGGGGTTTACAGAGCTCAGGGGAGCTGGGATGAGGGCCAGGGAGCAATGTTAGGCTCATCCTGCATCTGTGTGCTCCATGAGGGCGGTGGTCCCGGGGGGGGCTGTCATTGTACCTTTGTTTCTGCCTGCCATGTAGTCTGCAGGTTCTGGAGTAAAGCTTCAATGTGCTCTGGGAAGGGGAGTGAAGGTGAGGGGGTAGCAGAGAGCATGAGAAGTGCTGCTAACCTGGATACCTTCCCACTGTGCTGCACTGCTTTTCACAGAAAAAAAAGAAGGACGGATCCAAAGAGCCAGCCAAAGGGGCCACATGCTGGGAGAATGGGAAGGAGAAGACAGCTTCTGCAGAACCAGCCCCTGAAGAGCCAAGGGCTCAAGGCACAGAACTACCCAGGTCCCGACGGGAGCCCTCCAATCCCAAGCGTGCTCCTGGAAGAAGTGAGGCCCTGGGAGGGAAAAGCCCAGGCAGCCCAGGGACACAGAGTGGCCCCAGTGCCAAGCGGGCAGTATACCTCAAAGTGGCTTCCACTGAAGAGGAGCTGAATGCCAGAGTCACCGGGAGCGTGGAGCCCAGTAAAGGGCACAGTGGGAAGGCAGGCAGCCGCCGCAACGGCAGAGCCAGCCAGGTTGATGCACCCACAGCACTCACAGACCTTGCACCGCCACTGGAGAAGGTATCCAAGGACCTGTTCCCTCAGACCCCACACAAAGGATGCTGTTTGCACAGGGAGCCATCCCTGCTGCTGAGGCTGGCTCCAGGGTGCCATGAGTAGTGCTGAGAGCTGGCTGTTGGGTAGGAGTAGGTGACATGAGGAGGCTATGGTCTCTGGGCTGTGGTGCCAGTGGGGCTGAGCAGAACATGGGATGTGTGGGGAAGGCGGGTGGTGTGGACTCACAGCAGGTGGGCCAGGGCAGTTCAGGTGTCACGGTGGCTGGTTTTTACTATGTCCCTTTGTCTTGAAAGGCTGCTGTTTTGGCCCACGAGACTGTTCCTGTGGAGATGCCACCTCTCACAGCTACAACAGAGGTGTTCCCTCATTGTGTTGCCACCTGTGTGGAGAAGAAAGTCCTGCAGCCAGGCAGCCCTGCTGAGGCTTTGCGAGGCCAGGACTGCACACCTGTACTGGGAGAGAACTCTAAGGCTGTCCCAGTGGCCACTATACCTCTGGGCAGAGACTCTGAGAAGAGGGACTGGTCCAAAGATGATGTGGCTCTGGAAGCAGCAGCTGATGGTAAGTGGCTGGAGCCCAGGGGTTGGCCTAGTTGGGAAGTCCATCTATCCACGACCTCTCCTGGGCTGCCTTGTATACGGGGAAGGTGATGTCTTTCTCCATGGCTTTCCTATCCCAGAGCCAGAACCTTTTGTGAGCCTGACCTTTGTCAAGAATGACTCATATGAGAAGGGCAATGACCTTGTGGTGGTGCATGTCTATGTGAAGGAGATCCACAAGGAGACGTCCAAGGTTTTGTTTCGGGAGCAAGACTTCACACTGGTGTTCCAGACAAGGTATGTGCCAGCCAGGCTGCTCTGGAGCTCCTTGCTGAGGCTGGGCTACTTGTTTGTTCACTTCTCACTCACTCCAAATTTCTTCACAGTGATGCAAACTTCCTTCGCCTCCATCCTGGCTGTGGGCCCCACACAGTGTTCCGGTGGCAGGTGAAGCTCAGGTATGGCATCTCTTCTTCTTGCCCACACCAGGTCAAGGGAGCTGAGGGTGCAAAGCTGGAGCAGGAGCCAGTCCCAGCTAGTATGTCTGTGTAGGGAATGCTCATTTCTGCGTCTGGGCTCTCCCATACACCACACTGCACTAATGGCCCAAGCCCAGGCTGACTTACCTCTGTGTGGTGGCTTGCACATGAGGAAATCCCAGTGCTTCCTTGCCCACAGTTGCCCCTCAGCCTGTTCTGGACCAGTTTGGGTGGGATGTCCAGTAGTGGGGAGCATGTGGAGCCAAGCAGAATGGACCTGCCAAGAGAAGGGGCCTTCTGTGTGCTCAGTGTGGCCAGGCACAAGGGTTTCCACCCTGCTTTGCCAGGTCCATCTTTGTATCAGTGACTGCTGCCTGGAGGCCATGGCCCTTCCTTGCAGAGGCTTCAGCACGTCAAGCTGGCGTGAGAGGCGCGGTTGGGGCATCCCTAACTCAGTGCGTCTTGCAGGAACCTTATTGAACCGGACCAGTGCACATACAACTTCACCGTGTCTCGTATTGATGTCTGTCTGAAGAAACGCCACAGCCAACGCTGGGGGGGCCTGGAAGCCCCAGCTACACGAGGTCTGCACCCCCTTGTCCGCCTGCCTGCCTTACTGCAGCAGGGTGTGGACTCTCCCCACTGCTGGCAGCTGCTAGCGGCGCTGGATCCTCTGGCATGGGGTTGTTTAGAAAGTGGTGGGGCTGAGGGGGTGCAGGCTAGGGGGAGGTGTGGGGCATGATGAGCCAAGTGTTAGGGGAAGGGTACTGCTGTTCTGCTTGCTTATGGGGAAGAGGGGTAGGAGAAAACCTGTGTGACTGTGTGTGAGCATGGACCAAGCTGCTCAGCCCTGCAGTGGGCAGTGCACAGTGCTGCTAACCACAAGCCCACCGTTCCCCCTTTTTAAGGTGCAGTGGGTGGTGCAAAGGTTGCCATGCCTACAGGCCCTACACCTTTGGACAAGAATCTGCCAGGCAGTAACCAGCACTCCCTGTCAAGCAAGGAAGAGGCCCGAGCCAGTGACAAAGAGAAACCACGCGTGGAAGATGGGGGTCTGGATGGCGTGGCAGCCCGTACAGCCCCAGAGCATGTGACAGTGAAGCAAGAGCCACACATCCCATCGGTGAGTGGGAACATTCTGAATTTGATCTGGGTGGGTGGAAAGGGGACTTACTATTCCCTTTTATGTGACCTCACTTTCTCAGCATTGCTCTGGGGCCTGACAGACTGTTTCTGGAAGAGGGGGCAGTGGCAACGCTCCTCATTTATCTGAGAGGACTGGGGTCAGCGGTTGAGCTGTTTGTCCTAGTCTGAGTGGTAGATGACATGATGGCTCTATCTATATCTGAGGGGTGCCCCTGGGCTTTCAGGTTTCCCTGTTGCTCCCAGACTGCAGCACCCCCACGTCCACCTCTGCTTTGCAGCCCAAACCAACGTGTATGGTGCCACCAATGACACACAGCCCGGTGAGCACAGACAATGTGGAGGATGATGAGGATGAAGATGAGAAGAAGAAAGTCTGCCTGCCCGGCTTCACAGGGCTGGTGAACTTGGGCAACACGTGCTTCATGAACAGCGTCATCCAGTCACTGTCCAACACCCGGGAGCTGCGTGACTACTTTCATGGTGAGCCCACACCAAGAGCCTGGCAGAGCCCTGCCACTCAGACAGTGTAGCCAGTGGCTACCTCCATTCTCTTGTGTCTCTTACAGATCGATCCTTTGAGTCAGAAATCAACTGCAACAACCCTCTGGGAACAGGAGGACGCCTGGCCATCGGCTTTGCCATGCTGCTGCGAGCGCTGTGGAAGGGCACGCACCATGCCTTCCAGCCCTCTAAACTGAAGGTAGGGCTGCAGGAACTGCTGTGGTTCCCCAGCTATCTGTGGGGCACCTGGCTGCCTTGCTAGTTCCACAGGGAGTGAGCTGGATGTGCGTTGGTGCTGCCAGGCTTTGGCAGGGGGGCACGAAGTGTTGCTGAGGAGGCTGCTGGCCATTCCTAACTATTGTGCTTTCCTGTCAGGGAATTGTGGCCAGCAAAGCCAGCCAGTTCACTGGCTATGCCCAGCATGATGCTCAGGAGTTCATGGCCTTTCTGCTTGATGGCCTACATGAGGACCTCAACCGCATCCAGAACAAGCCCTACACAGAGACCGTTGACTCGGATGGGAGACCCGATGAGGTGGGGCTGTCCCTCTTTGCAGCCACTGTGAGAGCAGCCTTAGCCTGGGTGCTTTGGCATGGTGCTGAGCCCTTTTCTCCACACAGGTGGTAGCTGAGGAGGCCTGGCAGCGGCACAAGATGAGAAACGACTCTTTCATTGTAGACCTCTTCCAGGGCCAGTACAAATCCAAACTGGTGTGCCCAGTGTGTTCCAAGGTAGGGCAGCCCTGGAGGTTCTGTCCCAGTCCTGGCTGCAAAGCAGCAGGTTTATGACCTTCAGAGAGCACAGGTCACATGGCAGAACTGGATTTTTGGTCCAGTGAGGCTGCTGCCCTTCTAATCTTTGTCACAAGCATTTCCCACAACTGAGTGTGTTCACGTCTGCAGGTGTCCATCACCTTTGACCCCTTCCTGTACCTCCCCGTGCCCCTCCCGCAGAAGCAGAAGGTGCTGACTGTCTACTACTTTGCAAAGGAGCCACACAAGAAGCCCATCAAGGTAAAGGCCACCAGCTACTCTGTGGTGGGAGCCTGAGAGGGTTCCTGGAGGTGCCACAGCAGCTGGTCGTGTGTCAACAGGCTGATTTTAGGTTAAGTAAGAGCTCACATGCCTTGACTTGGTGTGACTAATGTGGCACTTTCTTGGTGGCAGTTCCTCGTGAGTATCAGCAAGGAGAACTCCAGTGCCATGGAGGTTCTTGACTCAGTGGCCCACAGCGTACGTGTGAAACCAGAGAACTTGCGCTTGGCAGAGGTGAGAGTGCTGGAGCTGAGGAGCAAGCCATGGGCTACTTTTCTGGGTGCCCTGCCTCCCACAGCTCTGCAGGGAATATGGCTGCAGTTGCTTGCCTTTATCCAATGTGTCTGCGTGCCAGGTTTTATCTGTGAGTGGTAGTGTCACACAGGCTGCTGCTGGGCAGATCCCTGCTCAGCAGGGATGGGCCACTGCAATAGAGCAAGGGATGTCAGTCCTCCTCTGTCAGGGTGGTGAGCTGGGCACAGCATCCCTGTGATGCCACAGTCCCTGCAGCTTGCTATGGGGCTGGGGTCTTTGCCTTCCTCAGAAGAGAAAGTATGGGGCAGCCCTTACACAGCTCTACTCTGCTGCTTTCCTGGCAGGTGAACAAGAATCGCTTCAACCGAATGTTTCTGCCGTCCAGCTCGCTGGACACGGTCTCCCCCACAGACCTACTGCTCTGCTTCGAGGTCCTGTCCCCAGAGCTGGCCAAGGAGCGGGTGGTGGAGCTGCAGGTCCAGCAGGTAAGAGAGAATATTGAGACTGCTGGGAGGCATGCAGAGAGGATGAAACTGCAGGTGTGGCTGAGCATCGTGGGGAGAGTGCACACCCTCGTGCAGTGCTGCAGTGAGTGCAGATGGCCACTGAGGCTGCCCTGGTATCCTTCCTCACCCAATGAGTCCTCAATCCTGCAGCGCCCGCAGGTACCCAGCGGCCTCATCTCTAAGTGTGCTGCCTGCCAGAAGAAGCAGCTGTCAGAGGACGAGAAGCTCAGGCGATGCACGAGGTGCTATCGAGTCGGTTACTGCAACGTGTGAGTTGACTTGATGACTGTCAGGGAGGGAGGGTCTCCTGTCTTAAAGGGCTAATGGGAGAGCTCAATGCTCTGAGAGGAGGTGGGATGGCCCTGACCTTTAAGAACAAGCCAGTCTGTCTCATGGCACTCATCCCCACAACATTTCCAGGCCCTGCTGTGCTCCTTGCCTGGGGCAGTTGTGGTTGCTGGATTCAGCAGGGCCTGTGTGTGTTACAGGGCATGTCAGAAAACACACTGGCCAGACCACAAGACTTTATGCCTCCCTGAGAACATCGGTTTCCCCTTCATCATCAGTGTGCCAGAGTCACGCCTCACCTATGCCCGCCTGGCCCAGCTGCTGGAAGGCTATGCAAGGTGAGGGTCCAGGAAACAAAGAGTGCTTCGGCCCTAGAGCTAAGCTCGGCTCTGTGCCAGTCTGGGTCTGACTGCCACCTCTTTGCCCAGGTACTCTGTCAGTGTGTTCCAGCCTCCGTTCCAGCTGGGCCGGATGTCACCAGAGCAGGGGCTGCAGTCTCTGCTTCCAGAGAAGCTGGAGCCTCTGGCCAAGAATAGCTGTGCAGCAGCCACCTCCACCCCTGAGCTGATGGACGGGGACAAGGCTTCCAGCCTTCTGCAGGAGCCCCCACTCTCACCAGCTGTGCCTGAGCTGCACCCAGAGATGGGCGACAATGGCAGTGTTCGGAGCAAGGTTGTGGCAGCCAGGAGTTCACTACTGAGCTTGGATTCAGGCTTTTCTGAGCACGTGGAGTCACAGGGTGACAGCTGTTGTGAGAAGGAGCCGTCCTATGAGAGGGCCCTCAAGCCAGAAGGTAAGAGGTGCTGTGCTGCTAACCCTGTCTGTGGTAGGAGCCTGGGCAGCTCTGACAGGACAGGAACAATTCTCCCTTCTTGGGATGACCTCCCTCTGCGGTATCCTTTCTTCCCATGTGAACTTGGTCTGGAGACCTTTGAGGCAAGAAATGAGGGCTCTGGAAGCTGTTTTGGCTGTGCTGCCCCACCTGAAATGCCATCTGCCCATGCTCCACCCAGCTCTGGCAGGGCCCACGTGGCAGAGCAGAGGCCTGGTACGAACCTTAAATCCCTAGTCTTGTGGGAGGGCTGAATTCCTTGGGGTTGTGAGTGAAGCGTTTCCCTCACTGACTCAGCTGCATGGGAGCAGCTTCTAGCTCGGCTGCCTGGCTGTCACGTTTCCAGACACTCGTCTCAGGATGGCAGCAATGTGCAGTGAAGGGGCAAAGCAGGCAGAAGAGCACAGCTTGCCAGGGGCAGACGCCTGCTAAAAATAGTCAAGGACATAGGGCACGTGGTTGTGTCCCTGCAAGGCTGTAGCATGTGAGGTGGGGGTGGGGGCACTGCAAATTCTTGGCCCCTACGCAGGGCAGACAGTCAGTGCCACCACAGATCTGTCCCTATCTGTCCACAGCTGCCATCCCTGGGTACCAACACACTCCAGACTCGCTGAGTGCCCGCACCACACAGTTCTACATCAACAAGATCGATGCTGCCAACCGAGAGCACAGGCTGGAAGATAAAGGTGAGCCCCAAACCATAGAAAATGCCACCTACTTCATCTCTTTTCACTTCTGGCAAGGTGGTGGTTCTGCCTGGTCAGGATGTCAAGACTGCCCAGATGTGACGGTGGGCCAGGCTGGACAGGGAAAGCTGCATCTGGCATGGGAGAGGGCAGAGCTGTGCTACACAGAACTGCTGCCTAGAAGCTACTCTTGAATACAGTGTTCCTTGTCTCAGCAAATAGACCATATCTCTTTGACCTCCTGTATCCACAGCAGGACCTCTCTTGTCTGAATGGGATGGCCACAAACAGTGGTTATGTAGGTGTTACTGAGAGGGCCTGTGCCAACCTTGCCCCTTGTTGCTTGGTGGGATCTGTGCTCTGTGGTGGTGAGCCTGTCTATGGGGCACATATTCCTTCCTGGCAGCACTGTGTGATCACCATATTAAGGTAGCATGAGAAAAACTTCTCCTAACCCCAGCAAGGCAGCCAGGTCCAGTCTGGTGGTACAGGTGTGATTTTTATTTTTTTTTTTAATTTTTTTTTTTTTTTTCCCCTTTGCAGGTGATACCCCTCTGGACCTGATGGACGACTGTTCCCTTGCCCTGGTGTGGAAGAACAATGAGCGCCTCAAGGAATTTGTGTTGGTGGAGTCCAAGGAGCTGGAGTGCATGGAGGACCCTGGCTCAGCCAGTGAAGCCGCCCGGGCTGGCCACTTCACCCTGGAGCAGTGCCTCAATCTGTTCACCAAGCCTGAAGTCCTGGCTCCAGAGGAAGCATGGTGAGGGAGGTTGCCACCTGTGGGCCTAAGTGGTAGCAGGGGTTTCTCCGGAGCTGCCTGGGCCTGCATGTCATTTCTTCTGGAAGGCAGGAGCCCTGAGCTGGCCTTCCTTGTGTGCTGGGGATGGAGGCCCTAAGACAGCAGGGAGAAATGCCAGCAGTCCACAATACTGTACTAGCCTGTTCCTGACAAGGGAGACTGAGGCCTCATGCATCCCCTCTGCCAGCCCTGCTTCTTGGGGGGACCTTGGGGCTACGCTCTGAATGCTGAGGCTCTCTTCACACTGGTGTACTGAGCATAATGATCATGCTTTTCCCCCAGGTACTGCCCTAAGTGCAAGCAGCACCGCGAGGCCTCCAAGCAGCTGATGCTGTGGCGACTGCCCAACGTCCTCATCATCCAGCTCAAGCGCTTTTCCTTCCGCAGCTTTATTTGGAGGGACAAGATTAATGACATGGTGGACTTCCCTGTCCGGTGAGAGCCTGGGGGACGAAGTGCCTGAGTGCTGCCCTGCAGCCAGATCTCTATACTTAATGCTGACCATCACTGACTGTCCCTCTGTCTCTCTCAGGAGCCTGGACCTGAGCAAGTTCTGCATTGGCCGGAAGGGTGAGCAGCAGCTGCCCATGTATGACCTGTATGCTGTGATCAACCACTATGGAGGCATGATTGGGGGACACTACACAGCATATGCCCGCCTGCCCAATGACAAGAACAGCCAGCGCAGTGACGTGGGTGAGGATCTGCCCACCTTGCCCCCAGCCCCCTACTCTGCAGCCACAGCCTGTCTGCTTGCTTAACCCTTGTGTGCTCTCAGGCTGGCGGCTCTTTGATGACAGCACAGTCACCACCGTGGACGAGAGCCAGGTGGTAACCAGATACGCATACGTCCTCTTCTACCGCCGGAGGAGCTCTCCTGTGGAGAGACCCCTGCCAGGGCACCCCCCAGACCACCGAGCCGAGCGCACCCCCTCTGCCGAAGCTGCTGCAAGCCAGGTGAGACCTTACATCCTTTCCTAGCACTTTTGGAGCTAAAGAGCACTGAAATGTGTACAGGGCCTAATCCATCTCTGCAGGCATCCACAGACCCTGTTGCAGTGCAGTGCCTGCCCTTCTTTGATACAGAAGAGTTTGTGTTGGTTGAGTCCTAGGGTTTTGTCTTGCTGTGTTCTTGTTGTGAGCTTGAGATGTTCCCTTCCCTGAAGGGACCACAGGAGAACTGTTACGCATAATCAGGGTAGGCATGTTGTGGGGAGGGTGCTGGAGGAGGCAGGAAAGGGGCCCAGCATCACTGTGTCTGCCTGGTAGGAAGGCTTTGAGGAAGGCTGTGAGTGTGGCAGTAGGAGCTGGCTGTGCCAGGCAGCAATGAGAACTGGCTCGAGGCAGAGTCGGGGATGCTTTCTGCTGGGGCCCAGCTTGGGGCCAAGCTAGGTGCAAAAAAGGCAATTGCCAGCAGTGAGCCAGAGGCCTGGCAGCCTCTGCAGGGTGCTGAAGAAAAAACTGCCAGTGAGCTCTGCTGCCATGTGCCCAGAGGGAGGGTGGGCCAGCTGTATGGGTGCTTTGAGGAGTGCTGGTGGAAAACGAGTGCTGATGGAAAACTGTTGGGCCAATCTTTGCGTGAGTGTCGACCAGAGGTCCTGGCCCGGGGCATAGCACAGTGCCCACCTGGCCAGTCCCCACCACATCGCCTCATCACCACACTCCAGCCTCGAAGGGTGTGAGGAGAATGCTCAGCTCCTCTCTGGCACAGCTGCACTCATGTGCCCTGTGAGGCCCAGCTGGCTTATGCAGCCCTCAGCCAGTTCAGTATCGTGGCTCTGCCCTCTGGCTATGCCAGTCTCTGGGGCTGGGGGGTGTCCAGCATATTGGTGTCTGCCAGCCTGAGCCACTCCTGTCTGGGGGAGACTGCGTGTGTCCCTGAGCAGCCCCACTCAATGGATGTGGCCTGGGTGACAGGAAAGCTGTGCTGCACATCCTGTGCTGGAGGCAGGAGCCTTCAGAGCTTTGGATCACTGTGCACTCCACAGCACTGGGGTTGTGGTACCAGGGTTCATCAGGCCCCCTGGTAGCAGCAGATGCCCTGCAGCGATGGGACACATTGGATCCCGTCGGGGTTCAGTGAGTCCCTGAGTGCTTCGGACCACCTGTACCCTGCCAGGCACTGGGTGCCCTCCAGAGACCTGTGCCCTGCGTGGCTGCTCTGCATGATCGACACAGCGAAGGGCTGGGCTGTGATCTGTGATTGGCCACCTGTGGATAATCCCCCTCGAAGCTGGGCTACAACTGGCTGCTGGAGCAACCCCACCCACCAAAGCTGAGCTGTGAATGGCTGTGTTGGGACCGCACCTCCTGCTACTGCCACCCCAGCAGGCTCCGGATTTGCCTTATTTGAAGGATCCTGTTGGGATCACAAAAGCTGGGCTTCGACTGGCTGCTGCCTGGCCCTTCATCACCAGTGGACTCACCAAAGCCAGCATATCAGCTCCTCTGGAGTCTAGCTGCACTCTGCACTCCCTGCAGCCTCATGAAGACTGTACCTGGCACTGCCCACACTCCCTCCTGCAGAGCTGCCCGCCAGTGCCCAGCTGCATCGGAGATCCCGAAGATCCGGGGGTGGGCGTGACCGCGATGGTGCTGCATGGGGAGGGGGGCTGGGCATGCAGGCAGCTACCTGCCCCGGGGGATGGAAAGGGATGTTGCCCATTGTGTTCTCCAAGTGCTGACGCAGGTTTCCACATCGCAGGCTTCTCTGATCTGGCAGGAACTGGAGGCTGAAGAGCAAGAGCTGCAGCTCGAGGCACCCCAAAGGCCTGCAAGAAACTCCCAGAGGCCCTGTGGCCAGAAGCGAAGTCCGGGCAGCCTCCAGCACCCAGATGAAGGCTGTGTCAGATATTTTGTCCTGGCCACCACAGCCGCAATTGTGGCTCTTTTCCTGAACGTCTTCTACCCTCTCATTTACCAGACCCGCTGGAGATAGGCATAAGCATGCAGCCAGCTTGTGGGAGCAGGGCTGTTGGGGCACGTGCCGTCCTCGGACGCTACGCAACGAAGACGTCGGGCAGCAGGACAGAAACCACCAGGGACTCGCCAAGGGAAACATGGGGCTGTCGGCTCCTGTCTGTCTGCCCTGGCATCTCCCGTGCCAGCTGGCAGGGCTGCGTGGCCAGCCTGCTGCCGTGCCAAGGCACAGCCCAGAACCAGGAGCCCTTCTGCTCTCCCTCACCCCTGCTGCTCGCTCAGAGTGGGATAGATCTCATGGCTGCCTGCTGCTCATGAAGGGACATTGCTGCTGTAGAGTATCTGGGAGCCCCTCAGGAACATGAGCAGCCTCTGCTTGGCTCCCCAGGAAAGAAGCAGAGGCAGGCCAGGCGGCTGCAGCAAGGGCAGGATGCCCTGACCCCATTCCTGGTCCAACCAGCTCCCCTAGATCTGCTTTGGGAGCCTTGTGCTCCTTGGGGCTGGCACAATCTGTGGCTTCTGGGCCAGCCTGGTCTCTCCTGCCAGCCTCCCCCTGAGCCTTCTGGTGCCAGCACCCCTGTGTTGGGGCCAAACAGGTTTGTCACCAAGGGCTTGTGTGGTTCACTGTGTGCTCAGCCCTGCCACAGCCACCCTTCTCTTGAGGGAGCCTGACATGCTCTGGGCTAGGGAGCCCGTGATGAGCACCTGCCTCTGTATGCTGCTGGCTCCCACTTGGCTCCAGCACTGTGGAACTTGTGGACTGTGCCTGCTTGGCCCTAGCTGGCTGTGTCCAGGGGAGCTGTGTCTCTGCTGGCAGAGGCAGTGCAGCACCCTGTTTTTGAGGGGACTGGCTGCCCATTGGCTTGGGTGGCACTGGTAGGACCTTGGTGTGTTAATAAAGGCAGGTTTTCCAAAGAGTTGCAGTATCCCCCTCTCCTGTGTGATGGGTTCCCCACACAGGCTTAGGGACCCTGCACTGGAGCAGGTGCCTTTTCTGTGCCTGAGGCAACTCTCTCCAGTCCAGCATGGGAACTGCTCTACTGGGTGCCTGGCACACCCTGCGCAGCAGTGGGCTCTGGGGAGCACTCTGCTTGCTGGGAGCCTGGGGCATAGGCTGGGTTCCAGCTCCCCAGCTATGGAGTAGCAGGGCGTGTGGGGGCCCAGCAGGGCCAGCAGCATTTGGTCCCGTGGGGCTGGGGCACAGGCAGCAGCTCCAGTGGTGTCTGACATTGAGACATGTTGCCCTTGGCTGAGCGTGGCTCAGGCTGCTCTGATGTGTTTTTGTGCACGGAGTGACTTCAGAGCCCTGTGACTTCCTTTTCCATCTCAGTTGCTGTCCTACCGGCAGTGTCCTTGGCTGGCTCAGGAAGGACCTTGCCTTGGCAGGGGAGGAGCTTGCCAGCATTTCTGGCTGGGGCTGGAGCTGGACAGTGGGGAACCCAGGGCTCTCCTCACCTTTTGCACGTGTGCTGCAGTGTCCAGCCCACCAAGTATGTCCCAGCCAGGGAGCCTGGTGGGACCGTGCCATAGTCATGAGGTGCCAGTCCTGGAACAGACACCTCATTGTCTGCAGCCCTGGGGCTCGGTGACTTCCCCCGCTTGCCCACAACGCTGGCCTCATGGGGCTGAGTCAGTGCCGCGGCGCCGGTGGCTGACCTCTGCTCCGGCTGGCACTGGCACCACAGGGTTAAGGTTGACAAGTTGTTGCCTGTTCATCCTCCCTGGAGGTGGGTGGCCAGCAGCAAGGCTCAAGCTGGGCGCTCTCAGCTCTGGAAATTCCCCTCTGGTGCGGTGCTGCCCTGTTCCTCAAATTCCGGCAGGTGCTGGCAGCCTGCCCGATGGCTTGTCACTGCTGGCTGGGTGCCTGTGCCAGTGTGCGGAGCTCTGCTCAGACCGGCCCTGGCCATGGCAGCCCTGGAGGCATGAGTGCCAGGCTGGGGAGAGGCAGCAGCACCAAGGCTGGGCTGAGCATGCTGCAACCTGGCTTTCCTCAGGTGGGCAGATATGGGGGGCACTGCTAGGGGCCCTAGGCACCCTGCCTTACCCCTGATCTGTTGCTGGGGCTGGTACTGGCTCCTGTTCTTGGGGCTGAAAGAGTATGCATGGTGTCTTCACCTTGAGGGGCTGCATCCCTCCATGGGGTATGAGAAAAATGAGGGAGGAAGAAGGTGTTGGTCTTTCTCATGTACCCCTAGTCCTGTTCTCATGCCCACCTTCTGCTTGCAGGGTCTGCCCCCAGTGCCATTTGGATCTGGCCTGGCCCCGGAAGGAGCCCCGGCGCTGGCCGCGGAAGGCCTCCCCGAGCGCTTCACCAGCCCCACCGAGCGCTCGGCCCCCTCCTACAGCAGCATGGAAGAAGTCGACTAGGGTGTTGCAGGGCACCTGCCCTGGGGGTGCAGGCCGGGCCGGGCACCAGGGGGTGGGGGGTGCAGGAGGGGCGTGGGGGGTTTTGTCCTGTGCTTATTAAACTTGCTGAAATCCACTTGCCTCTGCTGCCTGCTGTTCTCCTGTAAGCCCTGCCATGTACCCTGTCCCTCAGTGTGGTGTTGAGGCCCCCAGTTACATGCTGTCCTGAGGGCCCTGGTACAGTGGCTTGTGTCCATAAGCACTGTAGGTACAGCCTCCACTGGGTGCCTCCAGTCTTCAAGGCAAAAAGATTATTTCAGTTCTGTTCTGTTCTCCACAACATGAGGTTTTCCTCCACTGTCTTAAAAGCAGGCCTGAGCAGAGGCAGAAACCAGCCATCAATGGCCACTGAGAGACAGGGCTTGGGGTCTTCCTGAGGGTGAAGTGTCCCAGGGCTCTGCTGGGGTGCACTGGGACACCTGAATCTGAAGCAGCCCAGAGTCTCTTCATTGACAGTAAGCCCTTTCCAGCTATTGTCTCTATGCCCAAACCTTCTCTACCCTGGGAAGGGTGGTGTACACTTTGACTTATTAATCCTTCTCTCTGCTCAAGCTCAAGGCAAGACACTTGTTGGCAGAGGAGAGCACGTGTCACTTCAGAGTATGGGGTGCTCCAGTACTGATGTGGTGGGACTGTGCCTCCTGGTTCCCCAGTGTCTGGTGATCCCCAGTATGCACCATTGCCCGGTGTCCCCTGATTCCAGAGCGCCAGGACAGCAAGTCGCGGTGCAGTGTTGCTTGGTTTCCCCTGGTAACGCGTCGTTCCTTGGTGATCCCCGGTGTGCCAGGACAGCCAGTCGCTGCCACATTGGCCGGTGTGGCAAGACTGCGAGTCCCGGAGCGCCCCGTTCCCTGATGTCCCTTGTATGCCTCGTATCCTGGAGTCCGGTACCCTCGGTGTCCCCGCCTGGCCCCGGTGCCGACGTTGCGGGACTGCAAGTCCCGTGAAGCTGCGGGAGGGCGGCGCGGCCAATGGGGCCCGGGGGGCGGTGCAGCCGGTTGCTGCCTCAGCCGCCGACCGTTGCCGCGGCGCAGAGAGCTCCGGAGCGGCCGTGCGGCGCCGGCCCAGCAGCCCGGCTCTGAGCCGCCCGCCCGGCCCGGCCCGCCCCGCTGCGCCCCGCCGCCCTCAATGAGGTTCTTCCGACTCACCTTCAAGTGCTTCGTGGATTGCTTCTGAGGCCCCTCACCGACCCCCGGCCACGGAGCCGCCCCCGACCCGTCCCCGCTCCCCGGCCCCTCGCGATATGCCCCCCGGCCCCGCCGTTACGGCCGCTCCGCAGCCGCCCGACGCCACGCGACGCGACGCCGCCGCTGCTCCCNGAGCGGCGGGGAGGGATGAGATTGGGGATGTTGGTGAAAGGGAAGTGAACCGGGGGGCCGCGAGGCAGGTGGAGGGTATCCACGGCCACGCGTGACCGCGACGCGCCCCCTCACGCCGCCGCGGGGTGAGTCACCGCTCTGCATTGTGACGTCACGCGGCGGCCTGACATCTGGCGTCACAGCCCCACGCGCGGAGAGGGGCGCGCAGGAGTCGAGGAGAAGTCAGCCCCCCCGCCCTGCGCGCCCCCACTGGCGCGCGTGACAGCAGCGTGGGACAATTTTCTCCTTCCTCCCCATCATTCCCTTCCTCCTCTTGTCTCGGCAGCGGGGCGCGGGGAGGCGGAGGACGGGCCCCCAAAATCGGCCGTCCCCGTGCGGGAGACATGGGCCCGGCAGATGGATTTCATCATGTCCTGCGTGGGCTTCGCCGTGGGGCTGGGCAACGTCTGGCGCTTCCCCTACCTGTGCTACAAGAACGGTGGAGGTAAGCCCCAGCACGAGGTGGGGAGTTGGACACCCCACAGAGCAGGGCAGGGAGGGACGGAACACCCTGCTCCCCACCCCACAGCTGGAGCCTGGGGTCACCCTGCCACGGGACAGCCCACCCACGCACCTGTCCCAGGGTGAGCGGCCATCCCACGTGTGTCCGGTGCCCTGCTGTGGGTGGGGGTCCACGGGGACCCCTGTCACCTGACTGCCCTGACCTATATCGGTGGCGAGGGGAGGGCACAGAGGCGCCTTCGCCATTCGCTGTGCCCAGGCGGGNGGGGGCCCGGGGCGGCCAGCAAAAGCTGAGCCGGTCCGTGTCATTCCCCCTTGGCCCCAGGCGTCTTCCTCATTCCCTACTTGCTCATCGTCTTCGTGGGTGGCATCCCTGTCTTCTTTCTGGAGGTGGCCCTGGGTCAGTTCATGAAGCAGGGGGGCATGGCTGCCTGGAACATCGTCCCCCTCTTCAAAGGTAACTGTGCCCTGCCAGCTGCCCTGAGCACCCCATACCCTGTCCTGGGCACCATGCACTCTGCTCCCTGCCTGGGAGCGGAGCACCCCTCACCCTGCTCCAGGCACCCTGCACCTTGCACCCTGCCCTGGGCACTCCGCCCTGGGGCACCCTGCTCTCCCCTTGGGGCCCTGGGCACTCTGCACCCTGTCTGGAGGCCCCCTGCACCCTGCCCAGGGCTGGGAGCACTCTGCCGGTGCCTGCCCAGGGCAGCACCCGCCCTTAGCCTGCTAGGTCTGGCACCACCTGCCCACTCCCGTGCACCTTGCCCGCATCCCGCTGCTCCCCTGCACCCCGGCCAAGGGTGGCTGTTGCCCCGTGGCACCTTGCACTGTCTGGTCCTGCCTGCCACTGTGGCTGCCTGCCTATGTGCTGCCAGTGCCCCAGGTAGTGCTAGTATCCATGGGGTGCCAATCCCCACCTCAGCATTGTCCTGCTGTTGCCCCTGTGCTGTGCCCCACCAGCTCCCCCCAGTCCTGTGCCATGCTACTGGCTGTCTCTGTCTTGTCCTGCGTAGGGCTGCCAGCTTGTCCTGTCACATCTGTGCCAGTCACCCCTCCTTGTCCCTACCAGCTCCCTGTCCTGCTCTGATGGCTCCCCACTGTCCTGCCCAGGACAACCTGTTACCTGCTATCCTACTGTAGGCTGCTAGTTCTCTGTCTCACTAGCATCCAGTGTCCTGCCCCATTCCTGCCAGCAGCTCCCATCCCACCACTGCCTGCCCAGGGATACCCACAGGCTCTGATCATCCCATGATGCAGGTCTGGGCCTAGCTTCCATGGTGATCGTCTTCTTCTGCAACTCCTACTACATCATGATCCTGGTGTGGGGGCTCTTCTACCTGGTGCACTCGCTGACGAACACTCTGCCTTGGGCCACCTGTGGCCACTCATGGAACACAGAGCAGTGCACTGAGCTCTTCGATTTCAAGCTCTGCAGTAACAGCAGCACTAATGCCAGCGCAGGCACTGGACCCTTCAACATCAGCTGTGCTGACTTGGCCGACAAACGCTCACCTGTCATTGAGTTTTGGGAGTGAGTGTGGAGACCGGGGGGAATTGATCGGGGCCAGGGGCCTGCCCCAGTGCTCAGCACAGCTGTACTCTGCAGGAACAAAGTGCTGAGGCTCTCAGGGGACCTCAGTGAGCCAGGGGAGATGAACTGGCAGATGATCCTTTGCTTGGTCAGCAGCTGGATCGTCGTCTACTTCTGCATCTGGAAGGGTGTCAAGTCAACTGGGAAGGTGATGCTGGTGGTGGGAGATGGGACAGGGATGTGTCTGGGCTACTGGCTTGTCGGGATAGAACTGTGGCAAATGGCACTGCTAGTTCCTGCGCTTTGGTGATGCAGCCTAGTGCCAGATCCTGTCCCCTGTCCCACATCTGTGTGGGAGGTGCCACAGGCCGCTGGGGATAACCCCAAGCTCTAGTCCTGCTGGGACACCTGTGGCACATGACAGAGATCCCCAGGCCAAGGGGTCTCATTGTCACCTTCTCCTCTGCAGATTGTTTACTTCACAGCACTCTTCCCCTACGTGGTCCTCTTCGTGCTGCTGGGCTATGGAGTGTCACTGCCTGGAGCGCTAGGTGGCATCATCTACTACCTGAAACCTGACTGGTCCAAGCTGGCTGAGGCACAGGTGAGGGCAGCAGGGGAGGGCAGGAGACAGCTGGGTGCTGGACACCCCCTATGGCACCCTCCCTGCCCTCTTGACGCACTCCCTCACACCCCAGGTCTGGATTGATGCTGGCACCCAGATCTTCTTCTCCTATGCCATTGGGCTGGGTGCCCTGACAGCACTGGGCAGCTACAACCACTTCCACAACAACTGTTACAGGTAGGGTTGTGCCAGCTGCAGAGCATCCCCCAGTGTGCCTGGTGTCCCCAGGCTGTGTCCCCTGGCACTTCTGACATGCTCTGCCCACAGGGACGCCTACATCCTGGCTGCGATCAACAGCTGCACCAGCTTCTTCGCCGGCTTTGTTGTCTTTTCGGTGCTGGGCTTCATGGCCTCCGAGCAAGGTGTGGACATCTCCAAGGTGGCCGAGTCTGGTAAGTGCCAGGTCATGAGTGTCCGCTGGCACCGTGTCCCCTCTGTCTTTTGCCAGGGTGGCACCACTGACCCGCCTCTCACTTCCTGCAGGTCCTGGGCTGGCTTTCATCGCCTACCCCAAAGCCGTGACACTGATGCCCTTTTCCCCACTCTGGGCCACACTCTTCTTCTTCATGCTCCTTGTGCTGGGGCTGGACAGCCAGGTGCCACAGCAGGCAAGGGAACAGGGATGGGAAGGGGATGGGGTGGCACATTGCCACTGAGCCTCATTCTCTGCTGCAGTTTGTCGGCGTGGAGGGTTTCATCACGGGCATCCTGGACATGTTCCCTCAGCCGGGAGCCAGCTCATTGTGCCGTAAGCTCATCGCTGCTCTGTGCTGTGTGGTCTGCTGCCTCATCGACCTCTCCATGGTCACACAGGTGGGGGATGTGGCAGAGACACCAGCCAGCCAGCCCCACACCAGGCACCCACGCTTGTCCCTGCAAGAGATGTCACCTCTCACAGGGCCCCATTGTGGTGTGGGAGCTCCCTGGTGCTGCTGCACTCACTGCAGCAGGGGGATGCCCGTGGCATGGGAGTGCCTGTAGCTGTTGGATGTCCCTGTGCCAGGGGGTTGGCCATTATCGTGGCAATGCTGTGGGAGCATGACATGCCCATGGCATGTGTGGTGTCTGTGCCAGGAGGGGCACCAGTGCTGGCAGGGCTGTGCTGGTGTGCAGGTGTCAGTGCCAGTGTGAAGCAGCCAATGCAGCCCTGGTGACGCACATCGCCGTCCTGGCAGGGTGGCATGTACGTGTTCCAGCTCTTTGACAACTACTCGGCCAGCGGGATCACACTGCTGTGGCAGGCTTTCTGGGAGTGCGTGGTCATTGCCTGGGTCTATGGTGAGGCCGGGGAGACACGGGCTGAGGGGGGACACAAGGGCACGTGGAAGCCCTGTGGACTGACACACTTCATCCCGCAGGTGCTGACCGCTTCATGGACGACGTGGCCCGCATGATTGGCTACCGGCCCCTGCCCTTCATGAAGTGGTGCTGGGCTGTGGTGACACCGCTGGTTTGCGTGGTGAGTGGGGACAGGCGTGTGCCCGCTGCCCCGGCCGTGTGCCGCAGGCACCGGGCTCCCCCCGGTGGCTGCTTCGGGCACGGCAGCAACGGGGGGAGACGTGTGCCTGGTCTGTGCAGGGACTCGCATGGTGGGGTGGTGGAGTGAGGTACATGAAGTCTGGAGTCACCAGTCCCCTGCCCCGTAGGACCTCACCCCCCTCTCACCACCCAGGGCATCTTCGTGTTCCATGTGGTTAACTACAAGCCGCTGACCTACAACAAGACTTACGTGTACCCGTGGTGGGGGGATGCCATCGGCTGGGTCCTGGCACTCTCCTCCATGCTCTGCATCCCCTGCACCACCCTCTACAAACTCCTGCGCTGCAAAGGCTCATTGCGTGAGGTGAGGATGGTGTGATGAGGGCCCTTCTACCTCCTTCCTCAACCCACTTCAACTATCCTCTCCCCTGTCCCTTTCTCAGTTCTGGCCCCATCCCAGTCTCATCACCATCCAAATGCCACTGCTGTCTGTGTTGCTGTTTCAGTCCTATCCCCAGCCAAATCCCATCTCTGTACCCTTCCAAATCTCATCCCTGTTCCCGTCCTCATCTCACTTCCAGCCTGACCTGAATCCCATTCTTGCTCGCATCACAAACTCAGGCCCATCCCTATTAAAATCCTGTCCCTGTCCCCCTTCCTATCACTCTTGCTCCCAGACAGATCCTGTCTTTTTGCCTATCAGTGTCTCGATCCCATCCCCTGTCCCTGTTCCTCTCTCAATCCTGTTTCAATTCTCTCATCATCCTAGTCTCACGACCATCCCCATCTAAGTCCTATCCCTGTTCAAATTGTTCTTGCGTCCATACAAATCTCATCTGTGTCCTCACTGGTGTTTCACTTCCAGCACCATCCGCATCCCGTTCTTGCTGATGTCACTGTCTTATTCCTCTCACAGTTTCAGTTCCATCCTTTTCTCCATCTCATTGCTGTCCCCATGCTATACTTCTTTCAATCCAATTTCCATCCCAATCTCACTTCCATCCCCAACCAAATCCTACCACTGTTCCCACCTTGGTCCTGTCCCTATGCACCAGCAGGATGCACCATACCGGGTCCAGGGCAGCTCCAGGTGCTGCCATCCCCGGGTGCTGCCATCCCCGAGTGCTGACATGGTGTCCCTACAGCGCTGGCAGCTCCTGACCACTCCAATCTGGGGCCCCCACCACCTGGAGCACCTGACACCTGAGGCAGAGGCCAAATTGCTGGCCCCAGAGCCCCCCAAGGAGAAGACGACGCTCTTTGAGACTGTGGTCTGAGCGTGGGGAGGGTCACACTGCTCCTACCCACCATAGCAATAAAGCCAGCACTGCCTCCCACCCACACTGCCCCGTTCCCCCCCATGCCACCCTGGCCCACCAGCCTCACCACAGAGGGGGTGCGTGACAGCAAGTTGCAGGGGTCGCTGGGGTCTACAGGGCCGGGGCAGCCGCGGGGAGCAGGGAAGGGTCCCTGGCATGGGGGTGTACAGGGGGGTTGGTGGGGAAGTTGTGGGCTTGGGGAGTGAGTGGGACAGCCCTTCCCCACCCCCATCTACAGCCCTCACAGCCCTCCACTCACTAACCGCTTCCTGTAGCGTTTATCTGGTGTAACCCCAACCACCCCGACATCTGGCAATAAACTGGGAGACCCTGGCAGTTCTGGCTCTGCAGGCAGAGGAAAGGGGGCACAGGCAGCAGGCAGCTTATGGGGTGGCACCTGTCTGTGAGATATGGAAGTGGGGGGAGGGGAGGGGGAGGAGAGAGATATGGGAATACCTGGGTTCCTTGTTTGGGGTGACTCAGGGGACACAGACTCAGAGCAGCAGGGTCTCCATCCTCCTCAACCCCAAGATGTGCCTGCAGTCTCTATGAAACTAATGTTCTTCTGTGGGACTAAGTTACCCTACGTAGCCAGGACTAACCGATCTTCCCACTCACACACGAGCCCTAAGAGATGGCTTTGGGGGTCCTGGCTGTCTCAAGCCCAGAGCAGGGACTGTGTGGGTGGGTCAGGATACAGCTATACCCTGCTGGAAGCTGCTCCTGTTGACTCAGGCAATCTGCTCCCTGTACTGAGCTGTAGGGACAGCCTTGGGCTGGGGAGAGCTACCAGGACTAGGGGGTGAGGTAGCCTCTGATCCCAGGAACAGAGCTGAGATAAGCCTCTCCTTGACCTGCACCAGACTCCTAGGGCTGCTGAAGCCTGGTGTCAACAGGGGTGATGCTCTTGCCCTGTGCCCTACATCAGCAGCTCCTGGAGCGGCTAACTGTAGCCCATGCCATGGGGACCCGCATGGTACCCTGAGGACATCCCTGGCACACTGTGCTCAGGGTGGCTGCCAGCAACTCCTGTGCCCTGGCTGGGCATCCATGTCCTGTTATACCCAATGCAGGCATCCATCACCCTCCAGTGGTGCCATGGCCAGCTTCTGTGGTTTGTGGAGGGATAATGGGGGGGCATGTGCCACCTTGGCTATCCTCAGATGTGGAGCTAGGACAGCAGTGCTGTGCAAGGGAACTGTCTCCTGGCTCTGGAGGCAGTGGGGTGCCACAGAAGCTTGTTTAGAGGTGCTGGCTCACCCCACCATGATACCCTTTAACCCCACTGTGAAGACCCAGCAGTTCCTGCCCCACCAGCAACGTAGGCTGTAATTACGGTGGGCAGGGCGGAAGCATCACTGATAATTGGGGATGACTCATTAGTGCTGGAGCGCTGTGTGCCTGGGGTGCAACAGGACTTTCCGGCAGGGCTGGTCTGTGGGACCAGCTGGTATTCTGGTGTACAGGTTGCTCTATGGGGCTTGGCTGGCTCACCACCACCAGAGTGGGGCTGAGCACAGGTGTGGGCACGGGGGCGAGCACCGTCATTGCCTTTGCTTCATGTCACAGCACGCCCCAGTCTCTCCACCCTCTCGTAAAAGGCACAGCCTCAGGCTGGCATCGGGGTGCTGCTGGCACAGACAGTAAGAGTACTGGGAGCAGGCAGAGGTGGGCAAAGGAGGGTCCAAGGACTGACGATAAAGAGGTGAAGGAGGGGCATTGCTGGCCAGGCTTTCCCTACAGGTTTGCCACAGCACACACATGACCCTACATGAGGGGACTTGATGTGTGTTGTGCCCTCTCAGGGGTGGACACACCCAGCACCATGAACCGGATCACAGTATACGAGCATGCCAACTTTGAAGGACTGAGCCGGGAGTTCACCTGCGATGTGCCTGACCTGCACGAGCTGGATTTTGGGGACTGCATTGCCTCCCTCAAGGTAGTGGGGCAGCCCTGGATTGCCTACGCAGACCCCAAGTACGAGGGAGAGTCATATGCCTTTGAGGAGGGTGAGTACCCCTCTGTGGAGTGTCCAAATAGCTTCTCGGCACTGCGTCTTGTGCACCATGACCTGGGAGACCCCCAGATCACACTCTATGAGCACCCTAACTTCCAAGGTGCCTGCAAGGTGGTAACAGACGAGACCAACTTGGCATATGGGTACTTCAATGACCGGGTGGCCTCACACGTGGTGCAGCGAGGGGTCTGGCTGCTCTATCAGCACCCCAGCCGGGGTGGCTGGCACTGCCTGGCATGGCCCGGTGAGCATCTTGCCAACTACAAAACTGAGCTGAACTTTCAGTCTCGGTTGTCCCACCTGCGCCCACTGCGGCCCGGGCAGCCTGTGGTCTCAGCAAGTCTCCTCTGGGAGCAGAAGCGGGTGGAAGCAGAGCGGGAGATATTGGTAGATGAGATCGAGGGGGTGAATGAGACTGAGTCGGAGCAGATGCTGGCAGCCAACAGCAGCCGGGAGTATAGTACCACGCTCTGGCAGAGCTTCCATTTCAGCAATGCCACCAGTCTCAAAGCCGGGCTCTCCTTCACGCTGACCGTAGAAGCCTCCAACGTTTTTACGGTGCAGAAAGGGCGAAGCGAATCCAACACCCGCCGGGAACGCGTGGAGGTGCAGCTGCCGGCGAAGATCCCCCCGCGCACGGCGCTCCGCATCCAGGTCCTGCGGAAGGAGGTGACTCTCTCTGTACCGGTGCTGCTCACCATCACCCAGAACGAAGCCGTTCGAACGGAGATGGGCGAGTACCGCAGCGTCTCGGGCACCAACGTCAGCGCCCGCTATAGCTTGAAGCCTCTGCTGGGCGCAGGCAGGGAACAGGCAGCAGCTGAAGCGACAGAGCCCGTACCCAACACTGCGATGGAGCTGTAGCTCCAGAGCTCGTGCAGGCTCCCCGGGAACGCCAGCGCTGACTGCCTGGAGGACCCAGGACTCCGGCTGGCAGGAGTTGCCTCTTCTTGCCGAGTGTTAATAAACCGCTTTGCCCCGCCGCTCGGGTCTGCTGCTACTGCGGGAGCGTGGGGACTTGGGGGAGCTGGGGGCACACGGGCAGAGAGATCCAGGGCACGGCAGGGCTGGGAAGGACACCAAGCTGCGAGAGAGGGAGAACGCCAAGGCTAGGAGAGTCAGGGACATTGGGATGAGTATACCTAGATGGAGCAGCTGCGGGGACTAAGGGACAGCAGGCTGAGGGGTGGGGACGCCAGGCTGGAGAGGATATCGGGTCGGAGGAGTGAGGAGGACGCCGGCCTGAGGGGGCCGGGAAACACTGGGCTAGGCTGATCCCCTCTCCCCAGGCTGGGGAAACTGGACATTGGACTGGGAGTACAGCGGGCTGGGGATCTAGGGCTGGGACAGCCGCGGGGACAGCGGGGGAACCTCAGGCTGTCCTGGCCCCTCACGCAGCGGGCTAGGGCAGCACTGCGCCCCCAGCACGGGTCCTCGGGCTCGTGTGTCCCGACGGACCCCTCACATGGAGGGGCCTCGGAGGAGGGGACGTTCTTGGGGTCTCTGTGGGGCGTTCCCGCCGCGAGGACAAAGGGCCGCAAGGGCTGGGGAAGCCGAAGGGGCGGAGCCTGGTACGATCCGCCCCCGCCCCCCACGTGGCGCCTGTCGCTACCGAGCTCTTTAAATGATGCAACCGGCCGTGCACTTGGCCCCGCCCTCCGCACGCCTATTCGCGGAGAGACCACGGAGCTCCTCCATCCCATTGGCCAATGTGGGACCTCCTCCCTTCCGATTGGCTCATCTCGTGCCGGCCGCACGCCCTCCCTGTTTCGATTGGTTGGGAGCGGTCGTTCCCTGCGCCCCCCCATAGCGGGGAGGCGGCAGCGGCAGCAGCATGGCGGCGGTGGCGGGGGCCATGGCAGCGGAAGAAGCGGAGGAGGTGCTGGGGCTTTTCACCGGCATCGGCCTCAGCGAGGCCAAAGCGCGGGAGACGCTGCGCAACGGTGCGCTTAGCGAGCTGCTCCGCCGCGCCATACTACAGGTGCGCCCGCTGCCGGACCCTTGCTACCCCAGGTGTCCCCGCCGGGATCCTGCCACGGGACTCCCCAGCCCCGCCTCCTCTCGAGCCCGCTGATCGGCCTCGACCCTTGGCGATAACCCTCCCCTTGCTGTCGTGCCGGTGCCGTGGGTTCACTGGGGCTCAGCCCCGGGCCGGCTCTGACGTTCCCCCGGGGCGGCGGCAGGCTCGAAGCGCGCTGGGCCCGTCGCTGGACAAAGCCATCGGGATGCTGTTGTACAACGCGGCCGCCCGACTCCGGGACCCAAAGCACCTGGGCTTCCTCGTCAGCTACATCGCGCGCCGAGAGATCGTCACCGACCTGCAGCTCAGCGGTACCGGGCGGCTCCGGGACCCCTCCCCCCGGCCCTGGCGGGACGGGAGGAGCCCCGGTGATCATCCCCGCGCTGTCCGCAGCCGCCCTGGAGTACGTGCGGAGCCACCCCCTGGAGCCCCTGGACACGGTGGACTTCGAGCGGGCCTGCGGCGTCGGAGTCTGTGTCAGCCCTGAGCAGATCGAGGAGGCAGTGAGTGGAATAGGATGGGCTGGCAGCCCCGCCTGGCACAGTGGCTGCCCACCTCACCACCGTGTGTCCCTGTTGCACTGCCAGGTGGAGGCCGTGATCAATAACCACCGGGCAGAGCTGCTGGCACAGCGCTACCACTTCAACATGGGGCTGCTGATGGGTGAGTGAGGGGCATTGGTGCAGTTGTTGCCCAGCTCTCCTACTCCTCTGCATCCTATGGGACAGACCTTCACTGTGGGCTGCCCTTGCTGCCTCTTCGAAGCCCACTTGTGGCAGGGAATGCATGCTGCCATGTCCCCTGCATGGATAGGGCTGTGGGTGGCAGCTGCATGTGGTACCTGCTGCCAGCACTGGGACAAAGGCTGCCTCCAGCTTCTGGCTGTGGTGTCCTGTGGCAGTGGCCCTGAGTGAAGCCCTCTTGAGCTGGGTTGTGCCCTTGCCCATGGGTTGCCCTCTCTGCAGGGGAGGCACGAAGCCGGCTGCAGTGGGCGGATGGGAAGACCATCAGGAACGAGCTGGACCTGCAAGTGAGTGTGAGAGCAGCAGGTCAGACACTGCCATGGGTGGTGTCCTGTGTTGGTGTAGGATATCACCTCCCAGTGCTGAGAATAGCTGCCTTAGGTAGGTGCAGGCAGGGTGAGGAGGATGACAGCTGACAGGGCCACCCCTAATGCGTCAGGTACTGGCAGCCTTCTCTACTCCCACGTGTCTTTTGTCCAGGTGCTGCATTTGCTGGGACCAAAGACAGAAGCTGACTTGGAAAAGAAGCCAAAGGTGATGAGATGGGGGAGGCTGGGAACTGGGGTGGTGTTTCCTTACAGAGTGTCTAGGCAGGATCCCAAATAGCTGCTCTGGGCCCAATGCTGCTGTGGGCATAACTCTGAGGGAGCACTGGGGACAGCAGACTGGACCAGGAGGGGCAGATGCTTGCTGAGACCAGGCACTGTGCTGGTTCCTGCAGGCTGCAAAGGCCCGGCCAGCTCCAGTGGAGAAGCAGAAGGCAGCTGTGGTGGAGAACGGTAAGAGACTGTTCTTCTTTGGGCAGCTTCCCTAGCCCTTTGGTTCCTGGCCAAGCCAGGCCCCAGGAGCAGCAGTCATACCCCTGCTCAGACCTGTTTCTCACCACAGGTGAGGTGGCCATGGAGACACAGTCACTGCTGGAGCAGCTACGGGGAGAAGCCCTCAAGTTCCACAAGCCAGGTGAGCACAAGGAGCCACTACTGTGTACTGGGCTGCTCCACCAGCTCTGTGCTCTGCTACGTCTCTCTGTGCTGAGGCGGACCAGCCCAGTCCCATGTTCTTCCCCACTGGCTGGTGACTTTGTCTCAGTTCGGGTGCTGCAGGCCTAAGCATCTTCTGCCCACAGGAGAGAACTATAAGACAGAGGGCTATGTGGTGACGCCCAACACCATGGCTCTGCTGAAGCAACACTTGGCAATCACGGGTGGGCAGGTGAGGCCACATCCCCCACCCCAGTTGTTCCCTCTGAGGGTGACACTGCTGTGCCTGGCTCTAGCCAGGTGTGGTGTCTTGTGGGACACACAACTCACCAGGACCAAGCCCAGGGGCAGCACCCAAGTGGCACAGGTGGCTCTGGGGGATTGTCGCAGGCTCATGTCTATGCCCTCGGTGTCAGGGATGGTGAGAGTCTCCTTGCTGAAGGACAGAGCTGTCCCTTTTCCCTGCTGCAGGTGCGGACACGGTTCCCTCCTGAGCCAAATGGCATTCTGCACATTGGCCATGCCAAGGCTATCAACTTCAACTTTGGCTATGCCAAGGTGAGAATTAAAAAGCTCCACCAGCAGGTTGACTAGCCCCTGCATCTCCTTGCTGCTTGGCGTCTGGCCCTGTGGTCCATTAGGGAGTCCCTGCTCACTGTCCTCCTATCCCCAGGCCAATGGTGGTGTGTGCTTCTTGCGCTACGATGACACCAACCCTGAAAAGGAGGAGGAGAAGTACTTCACAGCTATCCGGGAGATGGTGGAATGGCTGGGTACAACTCAAGCTGGGGACGGTCAAGTGTTGCTGGAGACGTTCCTGCATTCAGGTCCTCATGCCGTATGCGTGTCTCCAACTCGCTCTGTTTCCCCTGTCCCCACAGGCTACCAACCCTATGCAGTGACCCATGCATCAGATTACTTTGACCAGCTCTACAACTGGGCACTGGAACTCATCCGCAGGTGAGCATGCTGGGGGCAGTATGGATGCATGGCGGGGGTGTGGATATCCTGTGCCACAGCCAGAACTCTTTGCCTAGGGGATGGGCCACTTGTGTCTGATGACAACATTTCCTCTCCATAGGGGCCAGGCTTATGTCTGCCATCAGAAGGTCGAGGAGATAAAAGGCCACAACCCACCACCCTCCCCATGGCGGGACCGGCCTGTGGAGGAGTCACTCCTGCTCTTTGAGGTACTCGAGACTGGGGACAGGTGGTGCGTAACTGTAGGCTCCAGGGCTGTGACGCAGACAACAGCTTCACTCCACAGGACATGCGAAAGGGCAAATTTGCAGAAGGAGAGGCCACACTGCGGATGAAGTTGGTGATGGAAGACGGGAAGATGGACCCTGTTGCCTACCGGGTCAAGTTCACTCCACATCACCGCACAGGGGACAAGTGGTAGGGAAAAGCCTGTGACATCTTGGTACATGTGGTGGGGGTGGATGTGTGTCTTCTGGGAAGTCGGGAGATGTCAGGAGGAGGTGAGCAGCATTGAGCTCTGCCCCAGGGCTGACTGTATCTGCCTGGCAGGTGCATCTACCCCACCTATGACTACACACACTGCCTCTGTGACTCCATTGAGAACATCACACACTCCCTTTGCACCAAGGAGTTCCAGGCCAGGTGAGCACCATGCATCGCATAGCCCAGTGCTGCATCCCAGCTGCTGAGAAAGTGCTGGGGGACAGGGTGCCCATGGCATTGTGGGGTGGGTATGATGCTGAGCTGGGCTGTGCTGGTGCCTCCTGTGCAGACGCTCCTCCTACTTCTGGCTGTGCAATGCACTGGATGTTTACTGCCCTGTGCAGTGGGAGTATGGGCGCCTCAACCTGCTCTACACAGTTGTCTCCAAGAGGAAGATCATCCGGCTGGTGGAAACAGGCGCTGTGAGGTAGGAGTGGGGCAAGTAGCCAGGGTGGGTTATGCCCAGGGCATGCCTGGCTGTCATAATTGGTGTTTTCTCAGGGACTGGGATGACCCACGTCTCTTCACACTGACAGCCCTGCGCCGTCGAGGCTTCCCCCCTGAGGCCATCAACAATTTCTGTGCCCGGGTAGGTGCTGGGGACAGGATGGGGTGGAACAGGCAGATGTGTCTGGTGGGTGATGTGATAATGGCAAGCTGTCCCACAGGTCGGTGTGACAGTGGCCCAGGTGACCATGGAGCCGCATCTGCTGGAGGCGTGTGTGCGGGAGGTGCTGAATGAGCAGGCCCCCCGTGCTATGGCTGTCCTGGAGCCCCTCAAAGTCACCATCACCAACTTCCCTGCCCTAAAGGTGAGACTACTGTGGGCTGGGGTGGAAGTGGGGATTTCCAACGTCAACATTCACTCCCTCCTTCTCCCCAGGCACTCGAGGTTCTTGTACCCAACTTTCCAGCTGATGAGAGCCGGGGTTTTCACAAAGTGCCCTTCCAGCCCACTGTCTACATTGAGGAGACAGACTTCAGGGAGGTGAGCTGGGTCCATCTGGCTGTCCTGCCCTTGGTCCCAGGAGCTGTAGCTTGGGCAGCAGGAACCTGGCAGTGCTGGTGCTGCAGAGGATGCAGGTGGCTGTCGGACACCTGACTGTGACTCCCAGATGTGCCAGCAGCCCTGATGGGCACTGGGGGAATGCCGTGACAGGGTCTTGTCCAACTGATGGTGCTTGTGGCTGGCCTGTGCACTGGGGAACATCATGCAGCAACATGGGAGTTCAAACAGTGCCTGGTACATGTGCCAGTCCCTGGGATGGTAGGAGTGGCGGGGACGATGCAGGCCTGGGGACAGACAGACGTGTTGGATCAGGGACCCACTTCATGTGCTAGGATCCCTTGTGCAGCCATGACCTCTTTCACAGGAGGCAGACAAGGGTTACAAGCGCCTGGCACCCGGGCAGCCTGTGGGGCTGCGCCACGCTGGTTACATCATCACTGTCCAGAACATCATCAAGGTGGGTGGCTCTGGATGTTGATAACACAAGGTTGGGCCATGGGATGTCAGGAAGTCACAGAGTTATCAAGTTCTTCAGTTGGACAAGACCTTTAAGCTTGTTGAGTCCAGCCATTAAGCCAACTGTTACAAGTCCACTAAAAAAACCTGTATCTAAGCTCCAGATCTACCAACTTTTAAATGCATCCAGGGATGATGATTCAACCCCGACCCTGGGCAGCCTGTTCCAAGGCCTGACGACCCTTTCAATAAGGAATTTTTATCTAATGTCCAACCTAAACTTTCCCTGGTGCAGCTTAAGGCCATTTCTTCTTGTCCTGTAACTTGGGCGAAGAGACTAACCCCCGTCCACCTTGTTACAGCCTCCTTTCAGGTGGTTGTAGACAGCAAGAAGATCTTCCCCTCAGCCTCCTTTTCTTCTGTGACCAGACTAGGGAAGGACAGTGATTGCCACCTTGGGCCAAATGCTGTGGGCACGGACTGTCTGTGCAGCAGCTCTCTGCCAGCTCTGTGCCTCTGTGGCAGGGATCAGGGTTGCCAGGTGCTGGGGCAGTTTGGCCCCAAGGGCCACTATGTGGGATGGAGTTGCCTGATGTGTTCTCTCCAGGATGCTGCTGGGCGTGTGATTGAGCTGGAGGTGACTTGCACCAAATCAGATGTGGCAGAGAAGCCCAAAGCCTTCATCCACTGGGTGTCAGAGCCACTGACATGTGAAGTGCGGCTTTACAACCGGCTGTGAGTATCTGGCTCATGGGTGCCAGGTCCATGGTGCTGGAGCAGCAGCATCGCAGTACCCCAGCACACTCTGCTAGAATCTGCCCAGTAGCTTGGTCCTGGGAGCTGCTACCCCACTGCTGCCATGGGGCACCACATCCTCTTAACTGCCTGTTTTGGGATGAGACTTTTTGAATTATGACAGGTTTTTGCACAAAAATCCTGAGGACCCGTCAGAGGTGCCTGGTGGCTTTCTGAGCGACCTCAACCCTGTGAGTAGTGGCAGGAGCTGTAGTTATGGGCTCAGAGGGGAGCTGGGGACCTCCTGCACCTGTTCAGGAGGCACCCCCTTCCATGCAGCCCCTACTCCTCCATGTGTAGGACCCTGCCATGACCTGGAGACAAGTGGGGCTGGGAGGAGTGGGCCTGGAGTGTCAGCTGAGCTGTCTCCCTCTGCCAGGAGTCCTTGCGTGTGGTCCACAATGCTCTGGTCGACAGTTCTGTCCTCTCTGCCCAGCCCTTTGATAAGTTCCAGTTTGAGCGGCTGGGCTACTTCTCTGTGGATCCTGACAGCAAGGAGGGGAAGGTGAGCCCTTGGAAGGGGTTCATGGAGCTCCCTCTGCTTGCAATGAGGTTCTCCCTGTCTTCTGTGGATCTCAGCACTGACCCTCTGCTTGTCCCCAGATGGTGTTCAACCGGACAGTGACGCTGAAGGAAGACCCTGGCAAGGTCTGAGGAACCCACCACTGCCACCTTGCTATGGTGCTGCTTCCCTGTGCCTTGGCGCAGCTCCGGCGTCCCCCACAGCATCACCTCAATAAACAGGGGCAACCCAGTGCTGGCTCTCACTGCCTCCTGTCCCCTCTCAGCCCGAGGGTGGGGGAGTTCTCCCCTATTCCCAGGGCCTTGGGATCTGCTGGTGTCCCACGGGAGCTGCAACTCTCGCCTAGGCGGGACCGTGAAGTGGCCTGAAGGTGTCGGAGTGGGAGGAGGGTCCCCGGCTCAGCGTGGGCAGGGCAGGGTGTGCGGCTGTGTACAAACACCCGAGCGCCGGCCCCCTTTAAGGCGGACTCGAGTCGGGTGTCCCCTGCGTGGAGCCGGGCTACGGGTCAGGAGGCACTCCCCACGGAACCGACATGGCCACGGTGCCCTGAGCCCCGTCTCTGGGGTCCTGGCCTTGCCGTGGGTGGTGGGAGGCTCAGCCCGGCTCTACGGACCACCTTAAGCTGCTTCGCAGCCGGGGAGGGGGCCACCCCAAGCACATGGGCCCTTTAAAGCAGCCCTGTCTCGGTCCCACACAGCGGGGACCAGGAGACAATTTCGCTCTTGGGATCAAGGCCGACGCGCAGCGCCTGCCAGTACCGGCTTCGGAGGTCCGTGCACCGTGAACTCGCCCGCCCATGGGGCGGTGCGGAGCTTCGCCCCGACCGCTGCGCGGCCAGGCAGCCCTCACCTAGGCGGGGAGCAGCGGGGCGGCCGCCCGGGGACTTGTCGGCCGGCGGTGACCACGGCCGCACGTGCGGACATGTCCCGGATACTGTGCCCCTCCCCAGGCCGGTTGCGCTCGGCCCCAGCCCCACTCGTGTCTTGGACCCGCGCGACCGTGGACCCGCACGGAAGGCGCCCCCACGCGGCAGTCCCGTGTCCCCGCCCACGGCACGGTCCCTTTAAGAGGCGTAGCGCCGAGCTCTCGCGGGACTTGAAGGGGTGCGCTCTCGCGAGGCTGGAGCAATGCGCTGATTGGCTGCGGGGGGTTGAATGTAAGATGGCGCCCAGGGAGCTGTGAGGGGAAAAGACTCGGGGCCGAGGCGGCAGTGGCGAAAGGCAACGGCGGCGGCGGAGCCGGGGTGAGGCGGGGCCGGACCGGGCCACGCCGCGGAGCCGCCGGACCTGGGCGGCGGGAGTGGGAGAGGTGTGCGCGGCGGCGGGGCCGGGCGGGGCCTCCCGTCGGNTCCCGCGGGCCCGAGCCTCGCCGTCCTGCCTGGAACAAAGGCGGTGCGGAGCGGCCTGGGCAGCGCCGGGACTTCGTGGGTTCCGCGTATCCCGACCGAGCCGCGGCCCGTGATCTCACGGGCTAAATATAGAGTGTGTCCTCGGTCGGGCCCGCCTGTCCCGGCTCCTGGCCGCCGGGGCGGGAACACCTGCGCGGGGGGCAGGGCCACCTCTGGATCCGGTCACTGCTGCTGCCTTGTTCTAAGTTCTGCCTTACAGTAACTCCGGTGTCACCGGCTGTGCCAGTGACAGATGTGCTTGCACTCGTTCCTCGGAACGCTTGTCGGGCTGAGGGATGAGTGATTAGGAATTGGGCACCTCGCAATTCCTCAGTAGGAGTCGCTAGCTGCGTGGATCAGCATACTTTCAGCTCTTTATTTTTTATGTTTTTCAATGGAATACATCTTAAAAATAAAATGGCTTCAATAAAAAAAGAGAAACTGGGGATGGAAAGGGCTTCTTTGTTCTGTCTTCTCCAGAACGTTACAAGTCTAAGAGCTCAGGACAAGAGCAGCAGAAATACATGCAACATGGTGACTGGTGAGTCCAGATTGTCCACATGCTGCAAGTTGTGTGTGTGTTTTCAGTAACCTCAGTCTAAGTTTTACGAACTAACCGTATGTGTTCATGATGCTCAAAGAGTCTCTTGAACTTATTTCCTGAAAAAGAAGAAGGCAGTTATGCTGAATAAGGAAGAATTATTTCCCTTTATCAAATAAAGTCTATAGCCTCAATGGCTCTTTTTTTAAAGTTTTAAAACATTGCTGTATTAAAACATGCTGCAGTGGGAATGAGTGCTGTTTCTAATGTCTGGTTTTGGGGTAAATGGAATTTATAAATTAGTGTGTTTTAATAACTGACAGGAAAAGTGGTGACTGCAGCAGCAAGCTGTGTATGTGCATGTTGAGTGCACACTTAAGCCTTAGAGAGGTTTTTTTTGTAAAAAATGTAGGTGAGTACAGCATTACTTTCCCAGCTCTTCATCTAGACCTGATACCTGCTGCATAGGTTTTTGTGAAGTTCAAGTTTGAGTAATTCACTGCTTTTAGGTAAGTAACACCAAGCAGAAGACTTCGAACTGACAGGAATGGCAGGGAAAGACTTAATCCAGCTTATAATGTTACCTCCTTTCTGATTGGAGTTGGAGAGCTGCGGAGAAAAAACAATTGAAGATCCTGCTGTTGTTCCACACCAGTAATAAATACCATGTAGTGCAGGGGGTTCCAGTCCATGCTTGGAACTTAAGTGCAGCAGTAGCTTGCAATAAGCCTTTTACTGTTTTAGGCATTAGTGGCTCTCCATGTAGTAACTTCAAGCAAAGGAAGATTTTTCCATGCTAGAATACAAGGAAAGAGGTTGCCTCTGATGACTTGTGACAGAGAAGGATTTGCTAGTAGGAAGACTGGTGTAGTAGGCTGTAGGTTTTGATTCTAAAATGAACTAATTAAGGTGAGACAGCTGAGTGAGGTCAGTGATTTATGTCTAAGAAACTAGTATTGCATTTGTTCTGCTTCCTGGTGATCAGATGAGGTAGATGATGATTTGGTGGTAGACCATCTCTTGATCTTTGGGTATGCTGCTTGTGTGTCTGGGTTTCTGATGGTCTGTGGTCCCTGCTGCACAACTGTACCTATGAGCAGCTCTTGACAGAAAGCTTGGAGTACTAAAAATAAAAGACAGCTGCCCTTGAAAACATTGGCCTTGATGACCTCTCTACTCTTCTCTCTTGGCAAGGTTAACAGAAGTTGAAGAGTTTTTCCCAGAGTCATTACAGTATAATAATGAGTGAGGAAGGAGGCAGGACTTTTGCTGAGAGGTGAGCCCATCCTATTCAGCAGCTTATGACTCTCAGCTCAGTAATCTCAAAGAGCACTTCTGGTGTTCACCCCTGTGATATCATTGATGCATATTCCTCGGGAGACACTTGCCCCTGAAAGCTGTGTCTGCAAGTGCACTGCAGAGTGGACATGTAGAGTGATTATGCTCTTCTGTTATACTGAGGTCAAGTGTTTGCAGGTTCCAAGTAGAATCAGGACAGATTAACTGTTCAAAATCTGTATTGCAGCTCCAAAGTTTGTAACAGAGCACCTTACATGTTTGATGCAAGGTGCATTTGAGCATGTGTGGTGTAGATTCTAAGGCATTAACAAGGTGGTTGTATCTTTTCACCTTGGACACATTGCCAGCTGGGAAAAGCTTAGTAATTTACTCTGTAGAGGGGCAGAGTACTTTTGGATGGTTCCTGGAGGAAACCTCACTCAGCAACTAAGTGAATAGTTTTACTGGCTGTATCATGTAGGGCTGGCTTGAAAATGTGTCAGATCAAAACCTCTGAAAGGCAGGAGAATTGTTGTTCTGTCTAGCTGCAGGCCCTATAGGAGCTTCTCTTTGCTCATTTCTACAGAGCTGTTTGATTTACCAAGTGAAAATTGTTAGCTGGTGTTTTTTACTAAACACTGATGCTTATTTAAGACTATTTTTATGTAGTGTTCTCACAGACTGACAAATGTTGCTTAACTCCAGAAACTGGGTGCAATGCAAGTTCCCTTGTGTGTGTTCCCCTTACCTTTGATACTCATTCTTTGTCTTGTTAGCCTGGTCCAGGGCACTAGCCATGAACCTCCTCCAAGTAAACAGAAACTTGTGTGTTTAGGCTGCTGTCATGTATCAGTGGATAGTGGTTAGAATTTGATCTGGCTTCTGCTGGTTTGGGTGGGAATTGGAGCTGGATTTGTGGAATATGCTTGGGTGTGACTGAGTGCCTAGAACTGGCTCCTGTTTTCACACAGGCCTTTGCAGTCTTATGTTCAACCACATATTTCTGTCTTGCTTCCACTTTTATAACTTTGTACCTTGATTTAGCACAGATTCTGCTCGTATAACTATTTTCTTTAGAACTGCAGTCAATGTACATATAGTGGTATTTGTCTCTTCTTTCTTTCCTCAGCTTTGTCTAGTAGTGCTGAATGACCTCTTGTAGACCTAAACCTTGTGCTGTTTCAGATCTTTTCACAATCATCTTGATATCTGGTAGTGTTGTAGCTCCAATCTATTTATCCTTTGTCAAGACTAATTAGCGCCTTAGGAACAACCTGTATACTCACTGCAGAAACAATTTGTGGGTGTAAACAAGAGAAGTCAATAAAAGATGAATGCCATCAGAGCGTACTCTAGAGCTTTCTAATGTTCTCAGATGCAGTCATCTTTTTCTTTTCTTGCTCTCACTTCCTCTCCGCTCTTCTTTTCTGTATCTGTTTTCTTCATACATGGCATGTTTCATGTTAGCCTCTTCTTGTATTGAAAGGACATCTAGAACTGATGCTGCTGTTGCCTTTGTAATTTCTAGAGCTCTGTTTTTCCATTTGTGTAGTTCCCTGTTGGAGGAATCTCTTGGTTCTAGCATTTTCCTCTCGCTTGCTGTTTTCAGATCGATAAGGCTGTCCTAGTCCTAATAGCAATGAGCTGAATGCCGTATCTGTTGCTCTTCTGTTGTGCTTCCCATTAACTGCTTAGAATAGAACTGCATGGCCTCACGGAACATGCTGCTGGGTTCTCCCACCTCTTGGCTGCAAAGCAGGGCCACAGATACTGATTTCTTAGCTTCTCTCACTAATACCACATGCTGCAAATAAGTGAAATATATGACTCGATTTCCTCTGTGTGTGGAACTTTTCTGGTCTGGGTGAAGTACAGCAGTAGAAGATTTTATGTGGCAGTGAGTTCTTTGTACCACACTTACACCTGGTTATCATTCAGACATCCCTGAGTTGCTAAGGGTTAATCTGAGAAACATGTAGTAGTGTAAGGTGCCTCCTAAAACTAAAGCATCTGCCTGGGCATGTTTGCTAGTTTCCATAGGAACTTGGTATGAGAAAGTAGTTACTGGAGTTAAAAGTATCCTTGCATTAGAGTGCTGTAGTTGAAACTTTCACTTTCTCTTTTCTTAAGGAATCCTGAGGACATTGCAATATGAATAATTCTCTGGAGAACACCATTTCCTTTGAAGAATACATCCGTGTGAAGGCTCGAACAATCCCCCAGCACAGGATGAAGGAGTTTCTGGACTCCCTTGCTTCTAAGGGGCCAGAAGCTCTGCAAGAGTTTCAGCAGACTGCCACCACCACAATGGTGTATCAGCAGGGTGGCAACTGCATTTACACGGACAGCACAGAGGTGGCTGGTTCTTTGCTCGAACTTGCCTGTCCTGTGACAACCAGTGTCCAACAGCAAACTCAGCCAGAGCAGCAGATACAGGTTCAGCAACCTCAGCAGGTCCAGGTAAGAGTCTTAAATCATCTCTAAACACAGATAGGACTTGCAAACCTGTGCAGTAGTGTTCAGAGCTTGCTGCAGCCCAGCCTGAAACCACAGGGAAGTACTTAAGAAGCAGGACCAATTAACTTTTTCTAAAACAGCACTGTTTCCTTTTCCTTTAAGTAATTTGGTAGTAAATTTGTCTTGACGACGTCCATTGAGCACCTCTGTACAAGGAGAAACAGCGTGCACAGCAATGTAGTGGTGTAACCTCTTGGAGAAGTAGTTGACAGTTCTAGTGTATACACAGCTCCCCAGAGCTATATGTGAAGCTGCTATAAATATCACTCCCTCTTCTGCAGGTCTACTTTATGTGGTTGTTCAGGGTGGCCATGGGGTTTTCCTTCAGGTGTTGGGGTTTTCTTATGAAATCAATACTCTTAAATTGTTTTACTTGAAAATTCTAAAAAGTTACTGTTCTTGAACTGGCTTTTAAGTGAAGGGGAAATGGCAGGAGATTCAACTCATAATATGAACCAGGAGAAGACACCTTTACAACTCAAAAAGGTGCTTATATGTCAGGGTAGAATATGTCTTTGCACAGTGGAATGAGTTTTCAATTTTTTTATACCTACTAGTCACTTTTATTAAATGAGCAAATCCAGTACTAGAGTGGGGGAAGAAACTCTAACTCAAAGAATTTACTTGGGATAACTCCTTTGGTCCCCAAACAGGCTTCATATTGAATAGTGTGTAGGTGGCAGAGATCTCAGTAAGGTTTTCTTGTGACACATGTCCAAACAGCTGATCTCTCTCTATGGCTGTAACTGATAGATTCATATCTGGAGTGTGTCTGCCTTCTGTAGCATGAGTGTTCATTTTTCAATGGAATGAGTAGGACAGTTGATTTTTTTTTTTTGGGTCCTCAGCTTTGAAGATATGGATGACCCCCAAATCAATTGTAGAAGTTGGAAGGAATATTTTTTCCTCCCTCCAGCTGCTTCCTCCTTTCAAAACTTGAAACTTCAAAACTTCAGTTTGGGCTTGACCCTTTCAAGTCTTCTAGTTACAGAGGTAGGGATGATGGTCATGTATGATATGTTCTAGAGAAAAATGATCTCCTGACCTTCTTGAAAATAACTGTGGAGTTGGTGCCAGAGACCTCTTCCTGTTTTTTAAACTGAATGGTCTGCTCCCTGACCATGAAATCTGATGAAAGTTAAGATTTCACCAACTTTCCTAAAGGATGTTTTCTGCCCTCTTCACCTTGTTTTTTGGTGTGACTCTGTCTTAAAATGTCTGCTTTCACATCTGTCATTGTAAATTATAATTGGTGTTGGCAGTGCCTACCTCACTGCTCTCTCCAGGATGTTGCAAACCCCAGAACACTCAGGTGGCACATCTGGTACTAGAAATGGCTGCAGATTTTATGTTTTGGCAGTGCAGCTGGATTTATGTGTTTGACAGCTGTGGCAGCTACCTGCAAGTTTCTTTGCAGGGATGGATTGAGAGGAATGTCTTTACCCATTTGCAAGAGTATATTTCCAGATTTTTTTATTTTATTGAGACATGATTTAGGGTAAACCAATGATTTAAAGTCACCTGTCTCGAGACTGTCACTGTGGCAGCAGTTGCAGAGCAGTGTGTCTCAAGAAGGATGAATTTTATGACACCTCTGGAGGTAACTGTTCTACTAGAGTAGTGCATCTGACCCAGCTGGCCTCTCTCTTTGCAAAAGTACCTTTTGAATTGTGTTACAAGAAGTTTCGGTTATCGACCGAAACAGCTTAACTTTTGATCAAACTTGTGTCATTCCAGTGTTTGACTTGATTATCTGTCTAGTTCTTGCTAATCCAATTACAAATCAGTGTAAGACCCTTTGAATGACCAGACTTGCATCTGGCAGTGTGACAGTGGTGCTGAAGGTGACTAATAATATGACCAGTCAGATGACCCTGTGGTTGCAAGTGCCAGTGACACTTGCAAGATAGACAGGATGGTGCTCGGGTTTCATCACAGATTTTACTTGCTGTGAACAACCAGAGCCAGTGCCTGATTGCTTGTTGCTTTTATTTATCCTGGCAAAATAAATATTCTGTTTGAAGAAGTTGCCACTTCAGGATTTTCTTGCTTGAAACATTGAACAAACTGTTGCCATGTATTTGTTTTAAAGACTGAGTGAATGGAAGTGTTGAATTCTGTCCTAATCAGTGCTGCAGTACAGGTGTCTTGGAGCACTGCTGTTAGTGATCTTTAAGAAAGAGTTCAGCGTGTTAAGTTTTTCTGCCCTGTGCTGCATCTCAAGGAATGACTGGGAAAAGGACTGTGTTTTGCTCAACTCAAGTAAGAGTTCTCTTGGCTTAGCATGTGGTGAGGTTGTTGCCAGTTGGTCTTGTGCATCAAAACTATCGAATTGATGATGCCAGCAAGGTGCTAGCACTGACTTACTGAATACAGTATTTCTGCAGAGATCAGTGAACCTCTTGCACCTCTTCCTCTTCTGCAAGAAGATCTAACTGAAGGAATATCAGAGGACAAAGTATGATTCTTTAGCATACAGATGGTGTATGTGGGGAAGATGCTTACTTGCAGCTTTTACTAAGACACTCTGATGGCACGGTGGCAAGAGCTGCTTAGGCAGGGCTTGAGGAGAGGATACTGCAGGTGAACAAGTTTGCAGGGCTGTATAGGGAATGCTTAAATACCTGTGTAAAATGTGTCTCAGTTGAGGTTTGTGCCTTTCTAATTGTTCAGTTCCTTATGTGTTTTCTGTTCAGCTTTTCCAATCTTCCCCCAGTCTGTCTTGTGACTTCAGGCCACTATAGGAAACTGGGCCTTATTAATGACTTACAGTGGGGGAAAGATGCCCTTAAGGAGCTCTGGCTCCATGTGGAATAAATACATCTTAACTTCACTTTTGATGGTTGCAGCTTCCTCCTGCCCCAGTTACAGCTCTGAAGTTTATCCTGGAGATAGGGCTTCTATTTGCTTACCTTTGAAAAGCATCCCAGTGTGATACTGGCGTTGCAGCTAGTATTAGTTAGCATGTGCTAGGGCCAAGTGTGCCACTTCAGGGAATGGCTATGGTCAAGAGCAATGTTTTCAAGAAATCGCCTTCTTGTATATGGAAGTACATTTTTTTCCTAATTGGTAAGCTCTTCTGTTTTCCTTGGCTCATATGTTTCAACCTTCTTAAGCCTAAATCCTGCCCCAGAGTACATCCTGACAGCATAGCCTTGATATTGTAACTCTTCAAACACAGGCAAGGCTTAATTTGGTCTGTGGAATTCTCCCTCTGATGTTGACAAGTGAGCAGAATAAAAACCTGGAGTGAGAATCCGTCTGGCAGTTGTTCTGAAAAGCTCATTTGTACACTTCCCTGTAGGTCTTGTTTACTTAGAGAGATAGCAGAGGACTTCCTGTAAAGTACTTGAATAACAAGTTCCAACATTTCCTGCTGCTTCAGTCATCAGTCTTTTCACTTGCCCTATGCTTTGGAGTACTTGTATGTGTATATGGTTGGTAGTGTAATCTTATGAGGAAATCCTTATTAGTGTCACTTTTTAGTGCTGAAGTTGCTTTAGCCAGAGTCCTTAAATCAAGCTAAAAATCAATTATGAGATTGTTCTTCTCGTGCTCTCACTAATCTTTTTTTCCAACAGTTTGACTACTGTCAGCTTGCTCAGGTCTGGAGATTTGAGGTGCACCTACATGACGTCTGTGAGGGATTTGGAACATACTTCCTTCATTGCCACCTGTCTCCACTTGTGGATTTGGGCCCTGTCATATGGCATTCCCTTCTGATGAAACTAAGCCATAAGTGACATGGTTGTTGTTTGTAGGTGTTTGTCTAATATGGCTGGTGGACAAGACCAGACTTAAGACTGAAATAGTCTTTTGGGATTTGTGGTGTAGCCATATAAGTATTTCTTCAGTCTTGGTCTGAAGGTCTACTGGCTGTGGTCAGTGTAGCTTCAGAAACTAAAGTATTTGTGAAAAGAGGCATTTAGGAGCCTGATGAGTGCCCTAGGGCAAGCAGGCAAGAGCTGGTATGTGTGTTCATTTGGAGTTAGGTTGTAGGAAATATCAAGTGATTCAGTCAGTCCACAGATGAGACTTTATTTACTTGAAAATACTTTCAAATTAATTGTTTCAGAATTGCAGTTCTGTAGTTGGATTCCTTGCTGGGCAGAGGATCTGCACAGGGCGGACATGTTATGAATCCTGCTTGAAAGTTTGTCAGAGTTAGTCAGTCAACCATGGGGGGGAAAGAAAGCCTTTTGGAAACCAGGCTTCAGCTGTTCTCATGCTTGTGGACTTAGTTACTTTCTCTTTGCATTTGCTCAGATTTAGAAAGAATATGGTTTTTTGTTTACTGTGCAGAAGATTCCCCTTTAAAAAATTAATTCTGCTCTCCCACTGCAATGCAGGATTAACTGAAAACTTTGGATTGTCTGCTCAGGGAATACTTGGTCCAACGTGTAGCTATTTTATGGTAAAAAGGCATTTTTCTGTGATGGTAGCCTGCTGGGAGGTGATTCTTTTTGTGCTGTTAGAGCCAAACTTCTGGCAATAAGCAGTTCTTTAGTACTGGTAACTTGGCGTGTACCTCTCTCACACCAGTGTAACCCAGGAATTCCCAGCATAGCATGTTCTTTCTTAAATCTTCACCTTATGCTGAAGATTAAAAGTCCTCTGTGTTGGTCTTGGTCTGTAAATTTCAAGCATTCCTCTTTGTACAGAGTCTTTAAAAGTTGTCTGCTGCTGGTGTCTAGTGTAATTCTTTGTCCTTTTTTTCTCCTTAGATAGTGAGTTATACAATAAGGTCAGCATATGAAGCTCTGGGCTTATGGTGGGTTGAAGTCTGTAAATCTGAAATGAGTGCTTGTAGCACTCCTGGGTGCAACCTACTTGAAAACAGGGAAGGATCTACTGCAAAAAATGCCTGTTAAAAATGGATGTGTCACAAGGGATGTATAATGCACGATAGGTAGAGCTCTTTTAAATAGGAGCAGTCTCTAGTCAGAAGCAGGATGTGTGCAGTTTGCAGCATGGAGATCTTCCAGTGATTCTGGAGTCTGCCTTCATCTCCTCATTTGGGTCTGGACTCATTTTTTGTGCATTAACAATAGCCCCCATTGAACTCCATAGCAGAAGCAAGACATCCTATTTGCAGGGGTTAGGAATTAGGCCTGTGGAATTTCTTAGGTTATGATTGCTCCTCTGCTGAAAGCAGTGGAAGCTGCCTATGACAGTTAGAGACAGTAGGCTCAAGCTCTGAAGTGGTTAATGGTTCATAGCTGTGACAGGAGATGTTCAGACAGACACTAGGAAGCATTTCTTTGAGGGGGTGATTAAATCAGACCTGTCAGTATTGAAGAGATGTTTTGGACAGTGCTCTTAATGACATGCTTCAGCTTATGAACAGCCCTGAATTGGTCAGGCACTTGGACTAGATGATTGCTGTAGGCCCCTTCCAATTTAAATAGTCTACAAAAGCAGAAGGAAGAAAATGCTCTTGTCAGGGCTGTTCTTGGACTGTGCTTCTTTTTCTGACAGTGCTTCTTGCTTAAACCTATTCCATTGCCTTACTAATTGCACTTATGTGATAAAATTGTTCCAGCACAGGAGTGGACTTTCTTCTTGCTGTTAGGAAACTAAGGCTATTTGTATGTTACAGCAGTGACAGGAACCATAATATAAACTTCAGTATGGATAGAAGGCAGGAGTACCTTTTCAGGTGTTCTCACTCAACCTGTGAAGATTCTGAAAACACACTGAGGAAGGACAAATGACACATTTACCTCTTTCTGTGAGGTTACTTTGAATCCTAGAGATAAATCTCATGTTTCATGTATGAAACTGAAAATATATCACTGCAGTAATGCATTTTGGTTTGTCCAGTCTTGGACTTCTCTCTTGCAGGTAATCTTTAGAACAAGGATGTAAATTAGTACTAAGGACTATATTAGTTATTTTTAAATTTGGATACTTTGGAGAATACTTGCCTAGGAGGTATTAATTGAAACTGTCTTAAACTGAGCTCTTAACTGGGATCTGGGCTTAAGCCTCTTTGCCCAAGACAGTATGAAAAAGTATAAAGTAGAACTGAAGGAGCATCTCATAGGTGACTTCATCTTTTTTAATTAACTGCTTCATCAGATCACTCATTGATGCAGCCTTTTAAGCTGTCATGCTGACACAAGGTCATACATTTCTTGTTACCGTGCAGAAAATTATTATAAAAAGTCGGCGTCATCTGGATCACAGTATACTGCATATTGCTCCCAGTAGGAACCTGTGAGATTCTCTATTCTTTCTGGAAATTGTCTGTTTCTTAACAGGGGGTGACTTCTGCAAGCAGTGCATTTTGCTGCTCTACTCTTACTTGACAATTCTTAATTGGCTGCAGATGAGCCGTTAATATTTTTAAGACATGTTAGAAATGATGTTGAGTGAGATTTCATGTATCTGTGCAATGCAAACCTGTGTGACAGTTCTTTTGGTGTTGTCAGACTGGCTAGTGGGATGTGTGTATGCAAATGCTCTGTTAGCATGAGTGCCTGTAGAAGGTGAAGTCAAAAAGGGTGAGAGAACATGAGTAGGATAATGGAGTTTTGCAACTGAATAAATCTGTTGGCTTAATTCTTCATATGGCCTTCTTAGGGTACTACTAGTAAAGCTCTACATCTCTGTTGGGTTTGAAAGGGTGGTTGAGTTATTAACTCCCTCCCTTAAGATTGAGCATTTATGGAAGCCCAAGAAGCAAATGATTATGAACATCTGAGATCACTTCTAGGACAAAGCAAATGCAACAGAATGGCTGTGTGAATGTGGTGGACAAAGTGATGAAGTGTCTGGGTGAGGAGAGCAGAGCTTACTTGGTACCCTGAGAGTGAAGGTACCAGCTGGGCTGGGCTCAAGTCCTGGAATATGAAGTTGTTGAGACCTGAACTTTGTGTGTTAGGGCTAGCTCTGCTCCTGGACTGCTGTGAGATAGTGCGACAGACCTTGAACAAAGACGTTGGAGCATTTGATGTGAAAGGGTGCAACTTTTTAAAAAAAATCCCTAAAATAAAAGGAATGGTGTTTTGAATCCAAGTCTGAACATATTTTGTCCATGTTATTCAACATTGTCAGTGCAAAAGCTAGAAAATACAACAGAGTAATTTGGACAATGAATGGACTTAGGCTGGGTGAGGTGCTGAGTGGCATGATCTAGATGTTAGGCTTACTTGGTTTATTTGGATTCAGGTTGGACTGGATGATCTTTAAGGTCTTTTCCAACCTTATCATTACTGTGATACTATGATACTGTGACTTAAATGGAGTAAGTAATGAAAAAGGAGTTTGTTTTAATTACCACTGCTGAAGAAATGCTTGTGAAGTTAAAAAACAAATGCTCCCATGTTGTCCCTTAGCACAGAAGTCCAGGTTGAACTTGAAACTTTGTGTTGACGCCCACTTGTGTAGGGTTACTATGAGCTGTTGATTTCAAAATAATATTTCTGTGCTTTATGTGGAAAGAGACAAATGCTGGTTTCATCTTACCCATATGTCTTACTGTCTGTCACTGGCAAGTGATCCTGCAGCCGTTTGGGGGGCTGGGGTTGAAAGAAGTAAACCAATCTTTGGAGCATAGTGAGAGTGAGGCAAACTCCTGCGTTTTGTAGCAAGATAAAGTTAACCTCTGAATTGTGTCACCTTTTAAGCCTCACCATTGCAAAGCCTGTGCTGAAGTAGCATTTCAGCAATGCGAACAGCTATGAGGACTCTTGCCTTCCAAGGATGCAGTATGCTAGCATGAGCCCAGAGCTTTGGGGATGGAGATACAGCTTACATGCAGTTCTTTCTGCTAAGATAAGAAGGGTAGTCATGTGCAATGCTGAGCAAACACACCTACCCTATTGCTGTTATCCACTAAGCACTTCTACAGTAATTTGGTTTCATTTTCCTAAGATCTTTCCATGTATCTATCCATTAGTAATCAATAATAAAGTTGAGCATGAAAGACCATCCTCCAGTGATGGATCATTTCTGCTGGTGGTTCCACTCTTGAATTGCTGATCCTTGCTGGTCTCTTAACAGCTGAATTTGTGCTGTTGCAGGTTCAGGTCCAGGTTCAGCAGTCACCGCAGCAGGTCTCTGCCCAGCAGCTCTCTCCGCAGCTGACTGTTCATCAGGGTTCGGAGCAACCAATACAGGTCCAAGTGCAGATTCAAGGCCAGGCACAGCAGCAGGCATCACAGACAATACAGAGTCAGTCTCTTCAGAGCCCCAGCCCATCTCAGCTGCAGGCAGCTCAAATCCAAGTGCAGCATGTGCAGACTGCCCAGCAGATCCAGGCTGCAGAGATACAGGATGAACATATACAACACCAGCAGATCCAGGCCCAGCTTGTAGCGGGACAGGCCATTACTGGTGGCCAGCAGATACAGATCCAGACGGTCGGGGCACTGTCGCCTCCACCTCCTCAACAAGGATCTCCACGAGAGGGAGAGAGGCGAATCAGCACTGCGAGTGTCCTTCAGCCAGTGAAGAAACGCAAAGTGGATATGCCTATTACTGTATCGTATGCTATTTCAGGGCAGCCAGTTGCTACAGTGCTGGCCATCCCTCAGGGCCAGCAGCAGAGTTACGTCTCTTTAAGGCCAGACTTATTAACAGTGGACAGTGCTCATCTGTACAGTGCCACTGGGACCATAACTAGTCCCACTGGAGAGACTTGGACCATCCCTGTTTACTCTGCTCAACCACGTGGTGACCTTCAGCAGCAAAACATAACCCACATCGCCATCCCTCAGGAGGCCTACAGTGCCGTCCACGTGAGTGGCTCGCCTACAACCCTGGCTACTGTGAAGCTGGAAGATGACAAGGATAAGATGGTGGGAAGTACTTCAGTAGTGAAGAACTCTCACGAGGAAGTGGTGCAGACTCTTGCTAATTCACTCTTTCCGGCGCAGTTTATGAATGGCAACATCCACATTCCAGTGGCAGTGCAGGCTGTGGCGGGGACATACCAGAATACAGCACAGACTGTGCACATATGGGACCCACAGCAGCAACAGCAGCAGCCCACGCCCCAAGAGCAGGGGCAGCAGCAGCAGCTACAAGTCACTTGCTCGGTAAGTTAAAACTGCTTCTGGGTCTTGGCTTGCAAACACTGCAGAAAGGGAGAGTATCAGTGGACACCTGGCAGCCTGGGTGTGATGTAGGGCATTTGGCTCCTGATAGGTGTACTTCCTGAACAAAAGTACAGTTTAGTGTAAATGGAGTTACTCATAGTATAAATAAATAGATATATCCTGACGGTAAGCTGCTTTGTAGCAGGCATTCTGAGATGTGCAGTGTTCTTTTAAGCTGTTGTTGGGCTTGCAGTGGACAGGCAGTGATGGTTGAAGTGTTGTTGTACGAATACCCTATTTAGAGTTAGTAGTTACTTTGTATTATGCATCACATGGAGGCCACAGCAGATCCAGTGCTGGGTACAGTGTCAAAATGTGACTAGCTGTGAGCAAACTTCATGAACCAGCTGTACCTGTCTGTACCACCGTGTCCTGCTGCTGGGAAATGCCTGGTGTGTGAGAGCACAGTACCAAGCAGGGGCAAGTAGGCACCTTTTCACAGTGCTTGGCAAATGTGGTAGCCAAGTCTGCTGCTGGTTTTATTTTTTAAAGGCTTTGTTGCTAACTTTAAGCTCGTAGATTATTTTAAATAGTCTTTTATAAATAACAGAAGCTATTAATGGCCTCTTGTATGTGTGCAAATGGATTTAATTTCCCTTTTATTACCAGAAAGTGAAAAGTGATTGATCTGCCAGAGCATGTTTTTGCTGAATGAAGGAAAAAATACCCAAGTCTGCTAGCTTAAATGTTATAAACTCCTTTGAGTTTGTAAATAACACTGTTTGCTTTATAAAAATGCATACTCTCTTCTTCATGAGTGAGCACTGAGACAAGGAGGCTTCCTTTCTGTAGTCGTATCTGATAGTTGTCAAGTCAGTTGTGGGCTGTAGCCTACCCAGATCTTCACTGAAAAGGGTTCCCTAAATGTCTAGATAACTTTCAGATGCTGGGTGCCTTATTTTTTTTTTTAAAGCTGTTTTTTTTTTAAAAACTACAGGTTATGGGTCTTGTAATGTATGGTGTTTTGTTTGGTTGGGGTTTTATTTTTCTGTCATGTTCAAAGAGCCTCCGGTATTGGTACTTCAGAGATCACTTCATAGCTTTCAGCTGCATGAACAAACTAAGTTGATAGAAATTTCTGTCTTTCTAGTAAACAGGACTTTTTGACTCAGGTTCTTCTAAGAGCATGAGCCACATTCTTGGGATCCTTTCTGAGGTATTTGATCCATAATGTCCTTAGCAGAAGCTCCTCAAGTAGCCTTTAGTGTTCTGTGTTCCTGTGCACAGTGATCTGCAATTGTTGGGCGACAGTTTTCTGATTACAGTTCTTTGCAGTACTGGGTGTAGTATAAGCACCTAAATACAAAAGCGAATCGAGGAGGAATGCATTCTTCCTCTCTGAGGACAGTAAAGCTACTGCAGGTGAACATCTACAGAACTTATGAGGGTTGTCCATCTTGCAACTGGCTGCAAGGTCATTATAGAAGATTGGGTTGGGATGATAGAGGTGGTTAGCTCTGGAGAGCTTTCCTCTGTCTGGAGACGCAGTGGTCTGGAGGAGAAATGAGGCTCAACTGGAGCTCCTGCAAAGACAAGGTAGTCATTTCACCCTTGGACTTCTGTCCTTTTCCAGGCAAAGGCTTATTTGATGACTTAAACTTTTTTGTCATCTGCCTTGTTAGAGGCTGAGCCTTTTCAGTCATAGTAGCCCTCTGCAGCTCTGCTGGATGCTGCTAGTGCTGCAGAGGCTGATAACATGCAAAAAATCCAACCCAAAACAAACCAACCAGACACAGTCAGAAAGCTCCAGCCTGAGCTGCTTACAGGCTGTTAGGGGGTTTTTGGTTAAACTAAGGTACATATATTACTAAAGTCTCTGTTGTTTTCATTATGGTCTCTAGTACTGTCAGAGTAGTTTTTGCTGCTGTCTGAGATATGGTAGTATCAAAGGAAGAGTGACTGCCTTGCTTTGGGATGGCTCTTAAACAAGGAGAAAGCTGAACTGTTTTGATGTAAGAATTGCATCTCCAACATTCAGGGTGCCATTGTGAATTTGACTAAGGGTTGTTAAGCTTTGTGTTAACTCTTCAATTGAGTTAGCCATGAGACTTTCTGAGGCCTGAGATTGAGAAGCTGTAGTGAAGAATGCAGAGGGAGTGCAGCTGAAGGGCTCACTGACTGTCTGGAGAGATGCCATCAATAGCCTGTTTCGATCTGAGGTCATAATTTTGACCTCAGTCTGGGGGTGACTTAAGGTCCTCCTGCCGAGTAAATTTCAAAAGGGTTTGGAGACCTCAGAGGTCTACAGTAGGTCATACAGTAGCTCTTGACAGAATGGCGACTAGTCTCATTAGTAGTGTTTGATAGTTGGAGAGCATTGCATGGCAACTGAATTAATGTTTTGATGCTGGTGTTCTAGTCTATTATTACTTCATACCTCTTACAAATGAATGAGTCTTACCAGTTCTTGATTATAAGAGCAGTGTGTCTATTGTGCCTGCCAGTTATGTACCAAATAATGAGGAGGTCCTGCTCTCAGTGGGTAAAGGGGTGGAGGGTTGCTGTCAGTGTACAACGTGCCACTGTACCCAGAACCTTGCTCAGGACAGTCTAGGTTTGGAGCAGCAGTGGTTTGTGCAGCTGATGGCACCTTGCTGTTTGTCACCCCCTAGTAGGGACAGTCTTTCTAGGTCCTGTGTCTGCAAGAGTCCTTGGGCTACACTTATTGTAGTGGGATGATGGACTTTGGTGGTGGTGGTTCAGACTGACAAATCAGCTGAAGCTGACAGAATCGCATTGGTGAAACAGGGCTTCAGAATCAGTAGCGATCTATTTCAGTGTTTGAAGGGAGACCAGAAACCTGTTGTTTAATGGACTTTAGTCCTGTGGAGATCCTTACCATTGAATGTACCAACTAATTATTTGTAGTGTTGCAGAAGGGTGACTTGTGGCTGTTAGGTCTCCTGTGATGCTTTTCAGGAGTTCTAAATGCATCAAACAGCAAGCTGTGTGGATTTGCTAAAGGAGTTCCAGGTGATGTCCAGTCAAAGGAAAAGTGCTCTTGGAGAGACAGTCTCTTGTGAGCAGCAATTCAAGTTACACAGCAAAAGTTGTTTCTTGGATTAGTCTCTTGTTAGAGAGGAGTACGCGAAAGGCTGATAGGTACTGTGGCTTTACTTAGTTTTGTCAAACTGTGTCATATCAAAGCGTTTATATAAACCAAAATGTTTTCTTTCCTAGGCTCAAACTGTTCAGGTTGCTGAAGTTGAACCACAGCCGCAGTCACAGCCTTCACCTGAACTACTTCTTCCAAACTCTCTGAAGCCAGAAGAAGGGCTTGAAGTGTGGAAAAGCTGGGCACAGACCAAGAATGCAGAGCTGGAAAAAGAAGCTCAAAATAGGCTAGCTCCTATTGGAAGTATGTGTCATGACAAGATATTCTTTCCTTCCTTTCAAGTAGGATTAGGAATGACTAAAATGTTAGCTGTTTACTGCTCTGGAAGACACCCTTGTTTAATCAGTGATTGTTTTTAAATTTAGTACTGCAAAATAAATAAAAATTTGGTTTTTGCATATTCCCACTGCCACAGGACACTTTTCCAAGGGAGGTGTTAGCTCTGTGCTTGAGCACCTAGGCTGGAGAAAAGAGCAGTTTGACTGTAGTGTGTGGATAAACAAAATGGCTGTGGATGCCAGCCAGGCTGGTGGAGCAGTCACAAAACTGTTGTTTCTCCTATTGCTGCAGGGCAGCATTTCATTGTGGACGTGGTTAAAGAAGGCAGTAGTCATGCAGTTGGCAGAGCATAGTCTTCCTGTAGGATTTCTGCCTGATTATCTTTTAGTAGACCTAACAGCCTAAGGTTTTTATTTATTTCAGCTTTCTTTATTATTCCAGCAGAACTAGGTACTGCATGGTCTGCCAGATAAAATGTCAAAGCTGGAGATGTGGGAAATTGTTCCTAATGGATGGGAAGTAATATAGCTCTATGGCTTACATAATATGGCTTTGTTTTGTTTTTTTTTACCAGGACGTCAGCTGCTGAGGTTCCAGGAAGATCTCATCTCTTCAGCTGTGGCTGAGCTGAATTATGGTCTCTGCTTAATGACACGAGAAGCTCGAAATGGTGATGGTGAACCCTATGATCCAGATGTGCTCTACTATATCTTCCTGTGTATTCAGAAGGTAGGGGGAGGACAGCTATATGTTCAGCAGAGCTCTGTGTGCTCAGCATGTATAGGGAGGATTCTGTTACAGAGATAGATGGAGACACTGGCTTCTATTACGCTTTCCAACAATTTTTTAAGCAAAGAGACTTTTTTCTTGCAAAACATAGAATAAAAAACAAAAACCCCACCCCAACAAATGAAACAAACACACAGCTTCCCACAACATAATTGTGATTGATGTCCAAGGGACAGTCATGTGAAATAGCTTGCAGTGAACACACCTGAAATAAAAGATTAAATCCAGGCAGCTTTACTCTCTAAGATACTTCTTCCTTTCTGTCGTAGCATTCCCCAGACAATAACTGAGATTACCTGTCCTGTAATTACGGGCCTTGGTGCAGGGGCCCCTCACAGTGCCATCGTCTTCAGTGCTATGCTGTAAAATTCTTGACTCGTTGGGGGTGTGAGCTCTTAGATTCAGATCTGGTCTGACGAATATACTCACTACTGCTGTACTAGACCATGTTGTAAATCTTTTACAGTATCTCTTTGAAAATGGCCGAGTAGATGACATTTTCTCAGATCTCTACTATATTCGATTCACTGAATGGCTGCATGAGGTTCTCAAGGACATACAGCCCCGTGTTTCCCCTCTTGGTAAGAATCTTTCTTTAAGAACTTTAAAACTTGTGAAGTTTGGAACATTTAAACCGAACTACAGCATGAGTAACCTGAGTAGAAACCCTTTAAGTTCTTTCTGTCCTTAGAACAGCTCCTACTGCTCAGGGAGAACCATGTTGTGTCTGCAGTGGATGCTGGGGTTACTGTGTGTGTCAGGCTCCAGCCTTGGTTATTAAGGATTATTTGTTTATCGCTCATCGCCCATTAGAAGGCAGATTGTTGAGACTTCATAGTGCCACAGAATTGGCCCACTTGGAAGCCAGCTGGTGCTTGATCCAACTCCAGCTTCCTCATCTGAAGTGCTAATGCATCTTGCCTCTAATATGTATTGTTACATTGGGAGATAATGCAACACTGTCGTGTTGCCATGTAGCCAGATGGATACGGTCTGCAGGACCAAGTGAGCATTCAAGACAAAAACAATGTGTGATGAAAGCCTTGAATGCTGCAGTGAAATGCAGTTCATCTCAGCTCTGTTCAGGAGATGGCAGTGGTGGGGAGTAGTTCTGGAAGAGACAGATTTTGGCAGTTGCCTATGAGAGCTAAATGAAGAATTGTATTCTCAGAGCACAGAAACCTAGTTTCTCATTACTTTGTTCCCTTTGATCTGATTAGATGTCAGTGAAGAAGCTATTGCTAGTGTTCAGAAAAGTAGCTGATGTTACAGGCTAAATGGCTAAGTAGCACTGTGAGTTTTGGAATCCTTCTGTTTCCACTCTGGCTGTTTGATCTGTGATTTGTCATTCCACGAGCCCCTGAGTTCATACTGCTGTCTTTCTGTTTATCTGTGTATTTGGAGTGTAGTATTTCTCTTCTATACAACAGGAAAAAAAAATCTGAGAATCAAAGGATTACCTGTGTCCAAATACATTGCTTGGCACTGTGTGCTGGCTAAAGCTGCATGCAGGGCCGAGAGCTGATTTGTTACACTGGCCAGCCTGCTCTCACATATTATTGGATTAGGAACATCTGCATTGGAGTTGAGCCATTAATTCAAAGCTGTTGAAGTGCATATTTAGTTCTTTCTGGGCTGGGATGTGTGGACACATTGCAAAAGCATAGTCTCTGCAGCTAGAAGTTGGTGTGTGTACACAAGGGTTTCCTGACTGTACCTGCTATTGAAAGATTCTTGCACAGTAGTGAGTCTGATGCTAGTGAGGATCTCCTCCTCCTCTTTCTGTTAAGATTTATGTGCTCTCCAGTGCTTACAGACTACAAAATGCTGTCTGTGTTCCTGCTGTAGCTGTGTCCTAGCATGATGCTCACTTCTGATTATTACAGGTTATGTCCTTTCCAGCCACGTGACAGAAGAGATGCTGTGGGAGTGTAAGCAGCTAGGAGCTCACTCCCCTTCCACCTTGCTCACTACACTGATGTTTTTTAATACAAAGTAAGTACTTAGGTCTTCAGAAGTCTTGGGGAATAAAAGCGCCTCAAACACCTTGACGCAGTTTAGTAGAAAACTGCTACTCTGGGTGAGGGCAAAATCATGGATTTGGAGTGGTTGCAATGGAGCCTTATTGCAGCCCCCACTGGGCAAAGCAGATGGAGCACAACAAGGGGATGAGCCAGCAGAGGGGAAACTTAACTGGTGGCTGTTGCATGCGTTGGTGCTGGAACACACTTTAACTTGATGCTGATTTGAGCTTCAGCTGGCCACAGTGGCTTACTGCTCTGACTGTGCCCTGTACTTGCCTCTGAATATCCTGTGTTCTTCTTGCTGCTCAGATACTTCCTGTTGAAAACAGTAGACCAGCACATGAAGCTGGCCTTCTCCAAGGTGTTGAGGCAGACCAAGAAGAACCCTTCTAATCCCAAGGATAAAAGCACGAGTATCCGCTACCTGAAGGCTCCTGGCACACACCAGGCAGGACAGAAAGGTAGTGTCTAGAAGTTTTCTTTGGGAATATTTATTTACTGGGCTTGAAGTAAGTGGATGAACCTGGACATGTTGGCAGGTAGGGCCATGAGAATGCAAGGCTCTGCCCATTATCTTTAGCCTAACAGCAGGAGTTTTCTGTGTGTGCTGAGAGAGAACATAGAACCTTCTAATAAGCCTGAGGACTTACCTTATCCAAAGCACATAGGGCTCACTGAGAGCTAAATATAATTTTTCTGTTGTAATGGGCAAAGGTGCTATTTGGTGTAATTGCTAATGAACAGAGGAAGAAACTTCTTTGGGAGGGCTTCTCTTTTCCTGGCTCACGTGAGCCAATACAGAAACCACATGTAAGTACAATCTGTCCTCTAAAAGCGCAGACCCAGGATTTGCATGAGGTGTTGCAGACTCCTCTCATTTTGGGCATAAGCAGAGCAGGAATTGAAAGTAGGATGTGGATGGGTTGTGGTGTTCGGTAGCCTTGTGATAAGGCAGATTCTTAATACAGTGAGTGTTTACAACCAGGTGCCTGTGCCCTGGAACAGCTATATGTCTCCTGCATGGCAATGAAGTGCTTGTGGCTATATGGCACTGCTTGGTTAGCTGTGCTTGCATGGAGTGTCTGACAGACTTCTGGGGGACTGGTTTGTAGTTACAGATGACATGTATGCAGAGCAGACTGAGAACCCAGAGAACCCCCTGAGGTGCCCGATAAAGCTGTATGACTTCTACCTCTTCAAATGGTGAGAGCTCTTGTGTATGGTTGCTTGTCTTCTGTGACTTGTGCGGCATATCTGCCTGGTCTTCAGAGCTGTGCTTTATTGCTGGCCCAGTTTCTGCATTTGCATAAACGTACTTAAATGGGGCGGGACGTTGATGTGAGAGGATGGGAAGTACAGTGATGGCACAGAAGTTGAACTTCTGTAGTATTTAAAGAGGCAAATCCTGATTTAACTGCCTGCTTGTAACCTCATACTTGGAGGTTTGCTGTGTCGGCATGAGGTGGCTGTTCTGCCTGTGACTGGCAAGCAAACCTTTTCGAAGCAGCTGCTGCTTGACATGAAGTTTCTTATTAAAATAGTCTTCTGAGCAAAAATGAGGGCTTGCTACAGAGATTAGAGGGAGCCTGGAAGGACTCTCCTCTAAATTATAATTCTGAGAATGTAAAAGTTTCCTTGCACAGATGGGTCTGCAGCTAATTGGAATGTGAAAATTGCCCATTCTTGCTTCATTCTGAAAGACCCCTGAAGAAGCCATATGTGTGTTACTCTTACTAGTGTAAAGTTACTTCCTTGTAGTCATTACCCTGGCTTTTTAACCTTGTTGTGGCCTAAAATTTTGGGACCACTGTTTGCTGTTGATTTAAGTCCGTACCTTCATGTCTTACCAGCTAATTGTTCACTGCTGGGAATTGTGAAGCCTGGGTGGCGAGGATGGTGGCAATCTCTCTTTCCCAGGATATTCTATTAGTCTGGTTATTTCTGATCTTCCTCATACAGCCCCCAGAGTGTGAAAGGCCGGAATGACACGTTTTACTTGACACCGGAGCCAGTGGTGGCCCCCAACAGCCCTATCTGGTATTCCATCCAGCCGATCAGCAGAGAGCAGATGGAGCAGATGCTCACCCGGATCCTGGTGATACGAGAGATTCAGGAAGCTATTGCCGTGGCTAATGCCAGCACCATGCACTAAGGCATCCTTCTTGGCTCAGAAGGGATGAGGTGGGGTGACGGGGAGGGACAAGCAAAGATAAAATTGTACAGACTTTTACACTAAAGGAGATGCCTAAGTTTTTGGTTTTTTATTGGTGTAGTTATGAAGCCCTTTTAGGCTTCTTCTCTTTAAAAGAATTTAAAGGAAAACTTATCCATTGTGTATCCTACCCAACACACCAAACTGTTGGAACCATTGGAGGCTGCATACCCCCTGCGAGCTGTGGAAAGCTGCTGGTTGACTCTGGTTTTTTTATGACATAGAGAACATTAACTACAGGATTGTCCTGGATGGCTGAGGCCTCTGTCTCCTTGGAGTATGTGCAGCCTAGAGGGCACAGAATGATGGATGGACCTGCTCAGCCAATGGAGGAGAGGCAGGCATCTTCTTTTCTTGTGCTTGGATGTTAATTTGCTGTTATCTTGGAAGGAAAAGGAGAGAGTGAACTGCAGTTGTGATTTAAAAAAAAAAAAAACCAAAACCCCAAACCAACGATTTCTATTCAGACCTTTAAGTGACATTTTTAGATGTTAAAAGTACAAACTTTACCACACACTTCTTTTTTTTGGCCTAACATTGAGGCCTTAAACCTTGAGGCTCCTGTGCCTGATGGAATTCTTGTAACATACACTTGTGTATCATATAAAGATACCACCCTGTTTCTCTTATGTATTCTTACTCTAGTTGTTTATTAAGAATGACGAGCACGTCTTTTCAACATGCCACTGAACAATGTGTCTTTATTTGGGGAAGAGTGAGCTGTGAGGGTGGGGGGGGGTCATTGTACAAAGATCAGTATGCAGACTGGTGGTTCTCATCCCCGTTTGTGCTTTCCAGCTTGACTCTGCTGGATTTCTTTCACCCCTACAAATTAGAAAGGTAGAAGGGTATTGACTTCTGTTAAGGATGTGAATGTCTGCTTGGTGATGGACGCTCAGTGTCAGGCTAGGAACATGGGGTCTGCAAGACCAGAAAAGGCTGTCCTAATGGTCTGTGGCCAGCCTGTGAAGCTTCACCCCATGGCAAATCCCCCTCTCCCCACCTTTTACAAATGCATCACACCAACAGCATGATGGAGGGTGTTGGAGGGAAAAGGCCTTCCAGGAGCAGCACATTGCTTACTCCTGCCATTTAACAGCCTTTTCAGTTTTTAACACAGCTGTGTAGCTTCTGGCATTGTTCATGATCATAACCCCCAGCCCTGTAGCCTTGCCTTGCTGCATCTTAAATGGTTGCTGTATTTTATATCATTAACAAGTAGTCTGCTCTTTTGAAGCCAGCGGGTAGCCAACTGTGCTTGAAATGGGAGATCACTCTAGCCAGGCTTGTTATTTGTGCCACCAGTTTCTTGGATGCAGAGAGATGACTCTGCTTCTTTACCTTGTCTTCCCTGCTTCTCAATCTCATGTCTCTTCTCTGTTCCAAAATCTATACATATATATTTAAATATATATTACAGTAAAAACTTTAAACTTGTGTACAGGCAAGCAGTTTTTCTGAAGCTTCTTTTGACCAGCACTTGTCTGCATTGAGAAGGTGGTCTACCCTATCTATCAGTTGCATACAGTATGAGTGGTGAGAGTAGCCATCGTGTTCCCAGTCCTTGTGCTCTTGAGCAGTGTTCAGGTGTGTGGGCTTAGACTTCAAGCCTCTAGTGCTTGATGCTGATGTTCGTGAGGAGGCAGAAGTTTTTGGGTTGGTTGTCAGTATGGGTAGTTTGTTCCCTGTGTAGGACTCTGTGCTTAAATGTGTGCAGAGAGGTGAGGTGCTTTTCTAATACCTACACTCTAGAGTAGACTCTTAGCTCAGTGTCTGCCATCAGAGTTATACCAGGGGAAACCAGCCTGGAGTTGCTGTCCAGATCCTAGTGGGTAAGTTGGAAAGGTGGTGTGTAGTACTGACAACAAATTTCCCTCGGATCAGCCATTGGGAGCCAGCAGTTGCCTCCAGTAGGGTGGCTTTTGGGTTTGCTGACGCAGCTTCAGCTGTCAGAAGCCTGTAATCTCTCTATCATGTCTTACTGGAATATACATCTCTGCCACTAATTTTAATTATTTAAAACATCATTGGGGCAAACTCCCTCTGTTTCAACTAGCTGATTGAGCTTGTTGCTCGGGATTGTCCAACAGGGCTTCACAGAGTAGATTTCCTGTTCTTTCAGGCAGTTTATTCTATCTGCTGAATAAGAGTTGCAAAGACATGGGGGAAACTACAGGCATCTGTGCTGAAGTCCCTGTGCAAGCTCTGCAACCCCACATAGGAAGCCAGCTCCAGCCTGCCCACATCTCCATGTGAGCCTGCTGCTTTTTCTGTCTCTATTGGAAATGTAGGCTTTGTTAAAATCATCTGCCAGATACCCAGTGTACAATTTGCTTCACTAGGTGGCTTTGAGAGTCACCTCTTACTCTAAAAATTGCCAGAAGCTGGAATAACTTGATCAAGTATTAGGGCAGTTCCAGGTCAGAGGTGAACAGGTACTTCAGCTAAGCTTTCTGGGGAAACAGAATTTAATGTTACCTTAAAATTCTAGATTCTACACTTTGCTTGCTTTTGCAACCTCAGGATGATCTAAAATCTGTAGGGCAAGAGTTCTCTGTGATCTTAGAATGAACTGCTTAGGAGTGGGGAACGTGGCACGTGATGAGCTATGGAGATCTGACAAATGGCTTTGTCTTGACAGAAGAGTTTCCATCGTTTTCTTCCTGTTTGGATGTACATACGAGAGGGATTTGCTGACGTGGAAGTGGACTGCCATACTGTTCCTTACCGTCTCATCAGAATGTTTGCTGTGTTAACTTCATTTCCTGTTTTCAGAGACAATTGATATACTGTGACTAAGGATTACTTGCTGAATCTGGCTTCTAGTCTGGCTCTCTGGAGCTAGTTTAAAAGGTACAGTATTTCTAGAATATAAATACTATGTTCTTCAGTTGTGAAGAACATGATCTGCTCCCTTTTAGGGGCTTATAGGAAGACGTGCACAGAGTAGCACAGAGGAGTGCCACCACAGGGTTGCTATCCAAGTTCTGGGAAATGTTCCCAGTCGAATGTGTAAAATAGCTTTTTAACACTTTCCTGTAACCAGCTTGACGGCTGCTTAAAGGGCATTCCCTCGTGGCTCTGAGATTGCCAAACTGCTCGCCCTTGTATGCCTGTATGTGTCGAATGAGAACTCTCCATGCCCTGTGCCTTGTATGAGACAGGCTGAAAATGTTGACCTCTACGTAAATAGAACTGAGAAGCTGAGCTTGAGACTCTGCATTGTTGGTTTCAAACTGTGCCCATCTTGTCTCTAATATGAAAGGAGCCATAGAATGCAAAGCATGACCGACTATTGTAAAGCACCTCACATTCTGACATGACACTTGCGTGTTGTCCTCTCTTCTCACTAACAGCATTGCATTCCTAAGGAAGTCTGTAGCCTTTTGCACACTTGTCCACCACTATGTTTTCATTTATGTTGAGTTTTCCTGTAAGTTGTAATAGCTGAAGAGCAGAGAGCAGACTAGAGAAGGGATTCTTTGCTCCGGTCTGCAGTGTGAGTAAAGAGAAAAGCCCAAGTAACATGGGTCTCATCTGTTGGCTGCTTCACCCCTAGAGATCTCCTGGATTTTATATAGGAAACAAGGTATGAAGTAGTTCCTGAGCTGTTTTGCCTTGGAACAATATATATTTAAAAAACCTGATCCCCAAGTAAGAATTTGCTTGTGCACTGCTGCCTCTAGGGCAGAAATTAAGTCTTATCCTCAGCTGCATGAGGACTGCTGTCTGCCTTGGTGTATGTGGTGGATTAGGCTGTCTTCAGGCCTGCTACGCTAAGAACCAATGCAAAAGAGCCCTCTAAGCCCTTTTGGGTGGAGGACTTGCTGATTCTGTAGCTAGTCATCTTAGAATCATAGAATCACATAGGTTGGAAGAGACCTTGAAGATAATAGAGTTCAACCAAATCCAGCAAATCATCTTGCTGGTCTAGGTGTTGCTAGTTATTGATTGACTCTGCAGTCCAGCCAAGCTGCATTGTCATCCCAGTGTAATAGTGACTTAGATGCAATTTGTGTTTGGATTCTTAAATCACCATTAAAGTGAGAGAGAAACTGTCTTCCACCCTTATATGGGGCTTTTCTCCCCATCTTTTTGCTGGAGTTGCTCCTCTCAATTGCTACAGGAAATGTACCTTGCCCTGGTGTTTCAGCCTGTTCCATTTTCACTGGTGCCAATGCCACAGGGAAAGCCCTTCTCAGTTTGAGTATTTTCCTACTGTAAGGAGCATCTCAAACCTTCTTCCAGAAGTCTCGCCAACGTGCTGCCCAAAATCTTTGAAGTGATTGCTGTTTCCCCTCCTTGTTTCTCTCCACGTGGCTGAAGCTCAGCTCAGCACTGCAGTCACTTTCCCTGTATAACCTTGTGCGCGGCAGCCATGTTTGCCTCCTTGTCTGTTCTTGTTTGAGCTCATCAGAATGGGTAGACCCATTGAACCTACTTACAGCAGCAATAAACCGCAACTAGAGCTTGAGGGAACTGTAGGAGAGAACGAGGTGGAAGGCATGTCTTGGAAAGGCAGGGTCCAGTTTGCAGCCCAGAGCCTCGCTTGATTATGAGTGTGCAGTCTATATGCAAAATATGTCTTGTCTGTCCCTCCCATGTTGACCCTGGTCTAAACAGCACATGTGATTGGCATCCTGCAAAGTGACCTTCAGAACTCTCCAGTAGCTTTGCCCTGTGAGTAACTCACACTACAAATCATTTTAAAGAGATGCACTCAACTATTTTTTTAATTTAATTTTACTCTTATATTCTCTGCTCTTTGTAATCTGCTTGGAAATAAAATGTTTTTCCCTGCAGCCTTTGTTGTAGTTTGTTTGAGAACCATTAAACTTTGCCTGGTGTTTCTACTGGAACAGAAGCCAACTTGCCTGTTTACTGCTGTGCCTGTGCTCTAGCGTAACAGCAGAGATCGGCTTAGCAGACCTTTGTTAATACTGTTCTTATTTAAAATAAAGGGTAGAGACCTGTTAAACTGATCTGGGCCTGGCATGCTGCCTCCTGTCTTGCTGATCCTGGGACAGGTAACACTGACTTGGGAGTGTGTGTCCTTGGCAGGTGGCGCGTTGCTTTGGCAGGCAGTGTTTCTGAGCCCAGCCTCCAGGACGGGCATCTCGGTGCCGTTACTGGTTACTGCTTGCAGTGGGGTGAACCTAGATGTTTTATTCACTGCAAAGGACGGGGATTGTCTTACAACTCCCTAGGCCAAGCAAATGGCAAACAGTGGGGAAACTGGTGTCTGGATAGATTAAATCAACTCTTGGCTGAGGCTTGACCCCAGGAATTGCATGAAAAAGTAAAACCAGGGTGAAACACAATCTTTCATAGCAGTTCTTGAGGAACGAGACTTGCAGCCCTGTGAAGGTCAGAGTGTGGCACAATGGTGAGAACTATTACTGTGTGGCTATAGGGATATGGTGTTGATGTTACTGTCCATGGCAGTAGTAACAGGATTGCTATAAATCTCTTAAAGTTTTAAGTGGCTGTGTGTGTCCTTGTTGCTGGCTCTTAGCTGTGCAAGGGTCACCTTTTCTTAGGTGAGGGCCTCTGGAAGCCATATGTCCCTTTCCTCGCAGCAAAGGGAAAATTCCTGCACTGAGATGGGCATCTTCCTTTCCCAACCCCCAACAACTAGAAGTTTGGGTTTTGGTGGTTTTTTTTTACATTCAGAGTGTTTTGGGAGACCTGAACAGAAACAGATCATCTTTTCAGTGTCCTGTAGCTGTGTAGCGCTTCTGTTTTCTTAAAGCAACTTGCTGATCTTAGGAGAAGGATTCAATCTGCTGCAGCAAAGCAGTTAAAGCATCACCATCCTTATGTTCAAGGAACTAGTAAATGTGAAATAGTGGGTTGACTTGGAGAGCCCATCATACAGGAGCAGGATGAGAAGGGGCCTGGTCATCTTTCCCTGGGGCTTTGGGAAGAAGAGGCTTGTGTGAGGCTGATGCCTGGCTGAGATCATCTTGGGTCCTCTCCCCTGAGGAACTGCTGCCTTGGCACTATTCCCTCTCTTGTCTGTGCCTTTTGTTCCCTTCCTGTTGCTTGACCATTGCCTTGTTCCTGCTTCTTCCATCATTCCTGCAGTTCACTTTAATAACTTCCAGAGTTGTGTTGAGTAGAGCTGATGCTCAGCTCTGTCCACTACACCAAACAAGCATCTTCTTGTCTTTCTCCCAAGACTGGTGGAGTATCTGGTGTTGGAGAGACAATGACCTGGCCCCTATGGGCAGCCTGTTTTGTGCAGGTCATCAGCTCCTGGTATCTAGTTCAGGTTGTTTTTTAGGCACCCGCTGCACCTTGTAGTGAGCTCCTGTGCTCCTGTGACATGAGGAACACCAATCGGCTGGGCCAGGCCTGGCCTTCAGCTCCTCTCTGTCTGTACGTGGGTCAAGCTGAGGAACTCGAATGAAGACAGGCCCAGGAGAGCTCGTTCTGCCTGCGCTGACACAGGCGGCTGCGCCCCCATGATCCACTGCTCCGTCCCCGGCTGCAGTAGCCCTGTCCGGTCCGCTACCCGCTGCCCCAAGAGCTGCCTCCAGCCCCGGGCTGCGCGGACCGGACGGGAGCCGTCATGGAAGTCCGCGGTGCCCTCCGGACCGGCAGGGGGCGATGCTGCTCCCGGGCCCTTCCAATGGCCGCTCGGGGCGGGGCTCTCGCTCTCGGGGCGGGCCCTGTCTGGGCCTTCGCGGCCGCCGTTGGGGGGAGCGCGTGCGCTCGGGTGCGCGCGGGGCGAGTGGTGTGGCGTGCACACGGCGGCGGGCAGGCGCCATGGCGGACTATCTCATCAGCGGGGGCACTGGCTACGTGCCCGACGACGGGCTGACAGCGCAGCAACTCTTCAGCTGCGGCGATGGACTCACCTACAAGTGAGTGCAGGCGTCGGGGGCGCGCAGGGCCGGGTAGGGCCAGGCACTGACGCGTCTCCCGTTGCTTACTCCCCTCTCCAACCCCGCAGCGATTTCCTCATTCTCCCGGGCTACATCGACTTCACAGCGGACCAGGTGGTGAGTG